>OY728159.1:921774491-922214491 GCA_963277665.1 Viscum album
TAAGTCTGTCCATCCATTTGAGGATGGAAGGCGGTGGTCAAGCGAAGCTGAGTCCCAAAATCCTCCTGCAACCCCATACATAGCCGGGAAGTGAAACATGCATCTCGATCGGAGACGATCGTCGATATAACACCATGAAGCCATATTATCTCCTGTACGTAGAGGTGTCCCATGATCTCTATTGTTCCCTACTCTCTGATCGGTTGGAAGTTAGAAGACTTGGTGAGTCGGTCTATGATCACCTAGATAGAGTCATGTTCTCTGGATGTACATGGAATTCCCGTCATAAAATCTATGGATATCCCATCCCACTTCCACTCTGGGACCTACAAGGGCTGAACCATGCTTGCTAGAACCAGGTGCTCTACCTTTACATGCTGACAAGTGAGGCATCGCGAGACAAACTCTGCTACCGCCTTCTTCATACCTAGCCACCAGTGTTGTCGTCTAAGGTCTTGATACATCCTTTCCACTCCTGTATGTACCGCTAGAGGGGGAGTGTGGAACTCCCTGAACACCTCCTCTCGTAGTACAAATAGTACCATGGTACACCCTCTGAAGAGGATGACGTGCTCCCCACATTCAGAGAATCCATCAAGTGCCTTCCCTAAGGATATCTGAGTACATCGCATCTCATAGTCAAAGTCCCCACACTATGCCTCTGTGACTCGCTGAAGAAGTGGAGGACTGACTGTGAGAGACTTCATAAAGGTTTCTCCATCTCTATCCACAAAGGATATCTATAATGCGGCAAGATGCTATGTCACCCCTCCTAGCAGCTGAATGCCTGATCTCATGCTGAGAGAATCTGCTACAACCTTCCCCTTCCAAGGAGTATAGACTATCTCAAATTCATTGTCCTGGAAGAACTCGAGCCATCGTCGCTATCTCATGTTCATTCCCTTATTTGAGAAGATGTACCTAAGACTCTAGTGGTTAGAGTGGATTGAAAAATGATCTCCCGTCAGATAGTGCCGCCACATCTTCAAGGCGAAGACCACTGCTGCTAAATCTAGTCCATGGGTAGCATAGTTATTCTCATGTTGTCTCAACTACCATGAACCATACACGATCATTGCTCACTTATGCATCAAGACAAACCTGATTTCGGTCCCTGATGCGTCATAGTAAAATAAATACCTGACTCCCTCCTTCGGTAGCCTCATGATGGGCGCACCGGTCAACCTCTGCCTCAGCTCCTGAAATCTATTCTTGTATCTATCTAACCAATCGAAGGGTTTCCCCTTCTTCTTCAATGCGAAAAGCGGTTCTGCAACTCCTGAGAAGTCTGGAAAAAATCTCTGATAGTACACAACCAGTTCCTGAAAACTCTGCACCTCTGTCACACTCCTGGGTGGGTCCTAATCAGGTACTGCCTCGATATTTGCTGGATCCACTGCAACTCCAGCCTCTGAGATGACATGTACCAAGAAATGAACTCCTCGAATCCAGAACTGGAACTTCAAGAGATTACCATATATCTAGTGCTCTCAGAGTGTGTCTAGTACTACCAAAAAATGGTAGGCATTATCTTTCTTAGTAGTAGAGTATATCAATATGTCGTCGATGAAGACTATGACAAAACGATCAATGTAAGGCTAGAAGATCCTGTTCATGAGACTCATAAACACTGCTGGAGAGTTGGTTACGCCGAAGGGCCCAACTAGGAACTCGTAGTGGCCATACTGACACCTGAAGGCCGTCTTCTGCAAATCCTCATCTTGAACTCTGAGCTGATGATAGCTTGTCCTAAGGTCTATCTTCGAAAACCATCATTCTCCCTTGAGCTGATCAAAGAGGTCGTCAATCCTCGGGAGTGGGTAGTTGTTCTTCACGGTCACCTGATTCAGGCGATGATAGTCAACATACAGTCGCAATCTCACATCCGCCTTCTTGGAGAACTAAATCGTTGATGCCCAGGGTGAAACACTGGGTCAGATAAATCAATTCCCCTACAAGTCCTCCAGCCATACCTGCAGCTCATGAAGCTTGGCGGGAGCCATTCGATATGCTGGAGAAGATATCGGTGCCTTCCCAGGGTACATGTCAATATAGAAGTCTACCCCTCTGCGAGGAGGTAATCCTAGAACGTCGTTAGGGAAAAAAACTGTGTACTAATCCACCAAAACATGAAAACTTAGACTCCGCACCTCAATCGCTCCGAGGATGATACTAGACAACTATTGTGTTATCGGCTTCCCCCTCATATAGGTAAGTCCATCCTACGCTATAAATGATCCCTTCTCACCGGTGATGGTGAACCCAGTCCCATCCGTGCTGATACACCACACTTTGCTCCTAATACAGTCAATCGGGGAAAGAACTGTGGATAACTAGTCCATACCCAAGATGAGGTCGTAAGGCCACTACGCCGCTACCAGAAGATCCCAGCCGAATCTCTCACCTCCTAGACTAAGCTCACGCTACCTACACCAGTGCGTAATCATCGAGTCTACTCCCATTGGAGTCTCTATCCGTAAGGATCGAGCCAACTTCTCTGTCGGAATATCTGTGCTCCGAACGAGGGCAGTGGAAATAAAATAATGACTCACACCTATGTCTATAAGTACTGCAACATGTATGGAGTAGACACATATAGTACCTCAAAACATCTCAGGTGTGCCATGGTCGTAGGCCTCGACTGCCTAGAGTAGATCTTGACTCTGTCCTCCAGCTCCCTGTGGTTGGGGTGGACCTCCTGGTGGTGGTGGTGGTGGTAGAGTCTCGAAACGTCATCCACCACCCGCTGCTCACCCATCTACTCTGTCAATTATTCCTGCTCTCGGCAGACCACCATGGTCGAACCTCTACCTCTTCCTGGAAGGTTCTTCTTCTATCTTCTGCCTATATGTATGGTCGTTCGAGTAGTCACAATCCATGTGGTCCTGCATGCCACATGCATAGCACTACTTTCTCCTCATATAGATGGCTCTGTCTCGTGTTCCCCACACAACCGAACCTGTATCTTGGGGTTTCCCACAATAATAGATATTTAGGCTATATCCAGGGTTCTAAACCGTGGCTATAGGTTATATCCACGGTTTCACGAACCTTGGCTGGTATTGGCGTGGCTATTGGTCGTAGCCTATAGCCACGGTTCGAACCCATGGCTATATACCTATAGCCACGGTTCGAACTGTGGCTATATCCCTAAATCCACGGCTCCAACCGTGGCTATAGCCCTATAGCCATACCAATAAAGGCCATAAAACTATAAAGCGTGGCTATATATCTATAGCCACCGTTCAGACTGTGGCTATAGGCCTTTCCACTACATAAAAAAAATCCAGCATGGTTCACCGTGCTGGCTGTTGGGAGGACACTATCAACTCCCCCCTCCCCCCACCCACTACTCCTTCACCCTGCACTAGCACCCCCACCCCCTGCTCCTGCACACCTCCCCTACCACAGCCCCTCCGCCACATTTTTGGGACACAAGAATTCGGCCCAACCGAATCGGTCAGCACCACCCTATTAGTCTACTCTGAAAAAAAGGGGATGAAATCAATGAGATTATAATGTCTCCTTGGGTAACCCTAAAGAATACAGGTGTTTGGGTCATCCAAAATAGACTTCAAGTTGGTAACATCAAGACCTCAATCATAATTTTGATCATCCATAAAGGATCCATATTCTTGGATTTTGTTAAGCCTAGTATGGTGGTGTATCTCTTTAATGCATTCATAAAAAAATTGTAGAGTTTTTCCCTCTCCAAAATCCATTTAATTGAATCCCTTTCCTGAGAATGAAATTCCTTTTCCAGAAGGAAGACTACCAAAACATTATTCATTGAGATCAAATGACTAAACAGGTCATTATCACAATAGGAAAATAGTTGTGTTTCTAAAAAGATAACATATGCACAAAAGTTATCTGTGTCTTGACATCCCAGAAGTAGGTTATTTAACCATGATTTAAGATTATGTTGAAGTTCCCTAACTATATTACGAAGACCAATCCATAGGTTATCATGAACTGTCATGAACTACGACTCACAAACCGTGTTGAGAAAACATGGTTCAAAGATCTATATGTGAGAAAAGATGAAGCAATCACCTCTATTAACAGCCTAACAAAGGGTCACAAGAATCAGTGAATGGTATGAATGATCACAAGAAAGGTGAAAAAATTAACACTTAGTATGAAATAAATGTCATTCAATTTTTCTAGGTAGCGGTCAAACCTAATCCATGTACGGGGGTCCCCCCTTTGGTTGTTAAACCATGTGAATTGGTCTCGAGAATAACCAATGTCAATTTAACCCTTTTGAGAGAGGAATGAAGCAAATTCATCACTCTCCCTCCATGATAAAACTGCACCACCTTTCTTTTCAGATGGACCAACTATAACATTGAAGTCACCTCCCATGATCCATGGAATTTCCCTAGGATCAATGGAATGAATGTCTCACCAAAGGGTTTCTCTAGAAATCATCTCACATTTTCATACACAAATTTTACAAAGAGTTTTCGATTATTGACATAAATAAATAAGGTGATTAATTGATCATTGTAACAAAAAAGGTCTATAGAAATGATATAATGATAGAACATCCAAATATGAATGTTGTTGGGGTCAGCATGCCTGATGTTGTGCACCCTGATCCTATGATCAAACCCCAAAATGCGAGATGATGTTTGTATAGGATCAAGGTAGAAATGTAATGAATGGATGAGATGATCATTTTCATGAACAATGATGATAGTCTTATCCTAGGTGATGAGGCCCTAGGAATTCCATTGTAAGAGGGATGTCCTTAATGAAGTGTGGGGGTGATGGCAAAGAGGAAACTCTACTACAGGATTTGGAATCCTGAAGGATCCTAGACTAAGATTTGGTATACATCCCTAACGTAGGGGAGATGAATGAATATTGAGAGATATCTATTTCCCATTCTAGATAATTTGGAAGAGTAATAAAGAAAGTGAAAAAAAATTAGATATAAGAGGGAGAAACTTGAGGAACCCGGATCAATCACCTGAATGGGGGGGGGAAGGGAGATGAGCACCTATATGCCCTTGTGAAAATGATGATTTCCACTAGGTTGAGGGAAATTTATTTGATAAACGTTCACATGAGGCATGAAAACCTCAAAATAATTGTATGATGTAGAATCAGAGGGTGGAAAATAGTCGAGGAGGAGGGGTAGTGGTGGCTCTGAAGGCCACAAATCTGGAAGAGTGGGAAGATCCCTTGGACCAGGTATATAAGGAGGGGGAAGCAGGACAATAGGAACTAGGGGAGGCACTGTAGGAAGCTGAAGGACCATCGGGGAAATAGTAGGAGGTGAATTAGAAGTTGGGGAAAACAAAGACGCACCCTTGTCATGAGGATCCATGGAAAGTTTAGGCTGCATTGAAGGGATAGGAATAGTATAAAAACCACTGTGGGATCCTAAGGACCAACATGAAAGTGTTTTCACAGATATGATAAGTGTCCTTTCAATAGGAAGTGGGAGATGAAATGCATTAGGAATAGATGGAAGAGCTTTTTCTACAAGGAGAAAGTCTCTGCCGTGAGGAGGATGTAGTTAGGGAAGGGTTGGAGAGATCCATATCCACCAAGATCTGGGAAGAGGAAGCATCAAATATATAATAAATGTGCTTGTCCACAAAAAAATATCCAACCACGTCACTGATAAAATGATGGAAATCTAGGTTATGAAAGGGCAAGGGGAGGCCCAGGAGAAGGAACCACACCGCAGCCTAAGAGAATCTGCAACCCATGTAAAACTGCCGCTGCCCTCTGCCCCCTACCCCCTGCCCTGCAGACCTGCCCCTACCCCCTCTACCCTGCACCCCCACCCTACGCCCTCCCCCTCTCTTCCCCATGCCCCCATCCCCCTACCCCTTGCCCGCTGCCCCTGCCCCCTGCCCTACAGACCTGCCCCCTGCCTCTACCCCCTAACCTGCAGACATGCCCCCTGCCCCCTTTCCCAGCCCCTATGCTCGACAGGCTTCCCCCATGCCCCTGCCCCCTTCCCCCTGCCCCCTTCCCCCTACCCCCTGCCCCTTTCCCCCTGCCCCGTGCCCCTTGCCCCCTGCCCTACAGACCTACCCCCTGCCCTGCAGACCTGCTCCTGCCCCTACCCCCTGCCCTACAGACCTGCCCCCTGCCCCCCTGTTTGGTAGACCTCCCCCCTGTCCCCCTCCCCCTCCCCCTGTCCCCCTCCCCCTGCCCCTGCCCATGCCCCCTACCCCCTTCCCCCCTGCCCTACAGACTTGCCCCTGCCCCCTGCCCCCTGCCCCTGCCCCCTACCCCCTTCCCCCTTCCCTCTGCCCCCTGCCCACCTGCCCCTGCCCCCTGCTACTATTATTTTCCTAAAAACATGTAAGGATTCAACGGTGACTTCTTGATTTAAGATCTCTATTGTATTTTAATTGAGTTTGGTCACTATAATGGAGCATGGTCGTATAAGAATGTGTTAAAAAAATGGATAATGAAGACCACTGATGATGAAAAATGGAAGAAAACTTCCTTTGGAAAATTTTAAAAAAATGAAGTTGGAAACACTATTCCCAAGAAGTTTTTAAAGAAGGAAGATCATAAATCCTTGGGTAATAAACCTAATAAGTCTAAGCCAAGTGCTAAATATAAAAGGATCAGTTCTTCGATCATGGAAGAAGGAGAAAAACATAGATTCATGCCAACAAGCCTTTCTTGTATGTGAAAATAGAGGCAAGAAATAGCATAATGGAATAATTGTCCAAGGAGAATACAAATGAAGGTGGAAGGGGGCTGGTGTGGGCTATCTGTGGTTGGAGCAGGGCCAAATAGTGTTGTGACCGCGGCGTGAACGCGGTGTGTTGGCCCAGTCTAGAAACATCCGCGAGGCAACATCTTCTAGCCAGGAGCGAAGGGAGCGGGAGGAGGCTGGAATGATGGTGGAAGGGGGTTGCTTGTAGGTGCTGGGGGGATGGTGCGGGATGATTCAAAGTAGGTAGGGGGGCTGTTGCGGGCTATAATGTTGGTGTAAGCGGTCTGAAATGAGGGTGGAAGGGGGTGGTGTGGGCTGGATGTGGTTGGAGTAGGGCCAAATCACGACATTACCATGGTGTTACTGCGGCGTGACCGCTGTGTGACCGTGATGTGTTGGCCCGGTCCAGCGACATCCATGGGGCAACATCTTTCGGCCAGGAGCGAAGGGAGTGGGAGGAGGTGGGGCAATTGAATTGCGAAAATCAAAAACATGCTAATATATGGTATTATACAAAAAATTCCAGTCAAATTAACTACACTAATCAAAAACATACTAATATGACTAGAACTAAATCAAACATCATCAAGCCAATTTGAGTGAAGTGGAACCAAACCAAATGGTTTTGAAAAAGATAAAACTGAACCAAACTGAAAATAATGTAACCAAACTAACTCAAACCAATCAAAACTGACTTTAATAAAGCATAATTGAGCATGAAAAATGTAAAGACCCGTAAAATTCAAGGGAAATTTTTTCTTAATTTTCTTTAGAATTTTACAAGAGCGCGGTTTCAGACGGCACCTGATTCCGAGGCCCGGAGTGCCCGGAATTAATTTCTGAAGTTTGGCTCGGGTACGTTCAGTGAACGAACGAGCGGGATTTCCTAACTTTTGATCCGGTGCTCGGAATTGAAATATGAGGGCACCGATGAACTCTCAACGCCGATATTCGCTTAAAGAGACCTTTTCGGAAGTTGCGTTTGTTGCGGGTTGAAAGTTAGTTTTAGGGGTTATTAGTTTGAGTTAAATAAAATTGTGTAGAACAATTTTATTTTTAACTTGATAAAACCTATCAAAGGAGGTTGGAAGTGGGACCCACACCCACTTAACCTCCCTTGGGAGGATTAAGTGTGGTGGGGCCCACACGAGCCCCTAAACCTTTCAAATTCTCTCAACATACTTAACCCCTAATTAATTGGCTTAAGTTACTCTTAATTAATTATGAGAGTTAAGCCTTTTTGAATTTCAAACATTTGAAATTCTTTTGTGTTATGTGTTAATAAAATAAGAAGTAGTCTTATTTTATTTTGGGTTCTTTGTTTGTCATTTGGAGAGCTTCCTCTTCATCTTCAAACTCTGACGAAGAACGAAGAACGCTCAAACTCCGACGAAGAACGAAGCCTCTCTTCTTCGTCCTCGGTGTCAACAAGAGGGAACAACGCTTCCTCCTCGGACCTTCTTCGTCGGCAAACGAAGTTTCACCAACGACGTATCTCTTCGGGCATAACACTTCGTCAACGGATTTGACGAACGACGACCGCGACGCCCGACCTCCGCGACGCCGTCTTCCGCGGAACGTAGACGAATCTCGAACCTTAAACCAAGGTAGGGGTTGTTGATTTCATTTTGGTTTCCTTATTTCTTTTCTTGCTCGTGGATCGCATGTCTACGTGAGGCTTTTAAATATTTTATATAAGTGTTATTGTTAACGCGAGGGGGGCCGGACCGCACGAACACGGCCGAACCCCCTCCATCGTTCATGTTTATTCATGCGGGTGGAAGCAAGTGGCGTGGTGCCGTCACACCACGCGGGTGATCGTACAAATAATTTACGCGGCACCGTCGCGCTACGTCAAGGAAAAATCTTCAAGAACGCGACGCCGTCGCGCCGCGTTGAAAAGAATCATGGCACGGCGAAAGGGGCGCGGTGCCGTCGCACCGCGCCGGACGACGAACACCGTGGCCGGTTCCGGGCCGCGGCGGGACGAGGAGACCGCGGCCGGTTCCGGGCCGCGGCGGGACGAGAAGACCGCGACCGGTTCCGGGCCGCGGCGGAAGAGAAGACCGGCGGCCGGGCCGCCGGCGTCGGAAGCTGAGGAGGGGACCGGAATTTCCGGTCCCGTTGGAGAAAACCGGCCGGCCAGCTGGCCGGCCGGATGTCATTAAACCGGGGGAAATAATTCCCCCGGCCAGCACCTAAAACCCCCCTCTTTAAGAGGGGGGCGGTTCCATGAAAGGGGGGGCAACAACCCCCCGGTTTGACTCTCCAAAACCGGCCCCCACGTGGGGGCCGATTTATTTCTCAGGCGCGGCACAAAGGCCGCGCCACCTTGGAGAAGCGGGGGCTTAGCCCCCCGCGTGCCAGCCTCGTGCGGCGCCAGGCGCCAGCCGCTGCGGCCCGCCGCCGCGCCGCCGCGCCACCGCGCCGCCGCCGCCGCCGACCATCGCGCCGCCCAGGGGGGGTCGGGCCGGGTCGGCCCGGACCCGGACCCCCCCGTTTCGAACCAGTTTTGGTTTTTGGCTCATAACTTGAGCCTCGGACCTCCGAATGACGAACCGTCTACGGCAACGCGATCCTTGGATCGAGACGGTCGTTTCGATATATCGCAGTCAAGGTTTCGGTTAACTTTGAGTTCGGCCGGGTTGGTTCGTTCACGAAACCAACCGGGCCTTCGGAGCGGAAACGCTCATATCTTGAGCTACGAACGTCCGATTGACGCGCTGTCAGTCGCGTTGTGTTCCTCTTAGTGAGACGGATCTTTTGGCATACTCCGCCCGAGGTTTGGACGCAGGTGGAGTACGGTCGGGTTGGTTTTACCTTAAAATTCAACCGGGCCCCGGAGACGAAAATGCCAATAACTCTCAGACCGGGCGTCCGATCGACGCGCCGTCTGTTACGTTGAGTTCCTGTTGACGATTCGGAACTTTTGGATACATCAACTCTGGTCTTTGTGACAGTTGATGTATCAGCCTCTCGGCTCGTGGAGCGGACCCTCCGTACGAGTTTGCTGTGTGCGGGAACCCTAGTGCTGGCTGCGACTGCTACTACTGCTACGACTGCTACTGTGACAGCGACGACGACAGTACAGAGATCCTGTGTGGATTCGACGATGACAGTACAGAGATCCTGTGTGGATTCGACGACGACGACTACAGCACTCAGCGATCCTACGTGGATCAGTGCTACAGGTCCTGTGTGGGCCCGATCCTGTGTGGGTCCTTGCGCTCAGCGGTTCTGTGTGAGCCAGCGCCTACATGTTCTGTGTGAGCCCGATCCTGTGTGGGTCTTCTGCGGGGGTTAGTTACCTATCGATCCTTCGTGGGTCCGACGACTTAGATGGATCAGTGATCATCTTTATCGTCCTTGAAGAAGTATACCTGTGTGAGCTGAATCCTGTTGCTTTCCTGTGTGGATTGTGTTGTGCAATCCTGTGTGGATTATGTTTTACTTTCCTATGTGGAATACGTATACTTTCCTGCGTGGACTGAGTTGTACTTGGGCTCGGAGGTTGGAGCGTATTTGAATTGATGACTTAGATATATGTATGGGCATATACCTAAGCAGTATCGGTTGTTACTTCGTGATTGTACTTTTCTTCGTGGTTTATCCTTTGTGGATTTGAGAGACCTTCAGGGGTCTCGGGGTCCCTACTGAGTAGCTTATACTCACCCCTGCACGGGCTTTGCCCGCACTACGTTGTGTTGGTTGCAGACGACGGACAGCGTTGACCTTAGCTGAGGCTTGTAGAGCGGGACGGTACCCGGAGGTGGACCACTGGGCGGGACGTGCACGGAGCGGACGGCGGGACCCGTGGAGCAGAGGAGCTATCTGTACCCACCCTTCAGGTGGGATTTCCGGTGGACAGCTCGGAGTAGCGGCCTTTACTTTACAGTTGCTGTTTTTCCCTTTTTGAGTTGTACTTTACTTTCAGTTTGGGTTTGTATTCAGGCCCATTTACCTTTCCGCACTTTCAGTCGTACTCTTCTTGCTTAGTGTTTACTTTCCGCTTGTTTACTCTGTGGTGTGTGTTTACTTATCAAAGGCAATGCCTTCCCTTTTTACCGGAATTTACGCCTTGGTGCTAGTCGCCAGCCCCTGGCCTATGGAAGGCGGGCTTGGGGTAGTCACGGCATGGACCCCGAGGGCGGGTCGTGACAAATTGGTATCAGAGGAGTTCGGTTCTACCGCGAACTCTGATCTTTTCTATGTGAAGCAATAATGTTTAGCGTATTGAGTGTGGTTATCAGTCCAGGGAGTCCAGTGTTGGTGCGGCGGCCGACGTATCCGTACACCAGGACCCTGACTTCTGATTTCCGACTTAATGCACGAAAACATTGATTGCGTGTGTGTTTCAAAGTTTTCTTTGTGATTACTTGTGTCAGCTCACCGGGTATACTGATCTGCTTTATGAAAGTCTCAAGTTTTCTTTGTGATTACTTATATCAGCTCACCAGGTATACTGTTCTAACCGTGGCTCACCTGTTTCCTTTTCAGGATGGCCCCACGATGGCAGCCAGCTAGGGTTCCGAGAGTCGAGCGAGACGACAGCCCACCGAGCGACGAGGCCTCGGTGCATGGCCTTTTTCCAGTAGTGACACCGGCGGTAGCTTTACCCGCCGAGCCCCCGATGCTTCCAGCAGCAGCCGCTGACGATGCACGTCGCCTCAGCGCACTGCATGAGTTTCAGCGCCAGCGACCGCCCAGGTTTCGCGGGGAGACGGATCCCCAGGCAGCAGAGGGCTGGCTGGAGGCAGTAGTTCGAGTGTTTAGGCTAGTGAGGTCACCAGCAGACCTCATGGTGATCCTCGCTGCGAGCCTACTACACGCAGCAGCAGGACGATGGTGGATCTTGATGCTCCAGGTGCACGATGAGGCATCTCTTCTTTGGACGGACTTTGAGAGCCTCTTCCGCTCAGAGTTCGTCCCAGCCACCCTTCGTGCGGTGCGTATCCAGGAGCTTCTACAGCTGCGGCAGGGCAGCATGACGGTCGCTCAGTACTCGGCGAGATTTACCGATCTCTCGCGCTACTCGACCGACATGGTACGGGACCCATTCTTCTGGGCCCGGACCTTCGAGCAGGGTTTGAGACACGAGATCAGGGCATCGCTGATCTCCCTCAGCATACCGACTCAGACAGGAGTACTAGAGCGGGCCCTTCTGATCGAGAGCTTCCTCGCTGAGTCTACACCAGCACAGCGACCCACCGCAGGGCGGCACGTGGCAGAGTCATCTGCAGCAGGCAGTCGACGGATGACTCAGGGGTCCAGACAGACCAGACCTTCAGGCAGACGACCTCAGGGCACTGGCTCAGCAGTGCGGGGCACACAGCGCGGAGCCAGTCTTACGAGAGGCAGACAGTGCTACTCGTGCGGCGGGCAGGGCCACATGGCTCGCGACTGCCCAACCCGTCGTGCCGAGGAGCAGCAGTCAGTTGATGGACCACCGAGGCAGAGGCAGAGGGTCGACCGTGCCGGTCTGCAGGGAGGAGGCGGACGAGGCAGAGGAGCTGGACGAGCAGCTGGTGGTGGCCGACGCTTTGAGGCTCTACCACCACCACCACCAGGAGGTCCACCCCGACCACAGGGAGCTGGCGGGCAGCGACAGGCACAACTCCAGGCAGCAGAGGCCTACGACCACGGCGCACCCGAGATGATTCGAGGTACTATCTGTGTCTATTCCACCCTTGCTGCAGTTCTTATAGACACAGGAGCGAGTCATTCTTTCATAGCCGCTGCCCTTGTTCGGAGCTCGGAGATTCCGACAGAGCCGTTGGCTCGATCCTTACAGCTAGAGACTCCTACGGGAGCAGACTCGACGATTACGCACTGGTGCCGGCAGTGTGAGCTTACTCTAGGAGGCGAGAGCTTCGGCTGGGATCTTCTTGTAGCAGCGTCGAGGCCTTACGACGTCATCTTGGGCATGGATTGGCTGTCTACGGTCCATGCACAGATTGACTATTTTAGGCGCAAGGTGCGATGTGTACGCACCGACGGGAGCAGGTTCACCTTCACCGGCGAGAAGGGAGCCTTAGCAGCACAGGATGGACTTCCGTGGAGGATAGGACAGCCCATCACTCATCAGTTGGCTAGCCTTATCCTTGGAGCAGTTGACGTGCGGAGTCCTGGTTTTCCTGCAGTGGTGGATCAGTTTCGACATTTTTCCCGACGATGTTCCAGGGCTACCTCCTCGCAGAGAGGTAGACTTTTTTATTGACTTGTACCCCGGGACAGCCCCGATATCCACTCCAGCATATCGGATGGCCCCCGCCGAGCTTCGAGAGCTATGGGTACAGTTGGAGGACTTGCAAGGCAAGGGGTTCATCCGACCCAGTGTTTCACCCTGGGCTTCCCCGATATTGTTCGCCAAGAAGGCGGACGGGAGCTTGCGACTTTGTGTTGACTATCGTCGCCTGAACCAGGTGACAGTGAGGAACAAGTATCCGCTACCGAGGATTGATGACCTCTTTGATCAGCTCAAGGGAGCACGGTGGTTCTCGAAGATAGACCTCAGGTCAGGCTATCATCAGCTCAGAGTCAGAGACGAGGATGTGCAGAAGACGGCCTTCAGATGTCGGTATGGCCACTATGAGTTCTTGGTTATGCCTTTCGGTGTAACCAATGCTCCAGCAGTGTTCATGTCTCTCATGAACAGGATCTTTCAGCCATACCTCGATCGGTTTGTTGTGGTTTTCATCGACGACATTCTGATTTACTCTACGACAGAGGAGGAGCACGCCTATCACTTGCGAGTTGTTCTTGACACACTACGAGAGCACCAGCTTTATGGTAAACTCTCGAAGTGCCAGTTCTGGATACGTGAGGTCCACTTTTTGGGACACGTTATCTCTGAGGCGGGAGTTGCAGTGGATCCCGCGAAGATTGAGGCTGTGTTAGCATGGGAGCCACCCAGGAGCGTGACTGAGGTTCGGAGTTTCTTGGGACTAGCTGGATACTATCGGAGATTTGTGCCGAACTTCTCCAGAGTTGCGGCATCACTCACAGCTTTGACGAAGAAGGGGAAACCCTTCGTGTGGTCAGACAGATGTCAGCAGAGCTTCCAGGAGCTGAGACAGAGATTGACTAGAGCACCTATCTTGAGGTTTCCTGAGGAGGGAGTAGGGTACGTAGTCTACTGCGATGCATCAGGGACCGGACTCGGATGTGTTCTGATGCAGGAGCGGGCAGTGATCGCCTATGGATCACGACAGTTGAGGCCACATGAGAATAACTACGCTACCCATGACCTGGAGTTAGCAGGAGTGGTCTTCGATCTGAAGACATGGCGACACTATCTGATGGGCGAGCACTTTACAGTCTTTTCCGATCATCAGAGTCTCAGGTATATCTTCTCGCAGAAGGACCTGATCCTGAGACAGCGACGATGGCTCGAGTTCCTCCAGGACTATGACTTTGAGATAGTCTATACTCCTGGGAAGGGGAACGTAGTAGTCGATGCCCTCAGCAGGAGGATGGGCATTCAGCTACTCGAGGAGGCGACGAAGCAGCTAGCCTCTTTGCAGATATCCTTCGTGGATAGAGATGGAGCAGCCTTTCTTCAGTCTCTCACAGTCACCCCTCCACTACTGCAGCGAGTCAGGGAGGCACAGCGTGGGGACGCTGACTGTGAGACACGACGTGCACAGATATCCTCGGGACAGGCACCTGATGGTTACTCCCTTGGAGCAGAGCACGACATCCTTTTCAGAGGACGTATCATGGTACCAGTCGCTTTGCGAGAGGAAGTGCTGAGGGAGTTTCACACTTCTCCTTTGGCGGTACATCCTGGAGTGGCGAAGATGTACCAGGATCTCAGACGACAACACTGGTGGCCGGGCATGAAGAAAGTTGTAGCAGAGTTCGTTTCTCGATGCCTCACCTGTCAGCAGGTGAAGGCAGAGCATCAGGTACCAGCAGGCTTGGTACAACCCTTGGAGGTTCCGGAGTAGAAGTGGGACGGCATATCTATGGACTTCGTGACTGGACTTCCACGCACTTCCAGAGGTCACGACTCCATCTGGGTGATTGTTGACCGACTCACCAAGTCGGCACACTTCTTACCAATCAGAGAGCAGGGCTCAGTGGAGAGCTTGGGACGTCTCTACGTTCAGGAGATTGTGCGGCTCCACGGCGTGCCATCATCTATTGTCTCCGATCGAGATGCCCGCTTTACTTCCCGGCTTTGGAAGGGGTTACAGGAGGCGTTTGGTACGCAGCTACATCTTAGCACAGCTTTTCACCCTCAGACGGATGGTCAGACAGAGAGGACCATTCGGACTCTCGAGGACATGCTCCGCGCATGTGTCCTTGACTTTGGTCGTAGCTGGGAGGACCACCTACCTTTGGTGGAGTTCGCGTACAACAACAGCTACCACTCCACCATCGGGATGGAACCGTACGAGGCGTTGTACGGCCGACCATGTAGATCTCCTTTGTGCTGGACAGACCCTGGGGAGTCAGCACTGGTGGGACCGGAGATGGTCCAGGCCACGACAGAGAAGGTCCAGGTCATCCAGGAGCGGATGAGGACAGCTCAGAGCCGGCATAAGTCATATGCTGACAGGAGGTGGAGGCCACTGGAGTTCGAGGATGGCGACCACGTCTTCTTGCGGGTCTCACCTCGACGTGGTATTCGGAGATTTGGCCGAGGCGGCAAGTTATCTCCGCGCTTCATCGGACCCTTCCAGATTCTCAGCAGGATTGGCGAGGTGGCTTATCGCCTGGCTCTACCACCTCAGTTGCACTGGGTGCACGACGTCTTCCACGTATCCCAGCTGAGGAGATACGTGCACGACCTGACGCACATCATTGACCATGGGGAGCTTGACGTTGACGATGGGGCGACTTTTACGGAGGTCCCGGTGGAGATAGAGGATCGACAGGAGCGGGTCCTGCGTGGGTGATCGATTCCTCTTGTGCGCATCAGATGGCAGCACAGAAATCTCCAGGAGAGCACATGGGAACGGGAGGCTCAAATGCGTGCTCAGTACCCTCTTTTGTTTCCCTAGTTTTTGTTGTATCTTTACGGGGACGTAAAGCCCTGAGGTGGGAGTAATGTAAAGACCCGTAAAATTCAAGGGAAATTTTTTCTTAATTTTCTTTAGAATTTTACAAGAGCGCGGTTTCAGACGGCACCTGATTCCGAGGCCCGGAGTGCTCGAAATTAATTTCTGAAGTTTGGCTCGGGTACGTTCAGTGAACGAACGAGCGGGATTTCCTAACTTTTGATCCGGTGCTCGGAATTGAAATCCGAGGGCACCGATGAACTCGCAACGCCGATATTCGCTTAAAGAGACCTTTTCGGAAGTTGCGTTTGTTGCGGGTTGAAAGTTAGTTTTAGGGGTTATTAGTTTGAGTTAAATAAAATTGTGTAGAACAATTTTATTTTTAACTTGATAAAACCTATCAAAGGAGGTTGGAAGTGGGACCCACACCCACTTAACCTCCCTTGGGAGGATTAAGTGTGGTGGGGCCCACACGAGCCCCTAAACCTTTCAAATTCTCTCAACATACTTAACCCCTAATTAATTGGCTTAAGTTACTCTTAATTAATTATGGGAGTTAAGCCTTTTTGAATTTCAAACATTTGAAATTCTTTTGTGTTATGTGTTAATAAAATAAGAAGTAGTCTTATTTTATTTTGGGTTCTTTGTTTGTCATTTGGAGAGCTTCCTCTTCATCTTCAAACTCTGACGAAGAACGAAGAACGCTCAAACTCCGACGAAGAACGACGCCTCTCTTCTTCGTCCTCGGTGTCAACAAGAGGGAACGCCGCTTCCTCCTCGGACCTTCTTCGTCGGCAAACGAAGTTTCACCAACGACGTATCTCTTCGGGCATAACACTTCGTCAACGGATTTGACGAACGACGACCGCGACGCCCGACCTCCGCGACGCCGTCTTCCGCGGAACGTAGACGAATCTCGAACCTTAAACCAAGGTAGGGGTTGTTGATTTCATTTTGGTTTCCTTATTTCTTTTCTTGCTCGTGGATCGCATGTCTACATGAGGCTTTTAAATATTTTATATAAGTGTTATTGTTAACGCGAGGGGGGCCGGACCGCACGAACACGACCGAACCCCCCTCCATCGTTCATGTTTATTCATACGGGTGGAAGCAAGTGGCGTGGTGCCGTCGCACCACGCGGGTGATCGTACAAAAAATTTACGCGGCGCCGTCGCGCTACGTCAAGGAAAAATCTTCAAGAACCCGACGCCGCCGCGCCGCGTTGAAAAGAATCATGGCACGGCGAAAGGGGCGCGGTGCCGTCGCACCGCGCCGGACGACGAACACCGCGGCCGGTTCCGGGCCGCGGCGGGACGAGGAGACCGCGGCCGGTTCCGGGCCGCGGCGGGACGAGAAGACCGCGGCCGGTTCCGGGCCGCGGCGGAAGAGAAGACCGGCGGCTGGGCCGCCGACATCGGAAGCCGAGGAGGGGACCGGAATTTCCGGTCCCGTTGGAGAAAACCGGCCGGCCAGCTGGCTGACCGGATGTCATTAAACCGGGGGAAATAATTCCCCCGGCCAGCACCTAAAACCCCCCTCTTTAAGAGGGGGGCGGTTCCATGAAAGGGGGGGCAACAGCCCCCCGGTTTGACTCTCCAAAACCGGCCCCCACGTGGGGGCCGATTTATTTCTCAGGCGCGGCACAAAGGCCGCGCCACCTTGGAGAAGCGGGGGCTTAGCCCCCCGCGTGCCAGCCTCGTGCGGCGCCAGGCGCCTGCCGCCGCGCCGCCGCGCCGCCGCCGCCGCCGACCATCGCGCCGCCCAGGGGGGGGGGGTCGGGCCGGGTCGGCCCGGACCCGGACCCCCCCGTTTCGAACCAGTTTTGGTTTTTGGCTCATAACTTGAGCCTCGGACCTCCGAATGACGAACCGTCTACGGCAACGCGATCCTTGGATCGAGACGGTCGTTTCGATATATCGCAGTCAAGGTTTCGGTTAACTTTGAGTTCGGCCGGGTTGGTTCGTTCACGAAACCAACCGGGCCTTCGGAGCGGAAACGCTCATATCTTGAGCTACGAACGTCCGATTGACGCGCTGTCAGTCGCGTTGTGTTCCTCTTAGTGAGACCGATCTTTTGGCATACTCCGCCCGAGGTTTGGACGCAGGTGGAGTACGGTCGGGTTGGTTTTGCCTTAAAATCCAACCGGGCCCCGGAGACGAAAATGCCAATAACTCTCAGACCGGGCGTCCGATCGACGCGCCGTCTGTTACGTTGAGTTCCTGTTGACGATTCGGAACTTTTGGATACATCAACTCTGGTCTTTGTGACAGTTGATGTATCAGCCTCTCGGCTCGTGGAGCGGACCCTCCGTACGAGTTTGCTGTGTGCGGGAACCCTAGTGCTGGCTGCGACTGCTACTACTGCTACGACTGCTACTGTGACAGCGACGACGACAGTACAGAGATCCTGTGTGGATTCGACGAAGACAGTACAGAGATCCAGTGTGGATTCGACGACGACGACTACAGCACTCAGCGATCCAACGTGGATCAGTGCTACAGGTCCTGTGTGGGCCCGATCCTGTGTGGGTCCTTGCGCTCAGCGGTTCTGTGTGAGCCAGCGCCTACATGTTCTGTGTGAGCCCGATCCTGTGTGGGTCTTCTGCGGGGGTTAGTTACCTATCGATCCTTCGTGGGTCCGACGACTTAGATGGATCAGTGATCATCTTTATCGTCCTTGAAGAAGTATACCTGTGTGAGCTGAATCCTGTTGCTTTCCTGTGTGGATTGTGTTGTGCAATCCTGTGTGGATTATGTTTTACTTTCATATGTGGAATACGTATACTTTCCTGCGTGGACTGAGTTGTACTTGGGCTCGGAGGTTGGAGCATATTTGAATTGATGACTTAGATATATGTATGGGCATACACCTATGCAGTATCAGTTGTTACTTCGTGATTGTACTTTTCTTCGTGGTTTATCCTTTGTTGATTTGAGAGACCTTTAGGGGTCTCGGGGTCCATACTGAGTAGCTTATACTCACCCCTGCACGGGCTTTGCCCGCACTACGTTGTGTTGGTTGCAGACGACGGACAGCGTTGACCTTAGCTGAGGCTTGTAGAGCGGGACGGTACCCGGAGGTGGACCACTGGGCGGGACGTGCACGGAGCGGACGGCGGGACCCGTGGAGCAGAGGAGCTATCTGTACCCACCCTTCAGGTGGGATTTCCGGTGGACAGCTCGGAGTAGCGGCCTTTACTTTACAGTTGCTGTTTTCCCCTTTTTGAGTTGTACTTTACTTTCAGTTTGGGTTTGTATTCTGGCCCATTTACCTTTCCGCACTTTCAGTCGTACTCTGCTTGCTTAGTGTTTACTTTCCGCTTGTTTACTCTGTGGTGTGTGTTTACTTATCAAAGGCAATGCCTTCCCTTTTTACCGGAATTTACGCCTTGGTGCTAGTCGCCAGCCCCTGGCCTATGGAAGGCGGGCTTGGGGTAGTCACGGCACGGACCCCGAGGGCGGGTCATGACACAAAAAATGAAACTAATGAAACATACCTCATTGGATCTAACATTAATTTAATTCAACCGAATAGACCCAAATTGAACAAAATGGACCTGTTAAAATTGACATAAACCAAAAAAAATGAACGCAATAAAAAATAACATAGAAAACCTAACCTGGCCCAAAATGAACCATGGATCCGGGCCTTGTGATGAACATTTAGAAGGCCTCATGCCCGCAGGATGAGAGGATATCCCTATCATGTGGTGCTTCACTGTCCTAAAAAAGATCCAAAACGCACTGCAAAATGATAGGGAACCCAAAAGTCACAAAAAGACAAATTAAAATTGAGCCAAAGAATAAAAATGGAATAATCCTTACCTAAATCCGATGTTGAACACACTGCCTTCTATGGTGGTGGGTAGAATCAACCTCATCATAACTAACCACCTGTAGAATCTGGAACCCATGTGAACCTGCCCCTGCCCCCTGCCCCCTACCCCCTGCCCTGCAGACATTCCCCCTGCCCCCTCCACCCTGCCCCCTGCCCCCCCCACCCTACCCCTTTCCCCCCTCCACCTCCCCCTGCCCCTATCCCCTACCCCCTGCCCCTACCCTGCAGACCTACCCCCTGCCCTGCAGACCTACACCCTTCCCCCGGCTTGGCAGACCTCCCCCTCCCCCTCCCCCATACCCCCTGCCCCTTGACCACTGCCCCTGCCCCTGCCCCCAGCCCCCTTCCCCCTGCCCCCTACCCCTTGGCCCCTGGCCCCTGCCCCCTGCCCACTGCCCCCTGCCCCTGGCCCCTGCCCCCTGCCTCCTTACCCCTGCCCACTGCCCCCTACACCCCTTCCCTGCAGACATTCCCCCTGCCCCTACCCCCTGCCCCCTACCCCTACCCCCTACCACCTGCCCCCTGCCCCTTCCCCCTTCCCTGCAAACCTGCCCCCTGCCCCCTGAAATAAACAATGCTCTTACATAACACCTATTGAAAAAAATGTGAGTAGAAACATGAAGAACTAGACAACTAGGGAATTAGATGAATTAAAAATATATTTTGGAAATTTTTTAATGCATTATTGAATGTGTTGTCCATACTAAAAATATCTTTTAACTTCTTCAGAGCATTTATCAAAAAATACAAAACTCGACAATGTAATGAAAATTCTGAACAGTCGCAACATATAAATCAATAATAACATAAATTCATGTTTATCATCCATCTAAAAATAGATTATAATAGATTAAATTTAAATAAAATTTTATAACAAGACATATAATGCTAAATTTTATAAAGAGAACATATTATATAACAAATTCATAACATAATACATAACATATTCAAAACAGATTCAGAATAAATGATATATACATAATAAAACACAACATTACCATGTCTAAATTAAAAATAATACATCATACAAGTGATCATTTCCGATTTTCATGTGTATTGTATAAAAAACCAAATAGAACCTCAATCATTGATCATTGGGCCACGTGTGATTACACGGCTAATAGTCCTTGAGCATAAAGAAATGAATGAAAAAAAATATCTAATCACAAAGAATGAAATGGGGGTAATAAATATAGATTTGAATGTCAATATAATGGGACAAATATCAATCGGTTAAGGATGAATTTGAGAAAATCTAATTTGAGATGCGAAGGACTCATCACTGATGGGTAAAAACTCTCTAGTTAAATTCATACCATATAATCTGTATAGGTGTGTAAGAACACTTAAATAAAAAAGGGAAATGTGGAAGAAAATTCTATGCACTTAAATATATATACAAAAATATATAATAATTAATGTGAAAAGATATGAAAACATACATGGCATCAAATTGGTCGAGGGATGGAGAAGCCATGAATGGAGGACGTGAATGGAGGAACAGCGAATGGTTAAGCCATGAATGGAGGACATGAATGGAAGCCAGTGAGGGATGGTGGAACCGTGATGGAGAAGCCGGCGAGGATCGGACAAGGGCAAAATTGGTCAGGTGGGGTTCAGACGAGGGAGAAATTGGTCAGGTGCGGATCGGACGAGGGAGAAATTGGTCGGCCGAGGTTCCGAGGAGATGGGTTTTGATGAAAGATGAGTGGAGAAGGGTTTCAAGGGAGAGATTGGGTGAGCGAGTTGGAGAGGAAAAGCCCGAGCGAGGATAAAAATTGATGGAATCGAGTTGTCACAGGGGGTGATCTCTCGTGGGAATATCTATTGGTGTGCAGTGATGAAAAAGTAAAAAACCTCACATTTTTGTGCTCAATGAACCCATCATCAACTGAATAACGTTTATTATAAGTGATGTGACTTCTATCAATATGAAATGAAGAAACATACTATCAATAGAATTTA
Organism: Viscum album; assembly: GCA_963277665.1. Lineage (NCBI taxonomy): Eukaryota > Viridiplantae > Streptophyta > Magnoliopsida > Santalales > Viscaceae > Viscum > Viscum album. The sequence continues at coordinate 921,795,996 of OY728159.1, forward strand.
ATAACCTGTCTATATGCAAACATGCAACTTTTGTAGCCTCCCATGAAATTATCCACCATCGGAAAACCAACCACCTGAAATAGCTTCTCTTGTGAAAGTAGATTCAAGATTGAGTCTGAGATACCTAAAATACCAATTAAAAATATCTATGAATAAAGGAAAAATATAAAATTTCAGTTTATTTTTTATAGAAATATATGCCTAACTAACATGTTCATCAGATACAGTGACAAGATGAAATGTGATTCTGGATGTCGTTGAGTAGATAATTCAGAGGCATTGAGAGGACATATTCTAATTATGGCCTAAAACACACATCCATCTAGGGATTGGGTTTTCTTTCATCCCATCCCACCTAGGTGCAATTCTAGAATAAGGCCATTAGTCTGCTGCAAGGAAAGAGGGAAGCGTACATAAAATTAGTTCCCAAAACGATCTTGTAGAATAGGGCAAGGCGTATACTAAATAAGAGCTCAAAAAAACTATTCCATATAATGTACCACTATGTCAATATTTGACTAACCTACTTTAACCATTTATAATAATAATAACAGATACACACATACCCCTTCTATCTTGCTCATGACATATCAATTATTTATCATGCTTCAAGTATAAATCTAGTATACCAATCGTCATTCTTATCAATATAAAAATTCGGACATTCATCTCAATGATATACTAGATATCATATCAACATGGAATAAATCATTCACATTCCCATAATTCCATAACATTAATTCCAAACAAATATAATATCTACAAGTTAAACAGTGAGAGTAATCATTATCAGGGAGTTGCAAATACCTAAAATAATCTATAAATTTGATCATCATTCTATATTCTATTTCACATTTTCCAAACAAGAAGATGAATATATCAATAAGGTTCTATGTTTTCACTAGGGATAACTACGATACATAATGTTTGTTCAACAGTGCTCAAGAATTTGAGGAGGGCATGCCAACATCCTCCACTATGTGAAGCCAAATACCTGAAGAGTGATAGTATAATTTTTCTTCAAAACTACTATTGTTAGTTCCCAGCAAAATGACCAAATAAATCTATGTCTCTAGACATGAATCAAACATTAAATCCATGTAAAAAAACTCATCAATATCATTCAATCTATATGTTTGACCATCATGTTCTTTGTGTTGTAGGATTAATTTCATCACAATCTAATCATGTGGATGTTATTTGTAAAATAATTCCGAATGATCTGAATTTATACACACATTTATAATAAATAACATCAAAACATATCTCAAGGAAGACCATTACACACTAAAAACGTTCTAAGAACCCAAAAATAACAAAAACCGTAATTAAAGCTGAGATAAATGAAAAGGTAGATGCAAACAAACATCAAAACGGTGGTGGGAAATCCAAAATAGTCCGATTTTCTTTGAATTCGGTGGAAAATGCTAAAACACACCCTAATCCAACTTGAGAGACTCATTGCTTTCCCTAACAATAGAACAAAATAAAAAGAATCTAGTTAACCCCTGAAAAAGGGTTCAGCCAAACAAAATAGGGTGACGGGGAGAATAGAAATCAGACAAAATAGGAAGAATAATATAAGAGGATAGCTTACCTAGAAAATCTGACCAAGAAACCGGAATAAATCTGGTGAAATAACAGTACGAAGATGACTTGGGAGAGGGATGGTGGCACATATGGCTAGATAGGAGAGGGGAGAGATGGTCATGTGATAACGGAATTGGAGATTCGACGAGGAGGAGGTGATGAGAACTGGAAATTAGGAGGTAGGAGGAGAAGGATGGAGGAACCAAAGCCATCGAGGATGAGTGATAGAGGACAGAATCGATGGAAATATAGGAAATCCATGGGGGAAGAGAGGAGGGCATGGTGAGAGAGGCCGTCAGGGAGGAGGAGAGGACATCGGGGGAGGAGGGCACGGCGGTGAGAGGGTCGCGTAGCAGGGATGGAGGAGGAGCCCGAATGGAATAGAAAAAAAACGGGATGCATATCGGGGATGGAGGCGGAGCCCGATGGAAATTGAAAAAAGAAGGGAATGGAATTTTGTATCCATGGATTAAAAAATAAACTATGGCTATAAACCAGCTATATCCACGGACCTATAAAACAATGGCTATAGGTCCATGGCTATAGCTTAAATTTATAGTAGTGCCACCTGATGGCCTGGTCCACTTGGCCTTGTGTGACATCTATTTACTGCCAGCTGTAGAAGACTCTTCTACATGCCGCGATGTGGTGGGTCTCACTACTGGTGACTGCTCAGCGAGAAAACTCTCCAATAGAAGGGCTCTCTCCTGTACCCTCACCTATGTCGGGATGCTGAAGGGGATCATCGGATCCAAGATCTCATGCCTGATTCTCTACTCGAAGGTCCAGGCCCTAAAAGTTGGGTCCCACACCATATTCATAGAGTAGCGCGAGAGGTCGGTGAACCTCACTGAGAACTGAGCTACTGTCATGCAACCCTGTTGAAGATGAAGTAACTCTGGAATCTTCACCGTATTGAGGGTGGATGGAACAAACTCTGAGTGAATGATACTCTCGAAGTCTATTCATAGTAATGATGCCTCGTCTTACACCTGGAGCATCAAGCTCCACCATCTTCATACTACTGCATGCAAGAGACTCACGGTAAGGATCTTCATGAGGTCAGCTGGTGTCCCTACCAATCTTAAAACACTCACGACAGCATCCATCCAATCCTCAGCTGCCAGCGGGTCCATCTCTCCCTAGAACCTGGGTGGCCTCTAGCACTGGAACTCGAGAAAACCACTCAGACGGTGTGCACTCTCTGCTACTGGATCTGGTGGTATCGGTGGCCTAGAGGGTAGTGGTACCACGGGTACCTCCGTTGTGATGGAGCCCTATACTGAGGAATCATCACTCGGTGGGCTACCATCTCATATAAAACTCAAAACCCTAGCTGACTGCCTTCATGGGGACATCCTGAAAAGAAACAGGAGCGCCATGGTAAAAATAGTATACCTGGTGAGCTGACACAAAGTAATCATGAAGAAAACTTTTTCAAAGGAAACACACACGCAATAAGTTTTTTCATGCATTTAGTCAGAAATCAGAAGTCACAGTCCTAGTGTATGGATACGTCGGCTGCCGCACAAACACTAGTTTCCCTACACTGATATCCATACCCAAAACACTTAATACTATTGTTGTTAAAAGAACCAGAGTCCAAGTTCTGCGGTAGAACCGACTCTGATACCAATTTTTCATGACCCGTCCTTGGGGCCCATGTCATGACTACCCCAAGCCTGCCTTCCAGAGGCCAGGGGCTGGCAGATTTCACTAAAGGAGAATCCCTGATAAAAAGGGAAGAAATTTCCTTTAAACCTGTAACACACATAGTTTGAACTCAAGTTGTAGAGGCAACAAGTACTAAAAATAGAAAAGTAAGGTGTGACGAAAGTATGTGGGCCATTATACAAACCCAACTGAACAACTAGTACAAGTATAAAGGGAAAACAACTCCATGGTCGTCCACTAAGAATAATACCAGAAGGGTAGGTACAGAACTCAAACAACTCATCCCTACAGTACATCCCATCTAGTCCAGCTCCGAGCAGCCTCTCGTCCATCACCCTCAGCCTTGATCACTGCAGTCTGTCGTCTGCACAGATCACAACAAGGTTCGGGCGAAGCCCGTGTAGGGGTGAGTATAACAATACTTAGTATGGGACCCCGAGACCCCCGAAGGTCTCCTATTATCCACAAAAGATAAAACACAGGAGAAAGATATAATCACAAAGTATCAACCAACCCTACCTAGGTATATGCCCATACATATACCAAAGTTATCAATCACAGTCTGGCTCCAACTCTCGAGCCCAAGCACAAACCATTCCACAAAGGAAGTAATGTCAATAACCAGGATGATAATGGTTGAAAGACATGACTCATCTCACATAGGTAAAAATATTTAATTGAGTGGTAGGGATGATCAGATGTATTCACGAATTCAACTAAGACGTCATACCCACACAGGATACAGGACCAACTATGATGTCAGACCCACAAAGGATACAAGACCTGCTATTCTGTCAGACCGACACAAGATACGTGAACAGAAGTCAGAACTATTGGACCCATGGAGGATCCTGTTACAGTAGTCATCACTGTCGAACCCACAAAGGATTATGGTATAGTATTCATCACTGTCGAACCCACGGAGGATTCCGGTACAGTAGTCCTCGTAGTCGCAGCCAGCGCTAGGGTTCCCGCACACAACATGCTGGATTCCTGGAGGGTCCACTCCTCGAGCCAATCTTTCATACATCAACTATATCAAAGTCCTGATTTGAATTATCCTGTAGTTTCGCCTCATCATAAGGAACCCAACACGACAGACAGCGCGTCAACCGGACGCCCGGTCTGAGAGTTATTGGCATTCCCGTTCGAGGGGCCAGGTTGGATATACACTTGATCCAAACCCGGCCGTTTTCCAAATTTGTCTGAAACTAACTTAAGGTACCCAAAAGAACCACATCTTCTAAAGGGTCCAAGTTCCATAGATGGCTTGTCAATAGGATGCATGGTCTAGGAGATATTCGAATTTATGTGAAGACGGGCCCGACCCGTCAAGCCTAGTGGGCTGGCGGGTCATCCCGGCCCAATGGGACGCGACACACTTGTGGACCCAGCCCATGCTGTAGGCTGGTCCGATTCATCCAACAGAGCCAAGCGGTGCTACCTGCTCCTCCCCCCGGCCGGTCGTTGTTGGCCGGTTCGGCCCGGTGCATGTGACCCGCGATACAGTCCACGGTTCCCTCCATGCGACGCTTGCGTGTGCCGCAGGTCTCCATCCTGGACAGCATGTGGCCGTCCGGTTAGCCCAGCCAAGTGGCCCACAGATGAGGGTTGTGTCCTCCTCTACGCGGCGCCTGCAGGCGCTGCGTTTCTGCATGGGGCCAGCCAGATTGGCCAGCTGGTCGTCCCACGGACCGGGCGGCCTGAGCGGCCATCAGTAACTCCACGCGGCCAGAGAGTGGTCACCACTGCCGCTTCCTCCTCCGGTCTCCGACTCAACTGCCACTTTTTGCCGCTACAGCCCACATGGTCACGACCCCCTTCCACCGGTATGGTGCAACGACACCGTTCCCTACTAGCTCTGCCTCCATCATCCACACAATGAGAACAAAAATAAATGGGGGGAGGGTCGGACCGTGTTCATGTGTTCTGAACCCTCCTTGTTACGTTGTGAACATTCGACATCAAGAGCACAACACACGATGAGGAAATGAGAGTATAACTCGGAGGAGGAAAATCTCGGTGAAGATGAGTTGAGTCGACACCGTCGGTGTACTTCAAAGATTGTGATTCTTCCCTATCTTTCCCCTAATGAAAAAGGAGGAAGAGATGTCTGTCGTTTTTCATAGGAGAGAAAGGGTTTTCTTCGAATTCTTCACGTTCCCCATTGAATTAATGATTCTCCATCGAGAGCTTCCTCCAAGGGTTCTCCAAGGTCTACCAAGATCTCCTCCTCTCCTTAGTTCTCCCAACAATGATTATGCAAACCAAAATAAAATAAGCCTATACCTTATTTTAATGGTTTTCATGAGTTCTAAATAATTCAAATTAATTATGCTGGTTCACCTAATTAAATTTATACAGTTGGAATGAAATCCAAGGGAATCAATTAATTAATTACAAGGGAGTGTTGGCACATTAATGGGAAGTTTAAGAGCTCCCCCATTTTTGGGGAGTTCAAGAGGACTTGAGGGGTTTGATGTTCATGTGGTCTCCATCTTATAACATCCTCCCAAGGTAGGTTATGTGTGTGGGGGGGGGGGCACCACCAACCCCCCATTGGAGGTTTTAACTTCCATTCAAATAAAAATGTGTTACACCCATTTTAATTTAATTTATATTAGAAACCCCAAGAAATTAACTCCCAATCACGATTTAACACAACTGCGGTAAATGTATCCTTAAGTGAATACCAGTGCTGCAAGTTCAACGGTGCCCCCAGATTTCAATTCATAGCACCAGTTCATAAGATATAAAATCTCTAATGTTCATTTATTGAACATACCTGAAACAAACTTTAGGAATTGATTCCGGGTACACCGGGTCTCGGAATCAGGCACTTTTAGAAACTACAGACTCGTAAAATTCTCATGTATTTGAAAAAAAATCCATGGAAATTCTAGGTCATTAAATTATAGTTGGTACGATAGCAGGTTTAACAGTAACCATGGAAAAAATGTTTAAAAACATTGATCAGGGAACATCACCCTAAGATAGACATTATTGATAAGTATAGAATAACATACTAGAATTATGGTAATTTATATGTTGTGTGTGTTATTAGAAATACATCATTGATTGGATATTGTAATGTGAAATAGTTCTACCTCAAATGTACTTTGGGGTAACAACACCAACATAGTGTGTATAGAAAAACATGGTGTGACCTAGTATATTAAAATGAGCCTTACGATGCACCTCATTGGACACTCTTGGGAGATATGTTTAGGATAGTTTTAATTCTGATTATAACCCATTAAGTATGATTTTAAAGTAAAGATATCCCCAACTAAAACTCATTTATAATTATAAGATTAGTTATGGAAATAAAATTAATTTATGATTAGTAGTTTTCTACTTTTGGAATTATATATTGTGTTAAATAATGTTACTATCTAATACAGAATATTTCATTGATTTGAAATGGATCCTTGAAAGGAGAATTGTATCAGAACTCATGAAAAATGTAGAGATTTCACTACTGAGGAAACCTATACAGTTAGTATGGGAACTGAGAATGTAATGTAACTTTTATTCTATATTAATAATTTTATGCAACGTATCATTTCATAAATGGAGAAACATACTCCATAAAAATATTCTCCAATTTTGGATCACATTACAAGATAGAGGCCCCCATAATTTAGTAATACTACTAACCCATTTGTAGAAGATTAATGGATTAAGTATTTGTAGAATATATTCATGGAATTGGGACATGGTGAAGAAGAAAGGGTTACACTTCTAGGGTACTATCTCAATAGCTATGCAGATCAATAGTGGTCATTGATCCATAATACTAGGGAGGAAGAATAAATATAACTCATGAAATGGAGATATTTTAGGGTTATATTGTTTGATAAATACTTCCCTCTTGAGATACAAAATTAGCTGAAGAGAAAATTAATTAGATTAAAGGAAAAAGAGGAAGAAAGTCTTGTTGATTATGACGATACATTTACCAGGTTATCAAGGTATGTTAGATATTTTATACACAACATGGAATACAATATTGATCCTTTCATTAAAGGAAATAATAAATGTCAACAATTGGAGATGTCATCTAATCCATTTTTATCATGTGATGAAATAGTTTTATGTGCTATAAATTCAATAAAATAATTCTCCATGTATTATAGACACAAAATAAATATTGAAAATAAGAAAAAGAAGATAAATTAACTAATAAAGTGAAAATGGGAATGGTGGATTTCCCAACATGTGATAATTTTTGAAAGAATCACCATATTAAATATTTGAAAGGATTGGGTGTTTGTTATATGTTAATAGAAAAGGGTCACCCAGAAAATGATTGAAAATGGTAGAAGTAAAATAACACTATTCATTATTACAACTATTAGGAGATAGGGCACTATGAAAATTAATTACATATTCCTCAATGGAATATACCTCCAATGAAGCTAATTGATAAATGTCAACCATATATTATTGAAACAACTGAAGTGGAATTATTAATGTAATTTTGTATTTGGATCTAATAAATATATTGTAAATTTATTTCATTGATGTTGTTCACATAATATGGATTATCATAAAAATAAGGATTTTACTATTTAACGTTTTCATAAAGATTTACGATCATATATTTAATAGTACAAATAAATTTGATTCTATTGAAAGTTAAAATTTCTTTGGAAAATACATGGTTAAGGGATACATAAGATTTAATATGTTCATAATCTTGACAAATTTTTTTTGGATAATGATATAATTTATTTGGATATGTGCTAAATACCTTAAAATTGATTAATGATTTGTCAAAAAATTGTTTTTTTCTATAGTTGATCGAGTTTACAACAATTATAGATTTATGAAATATATCCAATTACATGAGTTTTACTTAAGTAATAAGGAATAATTAATTTTACCAAAAAAGTATTATTTTAATTTAGTTTATTAAAATTTTTTAATAGGATACATGATGAAGGTGTTTCGATGTTTGGTATGTGATGATTAAAGAGAAAATTCATGTTGATTGAAGACTAATGACATGTTCATTATTGTAAATTCAATGACTTTCCATTCAAAGTAGAAGATGATAATTGTTTTTTAATGTTAACCATATATAAAATGGTTTAAGATGATCATTAGATGGGGGTTTAAATACTGATATATTACTTAACCTATTAATACAGATTGGGCTAAGAGATTAAGTGCCAGAAATCATTTTTTTCATTTTCCATAGGCCTGTTTAGGGGTCTCGGAACCCCAAAAAAACAACCACAAAAGGACAGACACCAAAAACCAAAAGGGCTTACACATCATAATAACCAGATTCATCTCCGAACCCCAAGCATGAGTCTTATTCTCCAGTAGCCGATTCCCAATCTGGATGCCTCCAAAAACTCCCACTTTGAACCCGACTCCTAAGCTGATCAAGAACAGATTGGTCTGGACATGCCATCGTGACCACGCTCCCCTTTTTAAAGGCCACAGTCACCTCATTGTTCTGCTTTGTTTCATATCGAGTCCGCATCGGTCTTGGAGGAAACAAATAGTCCTCCGTTGTTCTTCTTCTTGGGGTGGCAGACAAAGGACCTTCAGCTGGAGCTAAAATCTTATTCCCACTTTTAACAACATCACTGAATGAAAGGCCAACTGGACCAATCACATTATCTTTACCCTCCCCAGAGTTCTCCCTCTCAAATATGGATCTCTCCCTCAAAGAAGCATCACCAAACTTCGGGTTGCTCTCCTGTCTTTGGGTTGGAGTTTTGCACTCCATTAGAGGAAGGCGCCCATCCTCAGCAGCAACACTTTAAACAATGTATTCAACATTATTCCCCAGCCTCTGGTCCAGAATCTCCACCACAGGACTATGCATATCCTCAGTAGCAGCACTATCCACTATCTTGGTACCTGCCTCATGGCTCAACCATCTAACCTGGTGGTCCTCCCCTGGCTTATCAACAACTGTAATTGTCTCAAGAACCCGACAATCAATTTTATGTTCTTCCAAGGTCTCCACACCTTCCTCACCTCCTACCACAACACCCTACTCCAAACACGCATCTGCTTGGTCCTCCAAACCCACATCCGCTTGGTCTTCAGAGAGTCCTTTGAACATGTTGCTCAAATAAATGAATGGATTCGCCAGAGGATCGAGGTTTTTAGAAACCTTACCACTAGATGTGATGACTTCTTCCACAAGACTGGATTCTCTTCCATCCTCACTCTGCGCTGAACTCTGCCCAGCCATGGTAGCAGCAGGAGCTCCCAAATCCTGCCTTAATCTTTTAAAAACATCAGACACCAGTGGATCACCCTAGCTCGATATAGCAGTGGTTGCCTCAGTGATCTGATTACCTTCCAAATAGACCTTGCAGTACCTCGATAAATTGATATCCCCAGCATCACCAGACCAACGGGTATCCTTGTCTATGCCAGCCAGTTGCATAGATCTCGATACCGGACCTGCCTTGACGCCACTTTTTTCACCATCCACAGTGTTCACAGAAACAGAATTCCCATTACAACAAGCCTGCGACATCCTTGAACTCCGTTCACATCAGCAAACCTCGACTGAATGCCCAAATATCTTGCAAGAGCCACAAAACCTAGTCCAATTCTAGTAAACCACTCTCTGTTTGCATCGGTATTCCTCACCGATTGTAATCCAAACGAATTCAAAAGGGGTGCGAGAAGCATCCACTTCGATGCATACCTGTGGGTTCACTGGATGACAGACCGTCTCGGTGCGACAATCAGAGAATAAATATTTACCAATTAGATTTCCCAACATACATATAATTTACGGGTTTTGAAACAGCAATGGTAGGGAAGGAAAACTTACCTACACCGCCATGGATGGCGAATCACAGTTCATATGCAGAGTGAACGACCATCGTAAAAGCATAAAAGGAAAGCATTTGAAGCTGCGAGGAGCTGACGACCAAGCTCGAATGAGATCTTCCTTTGAATCAAACCTAATCATCATTTGCCTACTGTCTAATAAACCGACCACCGCTCTGTCACGAAGAACCCAAGCACTGAAGATAAATCGGTCGAAATCATCAACTGATGGCCTCCTGTGCTTGAATCGAGCCACCAGAGTGAGGTTCAACAAAGCTGAGGCTTCCAAAAACTCAACAGAGGAAATTTTAAGGTTCGGAAAACCATCTATCAAATCCGGAACTTTAGGGTTTAAAGAGGAATTCGGAAACGGGGGGAGAAACTACGGGTTAGAGAAGGGTCGAAATGGCATGGATTTCCCATGGAGCGGTGATTCCCCCTCCCCCATGGAAGGGGGAGGAGCCGGCACAGAGGTCGCTGTCGTCACCATGAGGGGAAGATCATCACGGAGGAAACCCTCGAGCCTCGGGAAAAAGGCTAAGAGATGAATTGCAAAAAGTATAAGGTGAAATCAATGGAAAATATTGTGTTTATAGAAATATATATTTACATATATTCTTATTGAATGAAAGAAATCTTCATGTCTAGGAAAAGGGGTTTGAAACAAAAAAATCATATTATCATCAATTTTTATCAAATAAATTACATTTTTACAAAGCTATGATTTATGTATTTGTGATAAACATAATTCTTATGAATATGTAATCTATCCGTCTCCATCAAAACATGATAGTTCAATTTTTTTCCATATCTATTTTTTCGCTAATATCCACCTATTGGATATCCTAGTGTTATCATGACCTTCACATTTCATTTTCCCTCAAACTAAGAAGATGTGTTATTAATCCTATTTATTATGTGGGGTTTTCAACAATAGTTCATTTTCAAATATCAATACCTTTATTACCTATATCATGTTCAATTTTCGAGGAAAAAATTTAAATAATGTAGGTAGAATGTGACACCCCCAAAATATGAAAGTTAGAATTCTATATTTAATACTGTATAAGACACACAACACCTAATGCATAAGAGAATATAATATCCTAAAATTTTTCTATATATTTTAAATTTTGAAAAAGATTAAATCTATTATACATATTTCAACACAAACAATATTTATTTCAGAATTAATTACATTAAATGAGTCTCAATGATGGAAGGTGTTACCCAGAAGACCAAATCTTACCGAAAATATAAATAATATTATTAAAAATGAATATTATTTCATATTATTGAAATTAATTTTATGAAAACTATTAACTAACTCATGAAAATATATATTTTAATTCATTGGTAACCAATTATTATAAATTAATTTAGAAACCAAATGAATTTAATGTGATTGATTTTATAAAAAACTATTTTTATGCTCAAAAGTCATTTTATCATAATAAAATAATTTATTTAGTATTAGTGAATTATATTAATGAAATATGTAAATTATTTATACCATAAAATATTTTTTTATGTTTATGTAATAAATAATTTAGTCATATCATACGAATAAAAACAACTTTACACATATCAACATATATTTTTATAATGGATGGTTTACCACCTTTTAATGGTGCACCTACATTAAATCTAAATTTTGAAAATTTTAGGAATTTAATATTAAAAAATAACCTTTCTTTTTGAAATGGAAATATCACAACGAGGATATAGTGTCATTTTAGTATTTTTTTGGGAAGTTTCATTTATTGATGAATAGTGAAAAAAATATTGAAATTTAATTCAAAACATCATTTTCGTATAAATTTTTTATAAGGTTAATTAATAATTTATATATTTTTTAGTTTATTTTGATAAATTGTTTGTTAATTAATCCAAATTATGTTATTGTAATAAATTTTACATTGAAATTGGTAAAAAACATAGAAAACTTTTGAATAGTATTACTTTAAAAAAATTTATTTTCTTAACATCTACGAGAATAAATTTAACTTAATTTATGAAACATCAATGTTTATAATTTTTAAAAATATATTCCATATCACTAATCATAATAATTTATATGGTTTAATAATGTCAAATTATTTTTTGAAAAAAAATATTTCTGACTAAAATTTAATTTAATTTCAAAAATTTAATGAAAAATTATATTAACAACGGATAGAAACTTAAACCTAATAGAAACAATGTCTTAAAAATTTGTAAAAAAGATATTTTATATCCATATTTAGACTATATTCTCCCTTTTATAGAATTTCTTCCATTATTGGATCCACTTTTCATAGGAAAAAACCCATGTGGAATTCCCTTTCTAGACATTAAGAAGAGTCTCACTCCTTTTCCAGTATAAATAGGAACTCAAAACTACCATTATCTCTCACCGCTCAATCAAATTTGGGTAGAAATTTTTTTTCCTCAAAGTCTCCTAAAAAATCATATATTCACAAAATAAGAGTCACCTTGGTCTGTAATCAAACCAAGGAATCCCATTGGTGAAAACAAATAAGAGTTACCCGAATAAGTGGTGAAACCTTCCTTGAAAACTTTTGTTTTATTTTCTTTCTCCACTACATAAACTAATTTTATTCCATATATGTATAATTACATAATTATACTATATATATATATATATATATATATTTTATTCTATGTTTTAAACTTTATATTACACACACTTTATCAAATTACTAACTGACTTACTGTTCATGTTAGGAAAGCTACCACCTCATGAAATGATAACTGTTCGTTGTTACCTAGCTACCTGTCATGGTTATGAATTATGATGGACATTATGTTTACATAATATATATATAATATTTAAAATTTCATTAATATTATGATATTTTAATATATAAAATACTATTATGATTTCAATTTTGTGGGAATAAGATTTCATCATTTGTTAATATGCAGACTACCGCCTCATCAAAGCGACATGATACGTTTTCGTGATACATGGAATTTATAAAGAATTGTATTATTCAAAATTTGGTGAATTAAATTAAATATATATGATATTAATTTCATGATTACTATTATGGAAATATAATATTTAATTTTCCTTATAATCCTTCTCACACACTAAAATTTGATACTGTCGATCGTAGACATGTGGACTACCGCCTCCTTAAGACGGGGTGATTCATTTTACATAAAAACATTATATATATAAGATATTGAGAATAAATAACATGGTATTTATGATATAATTATAATTATATAAATATCTAATTTTACTTTCCTTCTTTCCATAACAATCAATGAAAAATAGGAACGTTACTCGTGAGTAAGTATGACCTACCATCTCCATGAATGTGATTTTAATTAATTTTTCATAACCAAATTTGATTATTTATATTCATATTATAATTGATATATAAATTTGATAAATATTTAATGATTATTTTTCATGTAATGTTTATATAATTTCCGCTTTTACTATAGTTTTCCCACAAATTTTGTTTTTAACACACGAACTGAATTTGTCCAAAACACCCAATGTAAACTAAATTGTTTATGTTGTTGAATAAAACACTATAATTAGTGAATTATAAGTAATAAAAAATTAAAAATGGTCTTAATACTTGTAAATAATAAACATATGTTTATTTTTTATTGATGATAAAGCCACGCGTGACAATTCTGCCTCAAGTTAACGGTTTATTATCTACTTTTTATTTCCGTGAAGAGTACGCCATTATCAACACTTATTTATTTTGTGTGGTGTATCTAATGCCCCTTTTGATATATTATATCACGAATTATTCTATTTTCATTTTATTTTGAGTTTAAAATTTAATCATTTCTTATAATGGTATTTGAGTTAAAATTTACGATATTTTAAACAATTTTATAACCCAATTCCTTTTTATTGAGTTATATTACTTCTTAATTGTCAAAAATATTCTATTATTATGCATGTAATAAATATATATTATATTTTTTTGTATCTAAACTTTTTGGTATGGAATTAAATTTTACAAACACAATCTATTCATTAATTTATTCACATATAAATTTTATGGTCCTTTCATGGGTTTACTTCACAATCTCATTTTACTCAAGAATTTATATAGTAAAATTTATATCAATGGAAATTATATGATAATTATTTAATAATTTTTTTTTATTTTATTGTCCTCCAGTTATTTTTTATATTTTCCATATAATTTTTAGGGTTTTACACTCTTTGTTACTGAAAATTTTTTAGAAACTTTTTTAAAGAAAACCTGAATTTATTTCCCCTTAAGTCAAATAATATGTTTTCTTCTAAACAAAATATTCTATAAATGTTTTAAAATTTTATTTTCCTTTACAAAATGATTTATTTAAGACATTTTTACCCATTATTTTTGTTACAAAATTTTTTAATGGATACTTCTCTTCCCTTTTGGAAGAAGTAATTTTTCTAATCATTTTATTATGAAAAATGAATGTTCTTTATTCCATGTACGACATGTACAGATTTCCAGACCATCAGAGTTTTAATTATTATTTTACAAGTATAAATTCATACATTTTAAATAAATTTTTAAAAGTTATTTTTAAAAAATTTATTTACAAAAACAAAATCAAAATGAAAATGATATTTTCCTCAACAATGTTTTTAAAATATATTTTTATATTTTTTATATTCATAAATGACAAAAATGTTTTATTTTTACTCCACATGGGATATATTGTATTTATTTCCTCATTATTCTTACTCTAGTCGGTTTATGATTTATTTGGTTGAGGATATTATAAACATTCACATTCTCGATTCCTTTTTTAGTCCCCTTTGTAATATTTAATTTGATAGGATTCATATACATTGAATTTCCTCTAATTGTACATATCATTAATCATGGATATGATTATTACCAAAACTATATATCATTTTTACATAAATATTTTTACATGGTTATTTTATTTTATGGGAAAATATTGATAAATTCATGTCCTTTATTTAATACAGATATTTGATAAGTAATTTAGTTTATGAATTTAATTTATTATTCCACATTAAGAATAATTTGGAAAGGTAGTCATGAGTGGGAACCATGAATTATGCATCCCCCCAATGAATTGATAGGATCTCCTGAGAATAATAATTTCTCCAAAATAAATGGGTTTCTACATATATCTTATGAAAGGTCCTAACAAAATTGGATTCATGTTCCTTAGACACAATTCCTAATAATTAATCATTTTCTTAATAGATATTTTAGTTTTAATTGTTATTATCCATGAGAGTTTCATATGATAAAATCTATCAATCCATTTCAATAATTTTTTGATTAAATGACATGGGTTCTCAATTTATTACCTTTATATATTTATTATTCCTTATTTATTATTTTAATGGAATGTGTTATCAGTTATTCACCCTTTCATGTTGATTTATTATTTATATTTCATTATTTATTATACTTTAATTAACCTTACTAATCATTTTAGATCACCTGTTTGATGCTTCGTTTCCCATGTTATGAATAATATTCCTTAGAATGAGTTTCATGGTTGTTTTTTATATTATTTAACTATGTATCATGTATTTACTTTCTTTTCCCAAGGTTTTATTGGTATCTTGTATATAATCTATTTTTACAAAATAATTAAAATTTTTGGTTCCTTGGGATTCAAATCTTCAATCTATTCCAATGTAATGAAATAGTGCACCGGCTCTCAGATTCTGGGGTCGGGGAATTACATCACATAAATAGAAAGAATCAATTTAGAAAAAGTGTATTTTTCTGTATAAAAATTAATATTTAAATGAAATTATCAGTTTTGTTTATCTTCATAAAAATAATAAGTTTGTTATTTACGAAATAAAATGTATATGGCTTTAAAATTAATAAAAAATTAATTTCAATCCTTTGGATATTCATTTAAACGATGTTTTCTAAAATTTTATTTTCTTAGAAAACAATATTAGTTATGATTCCAAAATATAATTCATGTGTCTTATAATTTTCACATTATATTTTAAAATTCATTATCTTAATTTATAAATATATATATTTTATAAGAAATTTTTTTCATAATCATTCAAATCGTTCCTCTATTATGAAAATGCTATAAAATTGAAATTATTTTCAAAATATGTCCTTTTCATTATTCCACACATAATCAAACCATTTATAAAAATACAAACAATTGTTTATAAGATAATTTGAACTTTTTGAATTAAATAATTATATTACTTTTATAAAAAAACATTTAATAAATTTTAAAATTTTTATTAGAAATTTAAATTATAAAGAAATAATGTTTTCATTAAAAATTTGTATTTTTATATGAATTAAGGTTATTTTAAATAAACAGAAAAATGATTGTATTTTTTATATATATTATAATATATTAAAATTGGATAATTTATTTTCTTAATAAAAAATTTCTAACATTTTAGGTAAAAAATTATTTTAGAAAGGAAAATCCTTTTTAATATTAAATCCTATTTTTAGTTTATCCTTCAAATATAATCAATTTTTGTTAAGTAATATAAATTTTCTATTTACTAGAAGATTAATTTTTTTTATAATTTTCATTATTTTCATATGAAATTTCATCTTGTATGTGGCAGTTTTTTTAGTTCAAATTTTTTTGTAGATAATTTTATTGAAAAAATTATAATTATTTAATTGAAAGATATATTATAAAATCCTTGGGTGTTTCATTCCACCCTTTAAATAAATTGTACAATATTAATATTCCTTAGTACTCATTAATGAAATAGTTAATGGATCCCATAAGATATACCTAACCCATAATTTGGTTTCAAATAATTTTTAAACCTTAATAAATTAGAAAATTCTACAAATGTTATTTATTACTTAATAACAAATATATCACAAAATTGAGTTTTATCCGAACCATTTAAGCTAAATCTTACTCAAGATTTTGTGTTAGGGTGTATTTAATAGAATATATTTTACTAGAATGTTGTTAGTGACATTTATTGTGATAAGGGATCATATATTGATTTCAAATATGAAATCTGATTTCTATAGTTTGGTTGATAAGAAGTCTATGCGTTGATAGTGAATCAATTTCCAAAACTATGTCAATTTCATATAAAAAATAAGATTAATATTCTGAAAAAATCCAACTTGGGATGCAATAATCTTATAATTGAATGGTTTTATCATAAATAAAATTAGTGGGTCCTAATTTATTGATATTAGATTAAAATAGTGATATAATAGAGTGCATAAAATCAAACTATAATGAAATTTATGTTGAGGATGAGTGTTCTTTAATTAAAATAATTAAAATTATGCAGTTTTCATTACACTGGTAAGTCATTAATCCTTTAGTCTTAGCGGTTTCTTATGTCTATTATCCTCATTTACCTTTGGGCTAGGGAATAAATATGAAAAATTACATAACTCTTTACATCTGAATCACTATAAAATCATTTAATCTAATGAATTTTCAGACCTTATCTCCCATTCTTAACAATCATTGGCATAATGAACACCCATTCAACACTAGAGACATTTCCTAGCTCATTTCAAGTAATTTTATGGGTGATTTCTCAAACATTTTAATCATGAAAGATATATTAATTTTTCTCTTTCATGATATTTTCTATTTTAATTTTATTTAAACATAAAATTTGATTTCATATTTTTAAAATAATGAGAATCCACAACTTTAATTTCCACCCTTTTTGAAAATATAAAAACCTTTACATAGCTATCAACATCTATTATAGTTAATTCCATTTGAAGACATGGTTTTACTGTACTATAAAATCATTATATTTTACCATCAGGCTTAGTAATAAAAAATAGGCATACATTGATTGTATTGTCATTTTTGAGACATAATTTCTTATATATTCATCATTATTTTGTTTTAACTCTAATATTTCACTCTCCAACTTTTTACAACATAATGAAGTTTGAATATTAGTGTAGAATAAATTCATGAAGTCATTTAATCCTACAGAGTATACTTCCTTATTTCCCACTATATTATTAATGACAGTACACCACTAATTATCCTCATATTCCTAATTATACATGTATTACAAAAACATCTCATTTATTGTGCACTAGTGACCATAATACATTTTTTCATTTCATTGATCCAATAGATAAAAATAATTTTATTGTAAGTGAATCTAAATTTTGTGGAATGTTATCACATGAATACAATATTTTAAGATGCCTCTTCCTTGGTTATCTATGGAGCCTAATATTTTTTATGTTATTATTTGTATTTTCTTATAGTTAAGTGAGAATTTCACCAAGATTCTATACTACCACTCCTATCAGATTTCATATATCATTAGGATAATCATTGCATTTCCAAATACACACAATATTAACCATGTTTCCCTTCCCTCCACCCATTTCATAAATAATGAAATTATAAAGATCCATATACTTAATCTAAAAGAAGAAGTACTAACTTAGAAGTGGAATTTTATTAATCACTTATCTAACCCAATTTATATTTTCTTATGCTTCAATTGAGGATAAATGTTGCCTCTCCCTTATTATGTTTTGTAAACATACCATAATGATGTGGTTAAATATTTTATAACGGTTTATAATGTGTATATGATCAACCAAAAAATATCGAAATAGAGTGTCTATCTAAATGTGTAGTCTTTTTCCAACACATCATACACTGAATGTAGATCGAGTTGATACTCAACCATCCCTTTTTTGGTAATTATCCATAGGTCACTCTATGAAACTATTGCTTCCACATTCCAATATCTATATAGGCATGTATTTTAATGGAAAACCACATACAAAAAAAATTTCCAAAATTCCAATATTTTATCCTCTAATTAGACTTCTTTCAAAACAATTTCAACAAAAATTATCAAATCCTAATACATAAAAATATCTAAACAAATTCTAATAGTTTACTAAAATATATTATGATACTGGTTGAGGAACCCCATTATAGATCTCATCTAGTCATTTTTTTTATGTTACAGGCTTCTTTGTAACATAGGGAATGGAAACAAAAGAATGGGATGAGCTCAAATGATCAGTAAGGTAAGAATTATTATCATGTCAACAAGGGCTAGACCATAACTAGATGATAAAATATAATATAAAAAATATATTAATAAAAATAACATGGAACAATGTGAGTTGTCCATAAGTCACAATAAAAGGATATGTAATTTTAAATAAACAAACATGTACCATTCAATATCTATGTAAAAAAATGGAATAATAATTTTAATCCATGGATCATAACATAATAATATTACATATATTTATATCATTCAAATAAGAATAAAGAATATTGACACTATGAGAATAGATAACTATATTACGACCACACTTAGTCTTATAAACACAACTAATATTTATCATTTTCATTCTCAATAATTGGAATGTGTCTAATTTATAACATGTTAACAATAAATATTTTCAATATATCTAATCTACATTATGTTAATTCTTAATCATTTAAATGTTGAATTACTTCTTCATTTTCATGCTTAGAATATTTATCCCATGAAGTACAAAAACAAAAAAAATCATTGGAGGGTGATCTTGGAACACACTCCTCAATAAACCATATATTTGTGTTCCACATAAAATTAGTCATTATTGAGATCATAAATAAACAATAGAAATAAATTTGCAATCAGATCATTTCCAAAATATATCACATAAATTGACTTCGGGGATTGGATCGATTGAGAAAAATATTCAATCGGGCAAAAGGGTTATTTATTAGATTAATTCAAAGATTGATTCATAAAAAATACATACATTATTTAGAAATTTTAGGGAATAAAATATAAGTTAAACAATAAATAATAACTTTTTGAAAACATTCTGTAACTATATATAAAAGATATAAAGTAAAAATTCACATTGAAAATGCATTTTAAAAAATGTAACATAATTTTTCTTAAGAAATACAATAAAAAAATTTAGATAATGGAGAAATGTAAAAAAAATGGTTTTCTATATTAAAATCAGAGTGGAATATAAAAAGATGAGCGTAAAAGGGAAGTCCTAATTAATATTTTGAAAATAAATTTATTTAAACCATAATAATAAAGGGATTTTTAAATAATTAATTTTAAAAGTTATAAATAATAATTTAATGATGATATAAAATGATATACAATAGGATTTTGAAAAAAAAAAGTGGAATAGTGGTGGGTATAGAGAGTATGGAAATGGAAGAAAATCCCATTTAGAGAGAAGAAGAAGGATACTTAACAATGCCATATTTAATGAAGAAATAAATTCATAAATTTAATAAATCAAAAACAAATGAGGAAAGGAATTATAGTATCATAATTTAATATAATAAAATAATTTTAGAAAACCATTATTAAATATGAATCATTGTTACTCATGAAAAGAAGATGAGTCAAGAAAACCCTATTATAAATATCATAGTCCATAAGTTAATTATACTTCAAAAATGATTTTATGAGACAGAATTATAAATACAAATAATTTAATTTTAAATTAAAAGAATATAAAATTATAGGATAATGTGAATAAACATAGAAGAATGGGTTTCAGGATGAATAAATATATATCACGTATTGCGAATTAAGTTATGAAAACCCACTATGTTTAAATTCAAACGTGCATAAAATATATTTAATCACCTACAACAAAAACATATCAAAATTAATCACTTATTTTTAAATCTTATTCAAATCTATTTAAATCGTTAATATTTAATTATAATTATTTATTATAAATTTAATAGGTAGTTATAGTTTATTCTCATTATTAGATGTCATAAATGTTTACTATTTCTCACATTACTTATTGTATTGATGTAGATCCCCATTAATTGATACCAAGTTAATCATTCCAAGAATATATAAAGTGCTATAATATATGATCTATAATGATATATAAAAGTCTAATTTCATATGATGATATTTTTTGTCCAAATTCATGGGGGTCAAATAAGTAATATTTTGTTTTAGAAATTATTGATAAATGAATGTTTCAAATTTAAAAATATGTAAAATATTAATATAAATATAAAATAACATTAAAAAATATTTCATGATCATTTCGATAAATAAAATATAGTACTTATCTTTCCTTGGAGATTTATGATTGTAATTTGTGGACCCGTTCACATAGGTGGTTAAACCGACCGAAATAAGAACATTCTTTAACTTATTGGTGGGTATGTTAAATAATAAGAATTATAAGGAATAATATTAAAATTGAATACGTATAAATATATTATTTGGATATTTTTTAGTTTTTGGTTTAGATTATAAAACCCATTTTTAAATAATTAATGTCTTTATATGGAATAAAATATTTTTCTTCGTATAGGTGATAGTTTATCCATACACTGAAGCATCATTCTATGTCTCCATAGTTCATAAAGAAGGTAATTATTGGTTTATATTTTAAAAATCATAATATTTTTTGTGTATTCTATTTAGTAATTATATACCCTTTTTAACCTTCCATGTAATTTTATTATGAAAAAATTTACAATGTTATATAAAGAGGACCAGGTTTGCATGTAACACAACCAACATAGTCATTTTTAAAATAATTTAAAAGAAGGTAGAAAATTGTTATCCAATAAAAACTTAAATATTTTTGTTCAATTATGAAAATAATATAATTATTTCAAAATTGATGGATTATATTTTGAGGTGGTAGAAGAATAATGAATGTAAAAAGGAATAAACCATTATTAATTGTTATCTTTACCTCACTCCTCATTAGATCTCCTTTGAAAATTTGAGAAAGGCATAAATAGTTGGTATTTTGAGAATCCCAGAAAATATAGGATGTTTATAAGAGATTTTTGGAGTTAATTTTTTGGTGTTTTGTTGAATCCATGATGATTTAGGTATAAGGATATGTTTGGGTGGTGATGGAACCTTATATATAGGCGTGGAGTGGAATTTTCATAATAATATTATAGTGAAGGTCATTATTCATAGGTATAACAGATCTAATAATGGGAAAAACAGTTTGGGGAAAGAGGCATGATTGATAAATCATGAGATATACATTTTAAAATATGTTTTTAAAAATATCTTTAAATGTTGTACGCTATAGTTTTTAACATTTAGAATTTTTTGTTTTTAGAGTTGTAACTAATTCTATTCTTGGGAGTTTTCTTATAATGTCTATACATAAAGTGGTATTTATTATATAATTTGGACCTATTGATTTAAAATATGTAATCATTTTGGTAAAATGGAATTTTTAATGGGGAAAATTAGTTTTTATATTAGGTCACATAATGTAAAAATAATTTTTAAAAAAATTATTATTATGATTAAAAATTATAATTAAAATAATGTAAAAAATTTGGTTGATTTCTAGGAAATTAATTAGTCAATTATTCACCATATAATAGTTCTTTTTTGTTTAATATAAACCAAAAATAAATTAAATATTATGGACATTTGGTTAAAATAAATACATAAAATGTAGTTTTTATTAGAGAAAAACATTTTTTGTGTTTCAAAAATGTTAATCATTGAATTTATAAATTTAATATTTTACTTCAAAAGGATTATTTTAAATTAAAAAATTTATAATATTTATACTAAATGGTTAAATAAAAATTCTGAAAATTATTTTATTATAACAATTTCCTAAAAGTGATACTACATTCAAAACACTTATTTTTCAATATTGACCACCACATTCAACCATTTCAAAAAAATCTCTAAAAATTAATCTAATATAATTATTACTTTCCTAATTCAAAAATGTAGTTCATCTTATATAATTAAATTTCTAATATTTATAATTTTATTTTTTAATGAAAATAAAAAACATAAATGAAGTATATTTTATTAAAAAATGATGTTTTCAAGTTTTATTTATATTCTTTCATATAAAAGTAATCAATTCTAATATATTAGTCCAATATAAAGATTTTTTTTAAATAATTTAATTTATTATGGGAAACTTTTTAAAACATAAAAAAATAGCTTTCAAAAAATTAATAATCCTTTTTAATATTAAATCAACTTATATCCTCAATATAAAAGATGTTTTATTAGTGTAATATATCATTCATTTTTTATCAACTGGTTTTATTATTCACTTATCTTTTATAATAACATACAATCTAACACATCATGACTCCTTCTAATTCATTGTTGTGCATTAAGAATTGTATTAAACAAATTATACTTATTTAATGGAAATATATATACTAAAATATGTGAAATTATATTATGAAAATATAAATCAATGATCTTCATACTATTATGGAGTATTTGGAAGGATTTACCATTGATAGGGGGAGTGATTTATTGGTATAATTTTTGAAAATTCATCCTTTGATTCAACCCCATGAACATGTTATGGTTCTAATCCCACTAAATAATGTCTCACAACATCACAACAAATCTAGATATATTAAGATAGAGAAAAAATTTGTTTTTTACAAGGATTAGTAAAAATACATACCGATTTCCATATTGGCTATTCACCCAAAAATGGATTCTTCACTATGCCCGCAAGTGAATAAAACAGGTAACCCCCCCCCCCATTAGAATCTCTATGAAATTGGTTTGACAATCGAACAAAATATATCCTATGATTGGATATACAAATTAATTACAATACTCTAGTATCTAGATAGACACCCAAACTACATTATCCTTAAATGATGATCTAGAGTTAGAAAGATCCTTTTTTCAAATGGCCTATCTCCATACGAAAGTTTTATACCCATTTCTTCTAAATGATTTATCAAGGAATTTACCAATTTTTAGGAATAATCATATTGGCCTCGAAACTCCATCTATTTTTTGAATGATAATAACAATATTTTTCTAAAACACTACTGTATTTCATGTCCCTCTTTTATATATTCTTGGATTTGAATCCTTTCTTCAATACAATGATATATTTGAATTCTCAAAATTCACCTACACAATGGATGTAAGATCTCTCAAAATTTACTCATCTATTATTCAGGACCTCCAGACACACATATATCCACAAGTAAAAAAAGAGTTCATATCATATCTCATTTATTCCATGATTTAAATATTTTATAAATAGGACATATATTTTTATCATTTGAAATTGTAACAAATATTGGTGAATTTTTATTTCTTCTCAAGTTCATTTTAAATTCATATTTGAATCCTCCTTTAAAATATACCCATATGAATTAGGTATACTATTTAATTTCAACTTTCTATGAGAAATAATATTATATTACAAATTTTAGAAACCCAATAATATGTGGGTATTACTCCAATCATTATTTATCCATAACCTAATTTAAATAAACCTAAATGATTAGGGATTCCTTCATAATTTCATACAACTCATTTAGAATACCTAATATTTTAGGGTTTTTTTTACAAGTTCACTAGAAATTATATTATTCCCTAAAGTGTGGACATCATCATTAAATACATAAAGGAATCAATCTCTCATAATTCCTCATTATTATAAATAATTTTATTTCCTTGTATTCAATATCTAAAATCTGTGGTTTATGTTAAAACCCATGAAATATAGATACTCAATCTCATTCAATATTCATACGTGAAACATGGAATATGCATGAACTCAAGCCTCTATAAAAATCCCAAATAAATCTATATGACCCTGTAAAACCCATAAAGATTGGTATTAACTTACTTCTTTGTATTCTTCTTCTTCTTCAATTCATATTCATATATTCTATTATATATAACAATAAATCTCTTGATATAAAAATGATCATTCAATCATGAATCTATACATAGAAATTATCCAATATTAGATGGCATGTAAATGAATATATGTCATTATTTTTAATTTTCTCAACTTATTCAGGGATTAGAGCAGGATTATATTCATGAATGATCTTTTCGAGCTCACTCATACCCTCTCTCATGTATGAATGTTTATTTTTTAGTGATAACTAATTCTTAAATTACCTCTAATGGATGGTCTATTTTTTGTTTTAGTATCTTATTCTTTTTTATATTTGACACACATATAGTAGAATCGTCTCAAAATCATGTTTTATGTTTCTCATTACTCATATAGTCAACCTTTACCTATTCATGAAATTAGTTCCGCAATGGGAATGCGGTCTCATCAATGAAATAAACATGATGTAGTTTCTCTTAAACTCATATGGATGAACGAAGTGGGACCAACTATTCCAAAATGGGGTGTCGTTAGTCTGAGTGTTTACATGGAGGATGGTATTTATAGGAATGGTCAATTAATAGCCTTAGTGCAGTCATTACATAACTTTTTTCCCTCTATGATAACATATGTAGTTTATAAATGTTTATGAGTGAATGATGATATTTGGGAAGAAATTTCTCCTCATCTTGATTGAATAATTCGTATATAGTGACTAGATGGCCAATATCTAATTCAAATGATTAAGACACTATTATAATATGGATCATACCTTTCATGGAATTGATAAATACAATTTATGGCAGATAATTTATATAAAAATATAACTCTTTAGTAACTCAATGTGAGAAACTATGTCTTCCCTGAAAAACTCATCCCAATGTCCTATTATGTGCCACCACCCCCCCCCCCCACATGCACCTGACATCTGTTGTGCACCGACTCATCCCCACAGATTATTTTCAATATAGTAGTTTGTTCTCAAGGTCATCATGCCACCTCAGGCTGGCCTTATGTGTTGGATCCTAAATTATGATCCATGATCCTATAAGTGCAACTGAGCTACCCTCTTATATTTTATTGGACTGACCATATTTGTTTACTGAAATATTAAAATATGTGATTAATATATTAATAAATGGATTTTAATGTATAAATATAAATATAATAATAAACATTAAATTATACATCAATTAGTCATGAAATTAATTTATTTTTTTCATGTTCATCAAACAATTACATCGAAGTTCAAAAGTATTTAGAATATTTTTTCATTCATGGAAAAACATTATGAGATTAAAATGTACTCCTCAAGAAATAATAAAATATTCCATGGACTTCATGTAAACAGTTCTTAATAACATCATATATTTTCCTGGTTTATAGTTTTAAATTTCATAAACAATGTTCCACATTAATCTATTGGTAGAACATGTCTTGGAAATTAAGACTAATTAATAAATAATCACCATTATGATGGTGCATTGTTCAAGAAATACATACAACGAAATTTAATAAATTAAAAACAATCCTCAATGTTTTATAACTTTATCTCAACTCATCAAACACAAATTAACTCATCACCATCAACTATAATACTTACTTGGGTTCTACAATGACCTATTTAAATTTTTTATCAATATAACCACACATCATAAATGAAAGTATGTGGAGGTAGCTCACTTTTTCCCCATATTGAAAATCAATTTAAAACTAGAAGTCATAATATACTCATCTCATTAATTTTAATCAAAAATTTCCCCCTTGATTATATGATCATTTCTTGATCAATTTTAATATAGAGATGATATAATATTGTTATCATAGCAATCAGATGTTACATAGTGTGGAAAAATAGATATGTGCAACCAAGGTTTTCTGTATTTTATATAAACTACCATTCATGTGAAACAATTATAAAAAAAAATATCAATTCATATTTTAGAGGTTGAAAACTAATATACATGAAAAGAAAAATCATATCTAAATATCAATAACCAATACAAAATATATAGGTGCAACGAAAAAATACCTCCATCATTGTATTATCTATTAATCAACTAAGTAAAATTAATTAATTAATACGGTTAAAATAATTAAAAATAAAGAATGATATTATGATTGCAAAACCAAAAACATTAGTTTTTTATGAATTGTTTTTAAAAAAAATATAATTCCTTAAGAGATTAAAAATGAAAAATTATTCTTAATGTGTGTCCCCTATATGAGACACACTCCTCTCCTTCCATTCTACAATTTTCAGAAGACTAAATAATATAAAATATCTTCATGTTTTATATAATATATATCCTCAAGTGTCTCCTAAAATCCCACTATATTATCTCAAAACACATGAAATAATAAAGAATAAGAAAGAACATCAGTTATTCTCAAATGTATATATGGATGAGAGATTACCCTCATCATAGGATACTCTATCCTTCCTCAATATTAAATTCTTTTATATGAAATCAATATTTACATTGTATTAATTTTAGAAATTGTATTTAAATGTGGCATCTCTTAATTTAAGAATATATCCACCTTTTTAGCTTGAATATCAAGGCAATTTTGTTGAAAATGTCCCAATTTTCAACAACATTCACATTATTCTCCATATTATTTTATCATTCCATTGATTAGTACGATTCCTTCATTATTATTCTTCATTGGGGTATTTAGATCATCACTTTGTTTTTTCAATTCATCTTCAATTTTCTTTTTTTTTATTTTGATCAACATGATTTCTCATTTGATCATGTTTTATACAGTTTACTTATATCCTTTTAAAAATTTCATGAAAATAAAGTTATTCTAACAATATAACACATTATTCCTAGACATTTCAAAACACCAATAATAGTAAATGAATCTTATTATCCCCTTGTTGGGCATAATATATTTATATTTTATATATCATGATCCTTTATATTTTTTCAGTGGAACCCCCATTATTGTGAATATTTCATAAGGAAAATATATTCATACATATTATTTCATAGACACTAAATTTGGTGGGTTTTTTTGAATATTTTTCAATATCAATACTTTCCCAGAGTATTGTTTAAAAGCCATACTATCAATTGTATTAACATATAAAAATTAAATTTTTTCCAGCTTATGGGATATATTCTTCATTGAGGATGTTTCTATTTGGGTATAGTATTCTATCATTCACTTCATTACATAAAATAGAGTCTTATTAGAGTCATGACTCTTAATATAAACTTGGATGGAAATACCTCATTTTCTAGAAACATCCAAACATCTAACTTTTGGTGAATCGTAAATCATAAAAGACATCACTAAATCAAAATACATCATGTTAAGTGAGTTATATTCATCCTTAATAGAACTTATTATGTCTTCCAAATCCTCATTCATCTTATATATTTTTTATTCAATCAATATTAATGATTCTTGTAAAGAATATTGATGCCCATTTACCATGAAATTTTTTAACCTGTAATTGATCATCTTTGACTTTCATAGAATATTCCTAAAATTTTCCACATGTATTGAAAGGATAAAAAATGAAAATATATGTAATAACTATTTCACATGAATACCTTTATAATTATTCTTCAAAATGAATAGTTGATTTTTTCCTTTCTTCCAGCAGGTATGTGAGAGAAATTCCCTTCAATAATATTTTCCGAAGTACATCCTCTAGTTATTTAGCTAATTCTTTTAGGTGTTATTTTCAAAAAATAATTCCATTGATAGTAATAGTAATAAACTTATCCATTTCTATTGGAATATTATTACAATGTTATTTTAATTAAAAATTACGATCACTATGTGATATATTATCCTCAAATATTGAACAATATCAATTAAAAGAATCATGTTAAAAAGAATAATAAATATTTATATCACTATAAATACATTTAGATATTAGTGTTTCTTTATTTATTTTTGAATTATTCCCCAACACCATTGACAATTATTTCTCAATGTTTTTTTAGTCTTGGAGGAAATCTCCAAGCCCCCAAACTCATGAGAAACATCATTTTCATCCATCTAATGTAGTTCAAAAAAATGATATAATATTAACTTCATGAAATCTATTTAATGAAATATGGAAAAAAACTAAATCTTCAAATGGAACCAGGGATCTCATACTCATTGTAGAGACCTTAGATGGAATGACCATTGAGATGGGGGAGTTGTATTGAATTAGTGGTTTACTTTTTAGAAATTATTTCTTTTGATTCAAGTACTTAAACATGTTAAGGTTCTCATTTAATTCAATAATTCCTCAAAATCACAACTCATATTCTTATATAATATGATAGATCACACCACAGTATATTATAATTTTTTAATCAAATAACTAATCCATTTCATGTAGGTTAGTGACCCAGACCTGGATTCTTCATAATACCCTTATGTTAAAAAAATTTAGTTAGATACCCCATTATAATCTCTTAAAAATTGATTATACACTGAAAATGAATCACTTTTTTGATAGGTTATACCCCCAATCATATTACTCTAGAAGCTAGTTATACACTCTTACAATGTCTTATGATGATTATCAAACAATAGAAATATATTTTTGTTTAGATGGAACTCCACAAAAATAAATTTGATTCTTTTTACTTCCATAAAATTATTTGGGGTATTTAGCATTTGTTTTGTAAAGTCATATTTTACATCTATTTCCTTTATGTATATGAATGATATTATTTTTCTTCTTCAAACCCTCTGGTATATTTCATCACCTTCTTGTAGATTTTCCAAGATTTGAATCCATCTTCCTTTGATACAATAATGTATTAGACATCTGAAAATTCTCATTCATAATGTGTGAAGTACCTCCTATAAATTCCTCATCCCTCTCTTATCAGATAAATGAAAAAAATCAAAATTAAATTTAATAGTGTTTTTATCATGTATAATTTGTTTAATTATTTAAATGTACTATAAAGGAAACATTCATTTCTAGGAATTAAAATTCCCTGAATGTTTTGGTTACTTTTATTTCTTCTCATTCCCATTTTATATTCTCATTTTAATCCACATATTAAATATACCTATAATCCTTGGGTTAAATATTTCATTTAAATATGCTTATTAAAACCCATGTTATATTCCTCATTTTAAATACCTTATAAGTGGGGTTTTATATATATCCTCTTGTAGGCTAAGACAAAAATAATTACACCAAAAATAATCAAGTTTCCATTATTTCTTGTAATTAATTTTAAAAATTATATGGTTTTGGGTTGTCGATACTTTTTCGCTTGGCATGTTGTTATTTATTTTGTGAACTTATTCTATAAATAACCAAATGAATCATTCTCTGTTTATTATTCATGAGGGTAAATAAATATAGTGCCTCATATTTAATAACCAAAATCATAGCCAAAACTCATCATCCTAATAATACTACAACTCGACATCTTCCTATATTCATGAATGAGTCATTGAATATTCATTAAATCAAACCTCTTTAAAATACATAAAGTACATGAGATAAAAATTTGAAAAATGTGAAGCTCAATATGAACTGAATTTCATGTATTTTTATTCATAATATGATCATATACATGTATTATGTGATATTTAACCCCTTATAATTAACAAAGATATAATCATTCTATTATGGACTAGTATGTAACATGCTTTGACCATGGGGTAAGATATTAATGAATTTATGTCACTATTTTGTATTCTCTCATATTATTCAGGATTCAAATTTACAAAAACAAAATGAAATAAAATTTTGAGACCAGTCATCCCACTATCATAAAAGAATCAATTTTTAAATTCCTAGAGAAAACATATTCTTATAGAACCTCCACTTCAGGAATGATCATTTGTTGTAGTAACTAATTTTTATAGTAGTTCAAAACATGTACAATTTCATTATCACAAGATTTTATGGATGGTTTCTCGTAACTCATATAGTAATACTTTATCATTTTAGTTATTCATTTAAAAAATATTAGTAATATATTTATTAAATAAAGAAACCAGAGAGTATAATCTTTTCAAATGATATGGTCGACTAATGTGGGCATGGTCGATCCAAAATAGAGTGAGGGCGATCGATTATTTTCATTTATGTATATCACTTTGGGAATTTTAAATCCATTGACTTCATATGGGGTATCCATAATATGTGGTAAATCTAGGATGAAATATGTGTTTTATCCTTGTTTTTTTATTGAAAGATCATGCTGAAAAATACAACACTCATCTTGATTGAATAGTGGAGATAGAGAGATTATACATATGGAATTGAATCATCAATTTTTAAACACAAAAATAGTATTGAGAATTCCTTATACCACATTGATAATGTATATATATGTTATATTATTTATATAAAATAATTTCTCTTTAAATGTTGGATGTGAGTAATTGAGTTTACTTGGGAACCTTTCATCCACATGCCCATAATTTTTTCAACACAACACCAACCATAAAACTCATAAAAACAAGTGTATATATAATCAGTACATCCCCTACAGACACTCGGTTTTCATACCCTCCGACTACATTATGTTGTCTTTGAAAGTTTCCTCATATATGGGGATCCATGCGCCTACATGTTTGGTTGATATGGCCTCTTTTCATTATTACAGATAACAATAATTTTAAACAATTTTTTTATAAAACATTCATGTAATATATAAAATAGATAATTCTATTACATTTGAAAATATAATTACCACCATCATATTATTCATCAATTCCCCATGAAAATAATTAATGTGTTCATTATAATCTAATAATTACATGGTAAATCCATAAGACTTTATCACATATTTTCCTTCATTAAAAAAAATATTGACATATCCTTGAAGTGAACTCATCGTAAAATAATAAAATATTGTTTGGAATTATTGAAAAAAATTTGTCATGAAAATAAATATTTTCATTGTCATTTTCATTTTAAATGATGTAAAAAATATGAAACATGAAAGAATATCTATATTATTACTTGGAAGTTAAAAATGTTTGGATAATCATTATATTTATAAACACTTACTTCCTAAGTGTGACATCTCCGGTAATATGACGAATCCAAAAAATCCTCCAAGAATCATCACTTCATCTAAACACACTAAAACACATATTATCTCATTGAAAAAAATTCAATAATAACTTGGTATGAAAAATTAAGATCTTTTGAATTAACATTTCTATTCTATGGTGTGTCCTCACTAAAACATCGTGTAACATTTTTCGCACATAGTTCAATCCAAATTTCATCTATTATTATATATTATCTTTAATAATATTCTTTAATCCTAGTTAATTTGATTAGAAAATTATATGATACATCAATTATAAGAAAAATATTTTAAATACTTTTTCTATTAATATTTAACTTATATTTTATATCAATGGTTATAAAATAAGTTATTTTACTAAATTTTTTCCCATTATCATCACATTTTTAATGATTTTTAAATCACAATTTTTAGTACATCTATAACCAAATTTATTTTTATATTCCTTATTTAGTGTGATATATTTATTTTTTTAATCACTAAAATCTGAAAAATTATATATATTAGAGAATGAAACAACAATATTTTTTTCATGTTACCAATATAAATTTTCAAATTATTATCATATTACATGAAGGTACCATTGAGATCATCAATAATGAGTTTCTTTATTTTCCTAGATTCATAAATTATTTTTCTTCTATATTACAATTTTGTTTCAGAAATATCCATCAAAAGTTTTATAAAATTATTTTTCTATTATTTATTTCTCTCCAAATGATTAATCTCTATTAATAATGTCCATAATGTGTCTACATGTTTTCACTACTTATTCTCCCAAAAAAATAAAAATCATGGTTGTTATCTCCCAATATACCTCTATGAGTTTTAATTAATTTTGATATTCTAAACTGAGTAATCTAAAATTCATTCCATATTAAATTTATTATCTCACATTATGAAATAATTTTTTAAACTTTATATATCTGTGAGAAAAAAAAGTATTCCAGAATTTATTATTGTCTTGATACTCCATCTTAACCTGATGAGCTAAAGTAGAAAATTCATTCTTGAAATCCCTATAACTATGTTACCATTATCTTAAAATAATGAACCCCCATTTTGATAACAAAAATTATTCAATTATTCATATAACTAATCAATGTTAGAAACATATAATATCAATTTTCATCTTGGATTTGGATTCACAAAATATATGATATGATTTTTTTTATGATAAAACAAAAATTCCTTTCCTCATATAAACATTAGTTTGAAAAATATTTATTTGAACTAATGAAATTAATGGGTAATAAAAAAACTTAATTTCTTACATGATATAATAGAAACCTATCTAAATCTAATAAATATAGGTTTTCATACAAATTTTATCATTAAAAATGGAAACACTTGTTTCAATTCCATTTTCTGGAAAGAAGTGTTAGGATTATATTGATAGAAAACATAATAAGGGTAGATGAGTTATTGTCTAAATTGATACTAACAATTTTCATACCACTAATAGTGTTGGTTGATTAGACAATAAAATCACACAGTCAAAGTACTTTCTATATTAGTAATAAACGATTACATGTAATTAATATAATATTATAAATATATTGAATATT
The DNA here is from genome assembly GCA_963277665.1 of Viscum album. NCBI lineage: Eukaryota > Viridiplantae > Streptophyta > Magnoliopsida > Santalales > Viscaceae > Viscum > Viscum album. Next base: position 921,829,278 of record OY728159.1, read on the forward strand.
GTATAATAATAAAATAAACATAGAAGAGATTTAAAACCCAATGTAATATAAAATAATTAAATTTTTTTAAAAAAAATGTGAAGTATAGAATAACAAATCATATAACCTTAAATGATATCAATTATCAAAACTAATTCCAAAAAATTAATCCATAACTTAAATACTAATGCATTAGGTGTTTCGTAAGATGAAACAATTTCTTTCCACCCCATGAATAGAATATCCTCGACTGCTACACATAAGATAGAATTTGTGTTGTATCCCCAGTCACTTAGTTTATTAATCCATTGGAGCCTTTGACTAACTAGATTATAAAAGCTCTACATTCCAGATCAAGGAGTCCATAGATCACGAAGTACCCAACATTGAAATCCTAAACAGACTAAGCATCTTTGATTATAACCTTGTCCAATGAAAATTATCACCCTAACACCAGATCACTTAATATTTAAGGAATAAACAACTAGTTACTAGACCTGGATGATCATAGAGAAAAATTATTAGATAATGATTTATTAAAATAATATTAGCCATAGTAAAAATATATTGAAAAACAAAAAATGGTGCTCTAAAAAAGGTCAATAGAGAAAATAAAATTGAATGTTCTCTTAAAAATATTTTGTTGAAACATAAAAAATAATTGAAAACATTTTAGCTCACTTTTCTATAATATATCATTTCTTCCCTCACTTATGATACTCATTTACATGTGATCTATATATTGATATCCATGGAACAAACTCCAATTGTTATATTCTGAGTTCATTGGGATAAGTTTCAACTACATCAGATGATGTACACCATAATTTGATTGATTTAGATTTAATCTTCATAATTTTTTTTGAGTTTAATTTTTAGGTTCTATTATTAAACACATGAATGTTTCAGTAGATTTAATGATTCAATTGGTTCTTTATAATGTGTCTAATAGACTAAAAATCTATATATATAAAACGTAATAAAAAAACTTAATTTTAAATAAATTTCAATGATAACTCATTTTGATATAAAAAACCAATTACATAAATTAGTCATTGGATCAAAATTATTCTCTATATTTATGTTATATTTAATGTGGTTTTTATTAAATAAATAGATTTCTACTTATGGATGAGTTAAACAGAGTAAGAAATCATTATATCCCAATTCTATATTTTCATGCTTTGTGAATCTAATATGAAGATTGATAAGTATCTTTGAGTTGTTTGTGATCATGTTTATGGGTTTCCATTGTATTTTAGAATAATACCACTAATCTTTGAGGTTGAGTTTGAGAGTGAGTTAGGTGTTTCTCTTATTAGAATGGAAATATATTATATTACTCCAATAGAGATTGAAGAGATTAGTTCATAAATTGACGAGTTTTCAAAATGATGATTTATATTGTTGAGTGTGTAACCATGGGCCAATCTAGTGTGTTTTACAAATAAGTTAGATAAAATCATAGGATTGTGTATAAATTGCAAATAAAAAATCAAAAGATAGTGAATATTATCTATCATATTCCTAGAATAGGTGATTTTTGAGGAGTTGAAAGGGGATATTTAGTTTTATAATATTGAGCTATGGTATAGATATCACCATATCATTATTAAGGATAAAGATATACAAAAATAGAATTTTTTTATAGTCAATTGGAGTTTTCAGTTTGTGGTAAAAAAATTTGGTGTATTCAATGTTATAATAATGAATATATAGCTAATGAATTGGTATTCAACCCTATCATGGTAATTTTTTGGTTGTATTCAATGTTGATTTTTTGGTTTACTCAAAATAAAAATAAGTCATTTTGAGCTTCTAAGGACAGTGTTAGAGTCTCTTTTGGACCATTAATTTTTAAGATGTATATGTATCAATTTTTAATTTTTGACATGCAGTTTCTATGCTATTATATTTAAATGTGTATTATTTTTATGAACCTATTATTGATTAATGTAATATCATAAATATTAATATAATTTTTATGTTCAAAATTTAAATGTTTTTCAATGTAAAGTTCATTATCATTATAAATAAAATGGGATTATAATCATGGAAATGATCAAAATTTTATTTATAATATAAATTTAAATCAAAGGATGGATAAATTACCTAGTGTTAATATATTTAAATTGGGATAATAAAAACTGGTATGTAATAAAAATCCATCCTGAAGTACTATTCCACATGGTGTCCCATGAAAATAATTCCACCAAGTGTAATTGTAGTAAGAATGAAACAAATTTGAAATATGTCCAAAAAATTCGAGGATAAATTGTATAGATACGTATATTGTTATAAACAGTAATTGAGTGGTAAATGTAAAAGATGGTTGTATTTCAAGAACTGTCCTAATCGGCCCCGTGTCATGACTCCCCAAGCCAGCCCCCAAAAGGCTAGGTGATGGATACTAGCATTGGGTAGGCATATTAGTAACATGAAAAGACTTACCTATGTACTTGTACACATGAACACATCTACAATAGTATAAAATGATGAAATATACAAACAAATGAACAACCATGCATGGAGATATCTAAATCACACAACCGAAGTATGACTAGAAGTAAAAGAAAGTAAATAGGGACTAATAAAAACCCACCATAAAGAGTCTGAAACACTAGTCTAAGAGGAATGTAAAACTAGGATTGTTATTAGAATACTGTAGGAACACATATCAGACTGTCTGGTCTTGCTAAGAACTGTCTAGTACAAGTTCATCAATGATTAAATCAAAAGGTTGATCATCTCCATAATACACGACACTTGTGGGAAATACCTCTATTGGGGTGAGTATAATAATACTTAGTAGGACACCAGCAATTAATAATGAATAAAAAAAAGGAAATAGAATCATCTCTATATAGGTATATTTATAAAACATATATAATAAAAATATACAGATATACCCAATAAATAAACACTGTATAAAAATTGTTAGTCATCATCGTAGTATACCAACCTTGGATCTTAGCTCAAAGGATCCACAAAGATCTCATTTGGGAGAACACACTCCAAAATATGATTAAAACTAATAATGTACCTTAGAGGGGTAATGCTCGTCGGGTCTCACCATAAGAATTCCACACTAGAAGTATGAATATAATAGGATACAAATATGTGGAATACTTCCTAGGATATGAGGTGATACAAAACAATAATATGGATTAACCCACAAAGTAGATGATTGGAACCTATGTACTATTTGTCACGATGATACAATTATATCCACTGAGGGCACGATGATAAATATAGGATCTCACTCTAGGCCACATAGAGGGATTCCAATGACTCTTTACAAGAATTATTGCTAAAGAGATCATTACCAAATGTGTATGAGACGATTCCATTGTATCTATTAGGGAAAATTATAATGGGAATGAATTATAATGAAACCTTTCCAAGATACAATGGACAAGGGCTCAAATCCATTTTTAAGGAAGTACATAGTGTTAAAAGGTGTTACACGCCATATCCCTTAACCCCAGGTCTTGCTCATGTAACTACCCCATGTCTCATCTCAAGCTCATGTATTTTTAGAAGTACAAACATTTTATCCATTCCATGTATTATACTAATTTTATAGTAAGTGTTTTGATCCCATGTATATGTCTTCATATAGATTTACACACAATAGCCTTTATATTATGGTCTATTCCATGTCTGTGTAAGGGAGTACATAATGTGCTCTAACCTATATACTATAACGCATGTCTATGTACCCTCTAAAGTTCATGTTGATTCGAAAGGAAGACACAACACACAACATCATTGGGTTTAGTCATTGTGTGATACTTATGTATCTCCCAAAAACCTGGAAACCCCATAGAAAGAATAGAACAAATGTGGTTCTAGGTTACACGCTGTGCAGTGAGGTTTCTTCTAGAATTATAGATCTTTTTCTACACATCACAATATCTCCTCTATCCTTTGATCTAGTGATTGTGTCTACGTTAAATATTATATCAAACCTCATTGGAAAATTCCATATTTTATAAAAAAAATACCAGGTCCATAAAGATACTCATAAAATGGATTTATATGTTTTTTTATTGCATGATGATGTACATAAAATCATGTATCCATACTCATATTCTTCATTTCCTCTCCCATCGTCACAACACTATTGTGTCTCGAAAATCTGTGATTTATGGTATTGGACTGCTTCACCATGAAATAGGTGCACAATATATGATTTATTGGGATTTTTCTAACCCTCGTCCAAAAAAATAATACACATGTAAAATGAATAACCTATAGAGAAAAGCACAAGAAAAAAATAAGTGTAAAAAACCATGATTGATGTTTGTGTTGATCTCAATTCATTTCCCTAATAATAAAAATGAATAAATCAACAATATTAATGTAATTATACCAAAAAATATTAATATAACTCATCTTAGAAGAGGATAGAACCATAGAGAATTTTTTCCATTGATTGATTTTCATTCATTATATAAATCAAGAATGAGGAATGAAAAAAATCAAACAACTTCCATACCTCAATTTAGACAATCATCAATGAAGAACGATGTAGTTTCATAGTCATTGGAAAACGTCTACGATCATGCCCAGTTTTAGTCATTGATTCTTAATATGTTCATATTTTTCCAATGAAATCTCATTCCATGCTCTCCAAATGATCATTACTGATTTTAAGGGTTTTGCATCTAATATTGTAAATTTATATAAGCATTTATTTAATGAATCTTATTTAGTTGAATACATAACTTTAATAATGAAACAAATAAATAAATTCAATTAATTATTTTATTCATTCAACGCTCAAAACATCTTTTCTAAAAAGGACCCATGCTGACAAAAAATAAGTTATGCCTTGGTTAAACCTCATATTCTAAACTCAAAGATGCATCTGGATTTTTTATTTGGGAACCCATTCAATTGTTATTCCACTTTTATTAGAAAACAAAATGCGTCTGATATTTAATAGTTTTAATATATTTCATATATTTATTCTGAGCACATGAGGTGTCAAAATTGAAAATGATCTTAGTGCCTAGTATAGAAAACAATCCATAAAATATACAAAAATAATACCCTGAAAATCCGAGTCACTACATTATCCCCACCTTGGTGCTTTATATACCTGATATCCAAAACAAGGGATACAAAAATATAAGTGGGTACTGACCATGAATCTGAGCCTGCCACTCTTATGTTCTCTCTTAATGATTCATGTTTTTCCACTGGACAAATTATAAATTAATCGATCACCTATGATGGATTTTCTATTTCTGATCCTTGATCTCAACTGGGTACTATGCAATGGTACCTCCATATTCAATTTCTAGCTAGCCCAGTTGATAATGTGCAATGGGACATTCATGTACCTCCTTAGTTGTGTCATGTGGAATACCTCGTGTACCTAATTTAACTATGTAGGTATAACTAAGTAGTATGAAACCTTTCCAACTCTACCCAGTATCTAGATAGGGCCAATGAATCTCATATATAGCTTTCCCCCCAGGAAAATCTTTTTAATCCATGTTGAGGTGAAACACAAATAAAACATTATCCTTCTTCTTGAACTCTAAAGGCCTCCACTGTCTGTCAGCACAAGACTTATAATGGTTGTATGCAGTCTTCAACTACTCATGGATGATTTTAACCTTTTTGGTAGTTGATCAAACCAATTTTAGGCCCATATGTGTTGACTCTCCCAAGTTGGTCCAAAAAAAGTGGTTACTTGTAGGTTCATTCGTACAATGCCTCAAATGATTCTATATCGATGGTGGAATAGTATATGCTATTTTACAAAAAATAAACTATTGCTAGGAGATCCTCCCAACTATAGATGATGTCTAACATGCTATATTGTAGCATTAACATGAATGGTCTACTCAGTTTTGGACATTTGTTTGGGGGTGAATCATTTTTCCACAGCACAATTGAGTCCCAAGTGCCTCCTATAATCCCGAACACAACTAGGTTATTAAGAGATCGTCATTTTCCTAAATAATCATTAATATAACTGCATAAGGTATGACTTTCTCTTTAATTTAGAGGTATCTTATGCTCTCCATGGAACTCTTCTCTCAAATTACTATGAAGTGGACATACATGGTGAGTCTTTCTGTGATCACCCAAATGAAATCATGTTCTCTGAACATACATAGTAATCCTATCACAAAGTCCATAGATATCCCATCCCACTTCCACTCTATCACATCAACGGGTTTAGCTAATCCCGGGGGAACTTGGTGTTCAACCTTCAATTACTGACAATTAAGTAATCAAGATACAAACTCTACAACTCCATTCATTATCCCTGACCAAAAAAACTATGGTCGATGGTCTTGGTATGTTTTTTCAACACTTGGTTGTACCACTAAATGATACCTATGAACCTCTCTCAGAACATCCTTCTACAACATCATTGGTACCATAGTGTGTCCTTTTAAAATAATGAAATCCTCCACACTTTTTAAAAATCAATTATGAGCATGTATATTTCATATATGAATATATAGGGTCTCATTTTCATAATCCCCTAGATGTGACTCCCTAAATAATAGAAAAAGTGGTGGGGTGAAAACTGTCAATTGGATATAATATTCTACATGTCTATCTACAAAAGATAACTACAATATGGCCAACAACATTGATGCCATGTTCAGAAACTGAAAATTTATCTTCTATATAAAACATATGATACTATGTTCTCCTTTCATGGAGTATAAACATTTTTGACGTCTTAATCCAAGAGGAACTCTAGCCACTATCTCTATCTCATGTTATTATCCTTCTTATTGAAGATATACTTCAGACACTTTTGATAATAGTAGATGATAAACTGCTCACCAATCAAGTAGTGTCGACATTAATTTTGAGTGAAGACTACCACAACTTACATAAGATCAAGGTTATTGTAGTCTAGTCATGTGGTCTCAACATACATGAACCACATGCAGTCACCTCCTTCCTCTACATCAAAAAACAACCTATCCAGATTCCGGATGCATCAGAGAACACTGTATACTCAACAACCTCCTATGGAAATAGCAACATGGGAGTTCTCTTCAAACTCTACCTCATCTACTGAGAAGTCTATTGTCACCTCTTCATCCACTATAAAGGATTCCACATCTGAGGAAAATATTTCATGGGTGCTGATATCCTAGAGAAATCATGCATGAACCTCTGGTAATATCCTTCCATCCCTATAATGCTTCACAACTCAACCATTCTCTTTGGAGGCTCCTATGCTAAAACAACATTTATCATAGACAGGTCTACTGCCTCTCCATCCACTGATATAACATTTCCTTGAAAGCGGATAGATAGAATCCAAATCTAGTACTTTGATATCTTTATGTATAGCCAGTGCTCTCATAGTATGTTTAGAACCTTCCTCAGGGGTCTCACATGATCCTCCATAGATTCTATGTACACAAGTATATGGTCAATGAATACTACCATGAACCTTCATAATAAAGGATGAAATATCTAGTTCTTGAGTCCCATGAACATCACTGGGGAATGTTTCCTGCCAAAGAGCATGACCAAGTACTCATAGTGACCTTAGAAACATCTGAATGTCGTCTTTGGTATATCCTCACCCCATAATCAAATCTATTAATAACCTAACATGAGGTTATAATTGGAAAACATTAGATCCCCTCTCAACTAATCAAAGAATTCATAGATCCTCAACAATGGATACTTGTTTTTTACAGTCTCCTGACTCTATTTTCAATAATCCTCACATAACCTCAAGATCCTCCCATTCATCTTGGAAAAAAAATTAGGTATTCCTATAGTGAAACACTGGGTCTAACATAGTCCTTCCCCAATAATTCCTCCAATAACACCGTCAACTTGTGAAGCACTTTTGGGGACATCTGATATACTGGAATAGATTTCAATTATTTCCTATTGAGTAGATCAATGCATAATTTTATCTCATGATGTGGAGGTAATACAAGAACAATATCAGAGAATATTCACTCATTCTCTTCCACCATATAGAGAAACTTGGAACTCATAACATCTACTATATCTAGGGTTATGTGAACCAAATGATAAGTAATTGGTTCCACCCTACTATGCATGAGTCCACCATGCACTGTCTGGGATACATTTTCTTCGAGAAAGGAAAACTTGGTTCTGTCAGTGCAGACACAAAATATTCTTCACTTAAAATAGTCAATACGGTCACAAAATATAGATAAACTTTATTTACCAAGAATGAAATTGTAATTCCATGATTCTTATGCCAAGAGATTCAAATAGAAAATCTTGCCTCCAAGTGTCAAGTCACACTATTGGAACAAGTGTGTGATCAATTATTCTTCTCTAATAAGAGTCTTTATGGGAGAAGGACAACCCAATGGGACAAACTAGAATCACTATGTTACATTCAAGGTATATAGAAACAATGTAATGACTATAAAATATTTCTATCAATACAGTATCTATGGTATAAATGACAATGATTTTACCTCGAATCATTTAAGGAGAAACAGGGACGTAATCTTAGACCAACTGTAGTTGTCCCCATCCCTATCCTCTTTCCCCTAGAGCCTTGTGTGGACCACCTCAAGGAATGTTTGGTTACATGTTAAAGAACCTATAACCTATTGCTACTCTCACAAATCCTATGGAATATCCCACACATTTCGAAACTTCATTCTGCTATCATTTACTCTACTTGAGTGGCCCATCCATGGTCTATTTTTCATTTTTATGGAAGTTCATACAATCTTGAGAAAGGTATCCCCTTCGATACCATGAGTAGACTCAAATCTCTCTGGGCTTACTAGACCCACCCTATGATCCTTTAACCACATATCCTCTATCAGGGGACCTCCTATTAAAACATCTCATACATCTAGATCCATGAGAATGATGTAGGATCCCTACTTCTGAGATCTCTTCTCCAGTTTTCCCACTACCAGCAACCACTGGCTCTATTTGCTTAGCCAGAAAACAATCAACCACTAAATCTCACTCTGGAACCCCATCACAGGTTGTAATTCATAAAGGGGTAACCATGGCTATGATATCTTTATGAAGTACAGATTTAATGGTTTGAGCCATGAATAATTGATCATCACCCATATATATAGACTACATGAAGAGGTTGGTAAACCTCAATGAATACTCATCTATTATCATGATTCCCTACTAGAGCTAGAGAATATCTTTCATTCATACATCCCTTATCATATATAGAGATACCCCCGCTCTAAAAATGAACTCTAACTCTTACCATGACAGTGTCACCTCATCATATGTGGGGGTCAATAAATCCAATCATCTCTCGACTGAGTCGTGATGAAGTCTCATTACTAGGATAACCACCTGATCTTATTATATCTTTGAGTTGATTGAAATCTTGGGTCACTACCTAAAGAATTTCCTAAGCCATTTGTGGGTCTAGCATGCCTTGAAACATGAGGGGTCTCTATAATTGCGACTCGTGTAGTACGCTTTTCCGGAAAATCTCATCTATTGGTATTTTGGGTACAATGTACTTCTCTATAGGTGGTAATAAAGCTGGTGCACTACCTAGAGGTAAAATATCCAGAACGGATCCATATATAGATTCATCATCACTAAGGGTCTCATCCTCAGGATCATGATTCTGAATCCTTGATGACATACATCATGGGGGAATCATGAAATAAACAAGATATACCATGGTCAATGAGTATTTATGGGATGTTGATTCAAGAAGGTTTTACAAAACCACAACACGTTCTTATATAATTCATGCACAATTTTTTTCTTTGAAACAAATTTTCTCATGTAATGAGTCAAAAATCTTATGATCGGAGTCGTGGTTTATGGGTACATTGGCCACCATACCAACACTAGATCCCCTTTCCTAAAATCCCAACTCCAAACTCATAACGTAATTTCCCCAAACAAATTTCAGAGTCTTCGGCCCTAAAATAGAACCAACTTATCTGATACCACATTGTCAAGATCCATCCCAATGGGGCCTATATGGTGACACCCCAAGACCACATTCAGTAGGCAATGGGTTGGAAAAAACCACTTAGTAGGCATATCTCTTATGTGGGAGGCCTTAGCCTATGTACATGTACACATGAGCACATCACCATGCCTATATAATATTGATGTATAAAAACATCTGAACATCCATGCATACGTAAATCTAAATATCATAACCTAAAAGAAAAAATTGTAAATAGGTCTAAATACAATCCCACTAAAAAGTGTCTGAAATAGAATTCCACCCAAAAAATAAAACTAGGAATAATATCACAATACTACTGGAACACACCTCGGTATGTCTGTCCTTTCTATGCATTATATGGTCCTAGCCCTCCAAGGACTCTGTCAAAAGGTCGATCGTATGCACAGAGGATGACACATATGGGAAAATCCCATATATGGGTGAGTATAACAAAACTCATTAGGACACCCTGAAACCACAAAGCGTATAAATATGGAAATATAGTTATCTCTACACACTCATATATCTACACAACATATAAAAATAATATCTAGATATACTCCACAAAGACACATTGTTTAAAAGGGTTAGTCACAACAATATTATACCAGCATTGGATATCAACTCATAGGGTCCAAAAATTAAGCTTCTAAGAGAACAAAATTTTAATTCTATTTATCACTGGTGACTTCTCCTCGAGAGGTAATACTTGTCAGGTATTTCAATTATAATTTTTCACTAAAATTATCTTGAGAATATGTTACATAGATGAGGATCACTACCTCATTGATTGAGTGATACCAACAGCTCAATTTTTATAAACACATTATGTAACAGATCGACACTCGCGTACTATTATCCATGAAGATACCATGAAATACACTTAAGGACTGACGATGAATGGATGATCTTACTTCAGGCCTCACAGAGTTATTCCAATGACTCTATCTAAGAAGTCTTCTTAAAGGGACTATGTTCATGTGTGTAGGAGATGATTCTATACTAAACATCATGGAAATTGATAATGGGAACACACTCTAATGGTACTTGTCCATGATAAAGTGGACTAGGTCTCCAATCCATATTTATGGAAGTACACGACATGTTTAATGTAATACATTTTATGTCCATTGACCCCATGTCTTTCCCATATAACCATATTGTGTCTCATCTCGTGTCTTTGTTTATGTTGAAGTACATGGTGTGTATGCTTCCTATGTATTCTATATGTGTTCCAGTACATGGTTTTTGCTTGTGTGAATGTTCTTTTGTACTGGTACACTACATAGATCATGTACGCGTGTCCATGTGATGTCTATTTAAGGGAGTGCATGGTGTGCTCCAACCCATGTACTCCAACCCGTTTCATTGTACCCTTCAAGGTACAAGTCGAGTAACTAAGGGGAAACCACCCATTGTGTGACATGGGTCACATGTCTTGTGATGCTTATGTATCTCTCAATACCCTACATACCACATTGGGGGTCCCACATGGGACATGTCTCTTTGTGAAATGCTCTGTAGTATGGTTTTTCCCATAATTTTATATCTGGTTCCACATGTATCATCCACTAAGTATGCCTTATTTCGGATGATCACATCCTAAAAAAATCATAGATCATGACTCATTATGTGATAATTTCTCCTAATAGCATGATCTTATCCATCAATCCACTCAAAAATGGATTTGTACTTTTCCCTTCATTTCATGTCGAAGAATGTGAAATCGGGTATCCAAAATCATCTGATTCATTGCCACTCCCATCATTTCACCACATTCATGTAGTGCTACTCTCGACTTTATCATAGTGGAATGTTTCTCTATGAAATGGGTGTGCAACGATCCATTGATTTGGATATGTCTTAAGCTTGTCCAAATGAAGAACACCCACGGTGAATGAAGAACTAGTGTAGATAATAACTGAAATAAATAATAGTATCAAGACTTAGTTGATGTTCGTGTCAGTGTTGATTAATTTCCCTATGAATAAAAATTAACAAATCTACAATTTCAAAGATATTTTCCATTAACCTAATTAGTTTATCTCATCACTAAGACAACAAAACCGCATATCAATATGTTCATAGATGGATTCAAGTTCAATATAAAAACCCAAAAATGGGGAAAGAGAACAAATAAAACAACTGGCCTACCTCAATTAGGATCAATCACGGACAATGAAGGGTTTAGTTTTGTAGTCGTTGGAGATATTGTTATATTTTTTCCTATTCCAATCATTGATCCTCGATCGGATCACCATCCCCTAATGGAATATTTTTCCACGCTCTTCAAAGGCTCTCCAATGATTTGAAGGGTTATGTGACTGACCCTCAAAATGTACCATAAACATGTATTTAAATAAATTGGATTAAGATGCAATGTTGTTGCATCAAAGAAACAAATACAATAATTTAAATAATTATTTTATTCATTTTATGCCCATGACATTTTCCACAAATGTTCTGCATCAACTAAGGTTATGATGTTCCGAGTGGAAGCCTCATGTTTTTACTCAATTGTGCCTCTAGATTTTGGATCCAAGCTATCATTTAGATGATATTTTATTTTTCAAGAAAACTACACAAATGTTCCATTTAATATATTTAATATATTTTAATCATTTATTCTGAGCCCACCATACTTCAAAATTTCATTTTTTCATAACGCCGTGTCTCAAAAATAATCCATTCAATATCTAAAAAAATACATGGAAAATATGAGTCATTTAATAGTAATTGTTATATAATAATTTGGCATAGTTATTATATTTTCATTGAGGGTAGAAAATATATGACTAATGAATTTTTTCATTATACAATCATTGAAATAAGTGGTGATACAATCATTATATAAGTAGTTAGGTAAATGTAATATGATCAATTAGATTCTAATTATATATTATCAAAAAAAAATTATTCCATGACATAAAATATTATTCATTTGAAGGAAATTTTTTTGATTTAATTTATGATATATAATTTTCTTTATGATTAAAGAATTTATTTTATTATTATATATTTAATGATAGATATATAAATTCATTTATTTATTTCTATATCTATTATGATGATAACCTTAGAAGTAATTATAGCATTCCATGAAATAAGAATGTTAATTTCCTTTTAGGATAACTTTTTTAGTAATAAAATTTATTATTTTTAATATGTTATGAGTTTTAATTTAAAAGGATAATATTTGAACTTTAAAAATTGAATATTATAAAGAAATTTAAAATTTGGAATAATAATAAAATTATTATATTTAATGTTTTTTTTAAATTTCATAAATAGTAAGGTATGATAATAAATACTCAAAGTGATGTATAATCATAGTCATTGATAAATAATCATGATAAATGTTTATAATTGATATATTTTCTTAAAATATATTTTTAATAGTTAAAAATAATAATTTTCAATATCAACAATCTAATTTATTTTCTTATAAGTTTATTGATTCAATTAAATTCAAATACCTTTTTAAAATAGAAATGTTTATGTCCAAATTGAATTTTAATACTGATAATTAAATTTATGTCTAGAATGTTTCAAATCACATGAGAAGGGTATGTAAAAATTTATAGTATATTATATATATATATAATATTTATTTATAAATCAAATAGTTGAATTCATTTTTGTATGTTTTTAAATAACACATTTGAACTCCTTTTGAAAACATGATTTTGAGTCCAAATTTGATTTCGTAACTTCATTTAATATTTTTTTATCTATAATGGTATTGAACATTTTAGAAAATGGTACCATGTACATTTTATGATTATATAATATAAATATAAATAATAACTAAATTTTAAATATAAAAATATCACTCGTATTTTAATATAATAATAGATATGCTTATATGTTGATTACACAGTTTTTATGTAGTATAGGAAAATTCAAAAATAAATAATTTGTGATAATACTTATAAGTGCTTATACTATTAAAAATTTTAATTTGTATATATTATGATTAAAGTAATAATATAAATTGTATAAATGAAAATAAAAAATTCTATAGATATTTTTAATCTTGAGATGCATGATAACGCGGAATCACTCTATAAATAAAGGTTATACTCCCTCTTCATAGACATCTCCTCTAATGCATGATTTTCTCTTATTTACTATATTCATAAACACTCAAAATAATTATCTTTTCACTCCATGTACTCTTCCAATTACATTTCATTTACTAAAATAATGATTAATATAACTATTTGAAAATATTGATGAAGGTATGATTTACCTTCATATTTAAACTATATTCTTATTTCTGTAATTCAATTTTAACATGTATAAACTATATTTTGAACTTCTATGAAGTCCAAAAATATGTTTTACGTCATAAATTTTCATTCATAAATCGATAATTTTAAAATTATTAATCTATTATATATAACATTTAATTTTATTTCATTTTCCCTTTTATGTTTTCATTCATTTATTATATTTTCTTCATTTTTATATTATAATAAACATTGATTTATGTTAGACCACGTATTTATGGGTTATTAATATTTTTTTACCTTTACTTTAAATCTTAATGGTGTCAAATTTTTTAGTTTGATCAATATATAATTATATATCTCTATATAATATTGGGTAATTCAAGTATCTATATATTAATTTTTATGATATAGTTATCTTCTAGTCATTTTATTTTTAAAAAATAAATTTTTATTTGTTTAAAATAATTTCATGTGGTGGAGAATTATATTTATATGTGTATATGTTAGTTATGTATTAATATCACTTCAACTTGTGTGGACGGTATAAAATTATTTCAATGTGTAACTATAAAATGTTAAAATATTAAGTTATTATTAAATAATATATTTGTTATGAAATTTAAAAATATAAAAAATCTCATGTATATGTATATTAAAACTCTATAAAATTCATTTTAAATGAATGTTTTCTAACATAAAATATAATGACACCAAATTTTTTATGGATGAAATTCAGAACTATTGTTACTGTAATACTTTAATAACCATCCATTTCATTGAAAAAAATCAAAAAATTTATATTCAAATATGATATTAAATGAAATAAAATAATTTTATATAATTATATAATAAGATTATTTTAAATTATATAAAAAATTAGAGAGCATTAAAATTAATTTTTAAAATGAATATTTCACCTGAAAACATATTTGAATTAAGTAAGAGGTTTATTGATCCTTTTTACTATAATATTCCTTCCCTTTATTTAGTTTATAAATATCAATCTAATCAAATTTTGTAATATTCTTTTTCTTATTATTATTATTATTATTCCTCTAACAATTTATATTGAATAAATATCTTTAATTTTCCTTCTAAGATGGAATATTTTAACTTGTTCCATTTCATTTGTTTTATATTAATGAATTTGGATTGATGTATATTCATATGATCTAAAATGAAATATTCCATGTTATATATTCATGATATTTTTTTATAGAAATTATATATTATGTTGATCGGGATTGGGATATAACACCTGAAAGCATTGGATAATGATTTATTATTTGAAGTTGTTGTGTTGGAAAGAACTCGATATTTTATTACATTATGTGAGGTTATGAGTGATTAGAGATAACAATAATATGTTTATATATGAAATAATTATAATTATTAAATTATAAATTTTCATGGATATCCATATTTTTTAATATCCTCTTTGGATTCCATCAATATTATTGAAGAAGTTATCATTCTATTGATTCCATGATTCAATATAATTTTTTGATCTTATATGGTATCAATGAATCATTATATATTATAATGATAAAATATATTCTATATTCTAATGAGAATGTACCCAAGTGGTAAAGGATAGTAATTTTTATCCTAAATCTCTATGAATCATGCCTTTTTGGGAACATGTACTATTACAATACTATATAAGCGGTGATGCAGATGATAATGTAGGCAGGTGGAGACACAAGCATGATGAAAGAATCTAGTGATGTGAGCATGAAATATATTAGATGATTCGGGCATGAAGCGTCATTGGGATTTCAAGAAATGTAATGGGCTTCATTCCCACAAGGCTCAATTGCTCTGTAATAAATAACTAAAGATTGAGGGGTGGGCTATCCCTTCGGGGTCTATCACTTGCCTTTCTGGCCTTTTTGTTGTGTGTGTGTGTTTGTTTGAATGTAATTGTGTCCTAATTTACCTTATATATATTATAATACATTATTTTTATTTTATTTTAGGGCTTAACATGTTTTATTCTATTTTTATTCTACCTTTATATTACAATCATGTATTAGAATATGATATTTATAGAGTTTAAGTATGAGTCTGGATTAGAATATTTTAAATGTTAAAATAATGATCATTAGTCAGTAAATAAAAATATTTATCATTTATAATGTAGATTTTTTGAAAAACATTTAGACATATTTGATGGATGAGTATATTTTTTCATCTTATGATATAAAAGGGATTTCATAATCCTATAAATCTGTAAACCTAAATGTCTTATTAATGTCAATATTTAAATATTTTTTTTAAGACAAGTTATTTTGAGATGGTTATGGTTATGTGTTTATAGATGGTTTTGTATAAGTGTTTCATTAATTTTAATAATTTTTATGTTATTGAGGATAACATAAAATTTTATTATAACATCTGCGGATAATATTTTGGTTAATGAGATAATGTAAAAAGATATATAAATGATTAGGTTTAGTTTTTTATTTGATGTAAATGTGGTTGATGTTATTCGAGGATAAGGTTAGAGGATTGTTTGGGAGGATATGATATGAAGGTTATCATAATCCATGGGTTTAGAATTTAGTGAGGATTGTTTAAAAAAGGGTTTATATAAACTTATGGATTATGCTTAAATAGGTTATTGGATCAAACTTAAAATGATTTGGATTTTAACAAAACACTAATAGGTTAAAACATATTAAAATTGGTTTTTTATATATAGTCAAATTTTATTATATATTTTAGTTTAATTCTCAAACTAATCATTTTTTTAATAAATTGATGGAATCAGGGTGATCTATATGAGAAAAATACAATGGAAATTCAATGATTTTCAAAGTGAATAACAAATTGAGATATGATGTGATGATAAAAATTATATTGGATTGGTTAATCACATATTTTAGGGTATGATTAGTAACATGAATCATATAGTACTCCCAAATATATCAAAAAAGTGAAAAATGAAGTATCATGTTTGTTTGAGTGAGAAATATTTTAAAGTAAATAATTTTCAATTTTATTCATGCCATAATTGTTGTACCTCTCGTATCCCCTCGTGGTTTAATTTTCATGATCACAATCACTTTCATGTTTATCTAACATTGTTTTAAGTGTTTTTGTTTTATAGGCAAAAGATTTCCAAGGAAATGGGCCATGAAGCACATCAAGTGGACTGAAATTCAGTCCACCGGCCAACCGGTGTGATAGCACCGGCCAGCCGGTGGAACTGGCAGAGGCATTGCCCACTGCCAGGTTCCACCGGTCGACCGGTGGCTCTGTCACCGGTTGACCTGTGGCACCCAGCCCAAATAGTATTTGCTACTGTCTTGCCACCGGCCAGCCGGTGGCTCCTCCACCGATCGACCGGTAGAGCCTGGATCAAGACTCTTCTTCTCTACCAAGGCACCGGCCAGCCGGTGGAGCTGTACCGGCCAGCCGGTAGCCCAGTCAAACTAGCCGTTGGGTTTGACCAGTCAACCCTCTTTTGGCCTCCAACGGCTCCGAAGACCTCTCCAACAGCTCCGAAGCCTCCCCAAGGGTTCCATGCCTATAAATAAAGGCCAAGGAAGCCCCGGACACCTACCGGAACAATACGGAAGCCCACGGACACCTTGTTGATCATTTGGCGTACCTCCGGTGCATTCCTCCAAAGGAACCCACCTAGCTCCATCCAATTCCACATCCAAGGAGCTCCTTCAAAGAAGCTTGGAAGCGGCCTTCAACATCTCCAATCAATCAAAGGCGCCCAAGACTTCCTCCATTACGGTTTTTCATTCTTTATTTATTTTGAGCTTAAAATTGGGTTTGTGCCTACAAACCCCAACCCCTTTTCTCATCCCCCTTTCTTTGGGTTCTCACACCACCATTAAGGTGTGAAGAGGTTTCTTCAAGCCTTTCCTTTTAAAAGGCTTGTGTTTCGGTGAGCTAGCCTTCACCCATTAAAAAGGCTAGTGGGTTCTTGCTATTCCATTGAAAGCAAGTGGGTTCTTGCTAAACCACAAAAAGCAAGCTGTAATAGGTCCAAGTGCTACCTCAAAGCCTAGTGGGTTTCTTGCTAAAACCATTGAAAAGTAAGCGGTAGGAATCTCTCAACGGTTGAGTTGGGAGCGGAGACGTAGGCCGGGTTTTGGCCGAACTCCGTTATCAATTTCGTGTGTCTTGCCTTCTTTATTTCCGCTGCACTTTACTTTGATTTTTAATTTGTTAATCAATTTTTTAAAAGGAAATTCACCCCCCCTCTTGCCATCATTTTCCCTTGCTTCTTCCGACCCAACAATTGGTATCAGAGGGAAATTTGAGTAATACCCTAACCCGGTTTCAAATTTAAGATCCATTAAGATGGCATCAACCTCTTTCGCCCCCGAGGGCCTCTCATTGGGTCGGGCTCCATTTTTTGATGGGACCGACTATAATTATTGGAAAACCCGCATGACCACTTTTTTAAGAAGCATAGGATATCCTATTTACAAAATTGTCATGCAAGGTTATTCTTTGTCTTCCCCCGACGAATCCAAATGGACCCAAGCCGACATTAGAAATTTTGAGCTTGATGGCAAAGCCATGAATGCTCTTCATTGCGGCCTTGACCGAAATGAGTTCAACCGAGTTTCCACTTGCACCTCATCTCATGAAATTTGGAAACTATTGGAAGTGACCCATGAGGGAACTAACAAAGTTAAGGACACTCGGTTAGACATGTTTCGTCAAGATTTTGAGTCTTTTTCTATGCACCCAAATGAATCAATTTCTGAAATGTTTACTCGCTTTACTGACGTGTGCAATGGAAGGAAATCTCTTGGTGATGATGTTTCAGCCGAGACGATGGTCAAGAAGATCTTATGGGTCCTTCTGAGCTCATGGGCTCCAAAGGTGACGGCGATCCAAGAAGCTAAGGACGTCAAAAATATGCCGGTAGAGGAGCTCATCGGATCCCTTATGACTTACGAGATCACGATGAGGAGGCAAGCTCAAAAGGAGGGCACACCAATCAAGACACCAAAGAACATCGCCCTCAAGGTACAAAAAGAAGTAAGCTCCTCCTCATCATCCTCATCTTCCTCATCTTCATCATCTTCAAGCGGCGACTCGGAAATGGAGAATCTCGCCCGCCAAATGCACAAGTTTATGAAGAAGCACAAGAAGAAGAAATCCCGCAAGCATCGAAAGCAAGAACCCACCGCAAAAGTCGAGCCCAAGGTGAAATGCTACGGGTGTGGCGAAAAGGGCCATTACAAGCCCGATTGCCCACTCAACAAAAAACGGGCCACGCAAAAGGAAAAAGGAAAGAAAAAGGTCCTCAAGGCGACATGGAGTGACACCTCCTCATCATCCTCCTCCTCCTCGAGCGACCAAGGTACAAAATGCCTAATGGCATTTCACGAGGTAACATCTTCCGACTCCTCCTCCTCTTGTTCTTCAAATTCCAATTCTTTAAATCACTTATCTTATGAAGAACTCTCACACGCTAGAGACCAACTTGAAAATGGTTTTCATGCCTTATCGTCAAAATTTGTTGCTTTAAAAAAGTCTTTCAAAAAACTCTCCTCCGAAAAATACCAACTTCTCAAAGAGAAGGAGGAACTCTCCCTAAAAATCCAAAATTTCCCCAATGTTGATTCTTTGGAATCAACCATCAAAGACCTAAGGGAGACCCTAGCTAAGTTCACCCAAGGTGAACAAAATTTGAACAATCTCCTAGGTTCCCAACGAATATATAGAACCACCCAAGGGCTAGGATATACCAATATAGCCTCCTCCTCCCATGCACCCACTGTTTTTGTAAGGGGGAGCTCCGCTCACAAATTTTGTAACTATTGCAAAAAACCCGGGCACCTTATTTATGAATGCAATTGTAAAAACGCCCGGTACGGTCAACCCAAAAGTTTTTTCTTTTCCGATGAATTTTATAGGAGAAGACCCGCCATGAGACAAGTATGGATTGAAAAATCCCTTCTAGCGAGTCTCTCCGGGCCTAAAATCATCTCTTTTCAAAATCCCTCTCCCCGGTGATTTATTGTTTTTATTTAGGGGGAGTTAGGATTGTTTAAGCTTTTCAATTTCAAATTTTTTCAAACTTTCAATTTCAACACTTGGTTTCAAATTTTCATTCAAAATTTTCATTTCAATTTTGATTCAAAACTTTCAATTCAAACTGTTATTCAATTTTTGATTCAAATCTTTTCAAATTTCAAAAATTTCAATTGATTTTTCAATTATCAAATCTTGTTTTTCAAATCATTCCCTCAATCAAGTTTTATGCCCCATGCTATTTTGATAATCACAAAGGGGGAGAAATTTCTTGATTGATTGGGGGAGAATCCTTTTTCATCATGCTTTGCATTCAATTTCAGTATTTTTCATTGATTGTTTTGGTGATTGTGATCATCAAAAAAGGGGGAGATTGTTGTACCTCTCGTATCCCCTCGTGGTTTAATTTTCATGATCACAATCACTTTCATGTTTATCTAACATTGTTTTAAGTGTTTTTGTTTTATAGGCAAAAGATTTCCAAGGAAATGGGCCATGAAGCACATCAAGTGGACTGAAATTCAGTCCACCGGCCAACCGGTGTGATAGCACCGGCCAGCCGGTGGAACTGGCAGAGGCATTGCCCACTGCCAGGTTCCACCGGTCGACCGGTGGCTCTGTCACCGGTCGACCTGTGGCACCCAGCCCAAATAGTATTTGCTACTGTCTTGCCACCGGCCAGCCGGTGGCTCCTCCACCGGTCGACCGGTAGAGCCTGGATCAAGACTCTTCTTCTCTACCAAGGCACCGGCCAGCCGGTGGAGCTGTACCGGCCAGCCGGTAGCCCAGTCAAACTAGCCGTTGGGTTTGACCAGTCAACCCTCTTTTGGCCTCCAACGGCTCCGAAGACCTCTCCAACAGCTCCGAAGCCTCCCCAAGGGTTCCATGCCTATAAATAAAGGCCAAGGAAGCCCCGGACACCTACCGGAACAATACGGAAGCCCACAGACACCTTGTTGATCATTTGGCGTACCTCCGGTGCATTCCTCCAAAGGAACCCACCTAGCTCCATCCAATTCCACATCCAAGGAGCTCCTTCAAAGAAGCCTGGAAGCGGCCTTCAACATATCCAATCAATCAAAGGCGCCCAAGACTTCCTCCATTACGGTTTTTCATTCTTTATTTATTTTGAGCTTAAAATTGGGTTTGTGCCTACAAACCCCAACCCCTTTTCTCATCCCCCTTTCTTTGGGTTCTCACACCACCATTAAGGTGTGAAGAGGTTTCTTCAAGCCTTTCCTTTTAAAAGGCTTGTGTTTCGGTGAGCTAGCCTTCACCCGTTAAAAAGGCTAGTGGGTTCTTGCTATTCCATTGAAAGCAAGCAGTAGGAATCTCTCAACGGTTGAGTTGGGAGCGGAGACGTAGGCCGGGTTTTGGCCGAACTCCGTTATCAATTTCGTGTGTCTTGCCTTCTTTATTTCCACTGCACTTTACTTTGATTTTTAATTTGTTAATCAATTTTTTAAAAGGCAATTCACCCCCCCTCTTGCCATCATTCCTTGTTTTCTTCCGCCCAACAATAATGTGGGAAGATGAATAGGAGAATTTTCTTAAAAGGAAATACCAAATATTCTTTGTGTTGTAAATAAGGTCATCATGAATATTATTTTTGAATAGGTTTGAAGAGGTTTGTTAACGTGAAAAGGTATAAAATTTTCCACAACATATATTTAATCTTTTTAAATGTTATGAATTTGGTCACTGTGAAAACCAATGAAATAAAGAAAGATATTATGAGGATTATTAATGTAAATGTCATGAAAGACCAAGGTAGTAAGGATTTTATTATGTAATAACTATTGTTGAAGTGTAATTTTAAATCTAAGTATTATAATCTATAGTAATGTTCCTCCCAAAATGATAAATTTTTTATTTTAATACTACTTCTATAAATATTGAATTACTTTATAAAATATTGAATCACCATAAAAATATTGGTCACTGAGTAATTTAGGTAATGAATCTATAGTGAGATAATTATTTCAAAAGTTCATAATTATATATTAATTGAAATTAGAGGGTAAATAATTTCTATTAATTTATTTATTCATCCTTTGGTAAAATTAGATAAATATTGTGTGTCGATTAACTCCACTAATATAGTGTTAATATCTAATGTCAGGATAAAAATATTATTTCACTTCCAAAATAATTTCATGATACTATAATGATATAAGGATTATATAAACTTCTAATGTAAACTAATTCATATAAATTAAATCTTAATACACAACAATAAGTTATATATGTGGAATAAATAATTGAGAATAATGAAAGCATAATTATAGGCCTATTGTGAGGGAAAAGATATAATTTTAATGCTAACCATAGTAACTGAAATTTAGTTATTAATAAATACTATAACTAATTTATTCTTATTTTTAGATACAGAACACTATTTTATATTAATTAATGTAAATATAAATAAATTTCATTAAATGGGTGGAGTTTAATAACACATATATTGATTTGAATTTTATTTTACTAAATTTCTTATTTTTAATAATAAAATTTATGTTCATTATGAATAAAAAATATTATAAATGAAAGTAAATGATCATTATTTTATTTATTATATAATATTTCAAATGAAGGATGAATATATTTCATAATATTAAGTCAAGTATAACGGGGTAATAAAAACTAGTAAATAAAAATATTTCACAATTAATGTTTTCTATATCATGACCTCTCGTTAAAATTTTACAATTGAGTATAAAATTAATAATAATTCCAATCGTCATATATATTATATGAGTTTTTTCAATTTAATAAGAAAACATGATTAATGATTTATAGAATTATATAAGGTTTTATTTTGGAATAGAAAGTGTTGTATGACATTTGAGGTAGCCATGGGTAATTTTTTAATAACTATTAAGTGTATCCATTTTATGGTCATTGGGTTTTCTATTTCATGATCACTGGATTAAAGGTAAGTGTCTAATTATATGATTCATTGGTCTAATATTATGTGTTTAATTATATAGTAATAATACATTTGAATTAATTATCTTAACTCATGATGTAAAACTTATTTTATTTAGGGGATAAATAATATATCATATTTCAATAAATTTTAATATATGTTTATAGTATTTATGATATTATTCTTCAGTTAATGTAATATATTCATATTAATGGATGTATATTGATATTTATAATTATTTCAATAATATAAATAATTTTGAAATGTTATTGAATATGAATGCATTTTTTCGATTAAAACAATTATATTTTTTAAAATATATCATATTATTTTATCTATAATTTTAATATTTTATAAATGAATTATTATTTTAATAAAACTGATTCTATAATTTTAATTATAATATCAATATTAGTTGGAAATTATTTTTTACAAATTTATAACTAAAAAGATGTGATTAAAAATAGTAAAAGTGATGCATAATAATAATTTTTGATAAAAAACATGGTAGAGGATTTTGAATGATATTTTTATTTAAGATTATGTTTTTTAGAGTTTAAAATATTTGTTTTTATATATTATATCTAAATTCATTATGGTTATTTGTTATGTTGTACTTTCAAATTCAAATTCCTTAAAAAAAGAGTTCTTGTTCAAATTGAGCATCAAAACCCATTAATAAATTTATGGTTAGAAAGAGAAGGATCGCATAATATGGTTATGGAACATGTTAATTAATTTAATATATATATATATATATATATATATATATATATTATTTTCAAACTAAATATGTTAATAATAGTTTTATAGATTTAGAGTAACCCATTTGTACTCTTATTTAAAATAAGTGCTTCAATTCAAATGGAATCCAACTACATATTAAAAATTATTATCTACAGTGATATGGGAAATTTGAATCACATGGATAATATTTTTCATATTATAATATTCTACAAATATAATAAAAATATTATTTAATTAGAAAATTTTTATTAATGTTTCAAGACAATTATTAAAATAATTTTCCTATGTTAATTTAATCATTTCACATCATAGGAAAAGACAAAATATAGTGTCTTAGTTATATGATAGAGATAGTATAAGTATATAAAATATTTAATTAGATAGATATAATGAGTAATGCATTTGTCAAATGTTATAAATCAAAATCTGTAATTATCAAGATTCTTTTGAACAAAAAATTTAAGGTTTGCCCTAAAAATACTCTATACGTGGGTTTTCTTCCCTCTAATTAAATCAAACATTTTTATAATTATTTTTTCTCATTTATTATCTTTATATACAAAATAGTATCTCTATCTTCATTATTTACACTCTTACGTATTGAATTTTTTGACTAATGAAATGATCGAAGTGGTTGTTTCTAAATATTGTGAAACGTATGATTTCTTATTCTTTTGAAATCATATTATCTTTCTTTTCACCTATTTTAGTATGGATAAACTATCATGGGAATTTTTATTATATCTAAAAAGTATTTTAATCCCTAAATTTTATATCGTGAATATTAAAATACCCTAATAATAGCATACATATATATAGATTTAATATTTTAATTTATTAATCTCTTTTAATTAATTTCTCTTATTTTCTTTATTTACATTCTATAAAACAATTCCCATCTAGTTAAGTCACTTATAGAAGGGGAACTGATATTCATTTAACTTTATTTTAAATCACAATTTTATTTAAATTATTCTCATAGGTTGATATATCCTAATATGACTATATATATAGTAGTTCGACTATATCTCCGTAAAA
Source organism: Viscum album (assembly GCA_963277665.1). NCBI lineage: Eukaryota > Viridiplantae > Streptophyta > Magnoliopsida > Santalales > Viscaceae > Viscum > Viscum album. The sequence goes on from OY728159.1 coordinate 921,854,164, forward strand.
AAATTTAATAATTTGGCTATTTTATTTCATTTTTATGTTTAATTAACTAAATTTACATGGGTGGTAAATCGCACCATGTATAAGATTTATATATAAGTATTTTTATTTTTTGGATTTCTATCATAATTAAAATAGATATATATACTAGTATATACATGTTAAGAAGAACAAATATAAAATTTCCACAATTATATGTGATTATTAAATAATATATTAGGATTTTATTTTTAACAAAAGGGGAAAATATCATGAATATAGGTATTTTAACTCTCTATAGATCATTTGAAATTAATTTTTTGACCTCTAAAATTGAAATGTTACAAAATTAAAAAAGGATGAAATTATGAACAACCATGGTTGCCAATATCAAATAAATGTGCATTGCATAGACATAAAAATTTTAATTTTAATTGAATTCTTAATTTGAATGAATTTCAATAATTATATATAATTATATAATAAACTAGTTTTAAAATTTATAATTATTAACAACATATTTATTTATATTAAAATTTGCACAAAAATCATATTGAAAGTACATAAAGAGTTTCTTTATCCATTTTGAATGTATAGATTTTCAATTTATCTTAATTTCACTAATCTATAATTTTTTGTAAAATACTCTTTGTCATATTCTTGTTGATCAAAAGTTTTTATTTATCAATATTTTGTTAACCATTTTTATTTTTCTTTCAATGAAAAATTGGTTATCCCATTTTAATTTATTCATTTTCTTTTAATGGGATAGAATAGATACATGTGATTATTGGATAAAATAATTTATTATCCTTTTTTAATTATTATAATTTTTCTTTGACATTATAGGTATATCCAGGTGGCCACATGATATAGCCTCCCAATATAATGGGTAATGATTTATTGTCATGAAAATTTATATTGAAATTAACCCAATATTTTATTCCATTATATGAAATTATGAGTGATCATAGGAGATAAGAATACGATTTTCAAATAATCCTTTATGATTAATATATTTTTATCATTCCTATAGACAATTTTTCCTTATAATTATCTTTATTTTTAATTAATAAATGTTAAGAAGTTAATATTCAATTAATTTCATGAATGATTTTTTATCTTATATTGGTTCAATGTATCATTAAATGTGAATTATCCATGAATCTATCACTACTATGAAGGTGGTATAATGAGTGGTGATTATTGTTAAATATTCCCTCTTCTATGAAATAATCCTCTAAAAGATGGTAGAGTTTCAATACTTTCTTTATTATAACAGATCCCTACCTTTAAATAAAAAAATGGAAAATTCAAGGGCTAAATGTTTTACATGTTTCAGTCCTAATATAGGTTCCCACTTCTTACTATTATCATAATCACATAAGGTAAGTATTTTTGAAAAATAACTGTCACAGATTCAAATATATGTAGGTAATCCATTACCATTATCTCATATAATGTCTTTATATTGGTTTCAATAGTTTGTTAAAGTATCGCGTAAATGAATAAAACATTTCAACCAAAGGAAGGACTTTTGAAATTACCCATTCATCTATAATAATTAATATCTTCCTCTTATCCATTGGGTTAAAAATATAGAACCATCACACTAAACTCTAGCTTCAAAAACATTTCATCTAAAACATCCCCTTCTGGATCATTGTACAATAAAAACTACTTCTTCTGATATTCCTCCTAGCATCTTCACATTCTCTATATTTTTTAAAATATTTTTAGAAGGAATATTCCACCCCTTTATATACTCATCATTCATCTGATAAATATGGAAAATCCTAGAATTAAATTTAAAAAATCTCCCTCAACAAAAAAAATTCTTCCAATTTCATTAAAGCCTCTAATTTTCTTGTAGTCAACAATATTAATGGGAATTTCCTCAACTCTAAATGTCAAAAAACATTTCAATCCTTACCGATATTTTATTGATAATCCTAAACATTCCTTTAATAATATTTATTCATTGAATATCCAACATAGAATCATCAAAAAAAATTACATGACAATGTTTTTTTAAATATTCTCAAACCATCATTCGATTTGAATTCATATGGAGCCATTTTATGAAATTATTAATCTTTATATATCATAATTTAGTGAATACATCATTTAATAAAGGGAAGTAATTTAACAAAAATCTCCTGGATAAGGTAATATTTTTTTGATAATTTCATCACACTATAATAATTTTTTTTAAATATATTGATAAACTGTCCAACATTTACTTAAATTATATAATTGTATCTTCTGGAATCTTTACTCCCAAATTCATTAATAACACAAACATTGAATTCAAAAGAGGTAAGTAAAATATTTTTTCTTATTCTCACCCTTTGATAATATAATCAAATACAACATGTGGTTTACTCAATACTATTATTAAGACAATAATAATTGATGAATATGTAGTTTTGGCCTTAATTCACTTAACCATTCCCTTGTAAAAACATTATTGAATATATATGAAATTCGTTATTTTGTAGAGATATAACTTATCTTAAATTTATAATTTAAAACCTTTTTTCATTATATTAAACATAATATGAATGTTCTTATAACATTAATATTTCATTTCATTTTTAGAGAGATCAATGGTCATTTTTTATCATAAATAATTCTCATTTATTATTCAAACTTCTCCCACAAATATTCTTTTTGTAATTTCATACACAATATTTTTTAAAATGAATGTGTAATAGAATGATATTCATATTCAACTAAACTAAATATTAATAAACTGTATTTCTTACTGCAACATAAATGTGACTCCCTACCATGAAAAATATGTCAGAAGATATAGATTTTATTAAATCTGAATCATAGGAATAGTCATCATATGTGATCCCATGTTCAATTTATAATTTTTATTATTGATAAATATATAATTCATATGTAGTTTTTCAAGCCTCTAAATTATCATTGATTCTATCTTGTGAGATTATATATGAACAAATTTAATATCCAGTTCATAATGTCACAGTTGAACAAAGTTTGACTAAAAGGTTATAAGAGAGAGTAAACATGAAATAAATATTATAAAGACTTTTGGATTCACATATCAGAAAACATTATCTTTATAATTTTTTAGAAAAAAAATATTTTTAGATAATTCCATTGAATCATCATTGCAAAAATGCAGTTAAAATTAGTTGGGACACTTTTCATGTGAATAAAACATATTGGTTTTATTTATCATGATCTATAGTTTTAGAAAGAAATAAATTCCCTCAAGTGTAGAAATAAAATACCAAAAACCAATGATTTAAAATATTTTATGATTTATAAGCACTTTATAAAAGCAATGACAAAGTTACCACTTATCGACACCACTAAAATAACTAATAAAATCCTCCATTATCAATGCTAAAAAAGTGCTGATAAAGGGGGGGGGGTCTTTATCAGAGCTACATAAAGTACTAGTCATGGGGGGCCTATTATTAGTGATAATAAAAAATCATTGATAAAAGGACCCCATTTATAAGTGCTAGTAAAATATCCCTATAATGTGGGTCCCTTTATCTGTGCTAATAAAAAAGTACTTATATATGTGGCGCCTTTTTCACCTCTATAAAAAAACGCTAATAAAGAGTATATTTCAAAATAATTATATGTCATTAAAAATAATATATTAATATATAAATAAATTTATATAGATATAAATATAATATATTTCTTCAAAATATTATTTAGGTAAGGATAAATTAACATTTACACTTAATATATAATATATTTTCTAGAAATATATTATAATATAATTAAAATATATCATTGATTAATAATTTACTAATTATTATCTAGTAATAGTCATTTAATAAAAAATTTACGATATATTTTAATGAATTAATGGACGGCCAACGGTAATAAGAAAATAAGACATGAACATAAAATGACCACAACATTTGATCTGGGTTTCTATTTTGGGTCTTCCATATATAAAATCGAATTTTGAGAGGAGATCTACTCTATGAAACCTTAAGGAACCCCTAATCATGTTTTTTTTCCAAAAATACCCAGAGGGCCTCGAAAACTAAGTTTTTTGTTGAGGTATCACAATTTATTTACATTGAATGGAATTTTATTCTTATTTAGAGGGGGGATTATTGTCTTTTTCGGGTGAAGAAAAAATTTATTACTTGGTATTACATTTATATTGATATAATGGTTTTTATGTTTTAACATTTTTCATAATATTATTTAATTTTTAATTAAATATATTCATTTTTCATAAATTTATATATAATTAATCAATTGTATAAATACATATCTACATAAAACTCAATTATTATATATATAACCCTTATAGAAATAATTATTTATTATCAATTTCATTAAATATAAATAATTATCCAATTTATTTAACTTATAAAAATGAATAAATATATATATATACAAGTAAAATTATTTATATATAAACATTTGTGTGTTTTAATAAAACTAGAATATATTTATATATATATTCTGATATTTGTAAATAAATAAATAAATATAGATAGACATATATAAAAATATATATAAAAATTTTGTGGGCATGTGATAAATATAATTCTGTACTTCTGTTTATAAATATTTATGTATGTGTGTGTGTGTATAAATATTTTTTATATACATCATATATGAATGTATTTTTATATAAAGATATCAATATGACTAAATATAATATATAAATGATTTTATAATAAAAATATATTAATATATATATATATACTATTTATATATATTTTTGTGTTGATAAAAATATATATTCATATTTATATTCTAATTTATATGATTGAATATTATTATATTATATATTTAAATAAATTTAAATATATATATATCATACACACTTGCACACTCACACAAAAATATATTTTATTATTATACTGCAAAATAATTATCTATATATATATAACTATCAATGTGGTATATAAATATATAGAAATATATTGAAATTATATCATAATACATAGTAATGAAAGATAGGGCGTTGGAAACGTGCTTCAATTTAAACATGGATTTCATGGGAACAAATCATGGCGTGTGGGGGTCGTTGATCAGTAGTCTAAAACCAAGGATAGGGTGTCCAGAGCGGTGTGGACGGGGGTGAAGGAGTTTAGTAGAGTGCTAAGAAAGGGGGTCACAAGAATTCATAATGGTTATAAAAAATAAATTTTTATCATTTGTTAACTCCTCTATATAAAATAACTAATAAAGTCGCCCATTATTAGCATAATAAAATGCACTGATAAAGGCCTCCTTTATTGGTGGTATTTTCTTGCACTAATACTTGTTGTATTTTAACCACGCATTAGTTGTTAGTTTGTTATAACCACTAATAAAGGAACTATATTTACTATGGTTAGAACCAATGTTTTTAGTAGTGAATGCAAAGAACCTCCCCATCTAATTTAATAACTTTTCTCACATATAATCCTTATAAATTTCACATATTATTCCATAAATGAAAGATATAACAATAATTGTTTTGCATCTTGTTACCTTTACATATTGATTGGATACAGTATTCCTTATAGAAAATATTAATGTTTAGAAGCCATTATAATGTCTTAAATACCAGTATTAAGGGGATATGTTAACTTATTCAAGGATTTCTTCATATTAAAAAAGTTTTTTCTATTATTTTTCATGATTAATCCATATGGTTTTTCAAAATAAACAAATTATTGTAATTTTACCTTTAGTAAAATTGAATTAGTTTTTATATAATATTATTTATATTTTCAATGAGTAGTAATTTCCATGAACATTATTTCAATTTTGAGTATTATGATAGGTGAATATATTTCTAAAATATTAATACCCTTGACTAGTAAATAAAATTTTAGATGATCTTAGATTTATTTATTATATTGTCTCACATTTAATTTAAATTGTTATATAACAAAAAATTATTCCGCATGACATTTTATCATTTCCAGTATTGTTAAAACTTCTAAAGTATCATTATTCTAATTTTTTTCTAACACTTCTTTCGCATCTTCATACCATTCGCTACCTTGAATAGCTTGTAATCATAATTTCATTTCAATTTCATAAATGAGTGCTATTTGATTCTCTATTTTTATTCTCCTTATTGACTTTATTAGATCATTACTTCATTTGACCATTTTTTTGGATTCAATTTATTTCATTATAATCTATAATTTGAATTTTTACCTCGATTTCTTCATCATCAATAAATATATCAGAACATTTGTTTTGGAAATAATGTATAATTTTATAAATTTTCTAGCCAATTAATTCATATGGTTATAATATTAAGTCTATTAAAACTTCATTACATTAATTTAAGTCTTCCATTTCTGTGAACTCATTTTAACTAACCTTAACAAAAAAAATTCCATAGTTTTGATTTATAGTTTACTCCAGCACGTATAGGTTTTATTGTTAGCTACATTTCCCATTGAAATTCCTTCCACATTTTTTTCATCAAATTTCTAAAAAATATATTATTACTTTTCAACATGTAGGGAATTCAATATTCCTTGATGTATTTATCATTATGGTCCATTTTGCACCAAATTTCAAAGGTTGTTTTTTCTACTTCTATTACAATAAGGAAACTATTCTGAATTTTTACGTCTATACAAACCACATCCCTCCAAATGTATATAGAATCTTTATAAATTGAAATCATATGTCTTCCAATTTCATATATACATAGGGTCACTTTCATTAATTATCCATTTTGTTTTGGAGTGTGAGGAGTGTTTTATTGATGTCTAGTTTCATTCATTTAAAAATAGAACACAAATTAGTTTCATCTAAAACCATTTACATTTTCTATTCCCAAATTTCTGATATATACCGCCTTTTCCCTCTCAACCAACTTTACAAATATCATCATCATTTTCAATGTATCATATTTTTTTATTAAAAATTACTCGATTCATTCATTTTAATTCATAAATGAGGTTTGTGAAATATAAATCACTTTTAGGGGGCTAATGTTTCATTATTCCACATATAAAAAACTAAATAATTTCCATTGGTCATGTGGATTTAATATTTAACTACCGATGAATATTTTTAACCATTCGGACCTTTTTAAATGAATCACAAATATTATCCCTTTAAATTTTATGTTGACTAAAATTACTCATGAATTATTTAAAATATATTTTAATCTAATTACATTGATGAATATTTCCAATTTATCAATAAAAATTAATTTTTATCTTTATCACTCAAATAATAAGGCTTTCCTGTATAATTATTTTGTAAAAATTAACTTTCTTTTTTTCTCCATTGGTAATAATATTTTTGTCTATTGAAAAATTTACAAAGAAATAATATATTTTGATAATAATTTCATTTCCATCATCACAAAGTGGGATGGAACTTAGTTAAATTTTTTTAAGTTCTTCATCAAATAGAAAATCACTGGCCTTAAACATTCTTAATTAAAATTCATATTTTCCAATACCATTGTTTCATAGGGAATAAATATTTAAAAGAATAAAAAATACTCTATCGGGTTATCTATTATTTTAAAAGATTTCCAAAATCCACAAACATGTTAAATGTGCATACAATTTTAAGAATCTATTGATTCTATATTTTTCATGATTTTAGTACAATATTAGTTAATATTTTTTCAGTAATATTTACATCTCTAGGCTGTTTTTCTTTCTTGATGATTGGATATTTTCAGGGAATGGTATTCATATATTTGTCTGAATTGTGACTAGATTGATTTCACTTTTCACCTAATTTAACATGAAATTATTACTTATTTTATTTTTCAAAATGTTTACCTTTAAGACATATCTTGTTGACATACTTTTTAATCTTATTGAACTTTCAATTACTATCATTCTAATTTATCATCCTTCTAGTATTTATCCCTCTTGACCCATGTCTTTCCATTATAAATTACATGCTGTAACAATTTTTATAACATTTATGTCCAAATATTTCATAACACAAATACTAAACATTTAATCATCATATTATATATTTATATGTATCTTTAAATAAATCTTGTCATCGAGGTTCATCGGTATTTGTAACATCCTTCCTTTGATGTGGAATAATTTTATTTTATGAGGAATAGTTTTATAAAAATTAATTTAAAAGGGAAATAAATTGTTTACTATATTTTTTATTCCATTAAATCCCTTCCCTGTTAATTAATCTGGAATCATTAGTTAAATCAATGTTATAAAATTTTGAATTATAAGGTTATGTATGAAACTAATTTTTTAGTTGGCCTCTCTAAAAATTCATAATAATTATTTTATAATGTTCATTGATTTACAAAAATCTTATTTCATTATTTTTAAGGACTTTTTTATCATTGATACATATTGATTGATTCTTTCCATATTCTCCTTACATTATGGAACATTACCCATCATTTCATTTTAATACATTAATTATTGATAAAAAATTAAATTTATTTAGTTATCTTCATTAAGTTAACTGTATTCTCTTTTAAGGAAATTATCCATTTCATCTTTATTTTCAATAAATCTTTCTTCCTTCTTGATTTTGGTGTTTTTCTTATGACAGGATTTGGGTTTTGATCATAGAATATATATTATGTATATTTCTTCTACTTATCCTTAATTATTACTAGAATGTTTCTCATGTTTTCTAAAATAATCCACGATGTTAGTGATTTTATCTAGAATATATTCATCTAATGAATTACATTCAGTTTAGTAATTATCATATTTTTTACAAATCATAATTATACTTAATATTCTTCCAATAGAATATAATTATTTATTCTTTATGTATTTGTTTTCTTATTTATAATTTAACCAACTTTTTCTCTATATCGTTTTATATTCATTCAACTACTTTTATCTCAGTACCTTTTTGTTGGGTATTCTGTGGTAAAAGTTTGTATTATAACACACATAATTTTTTAGGATCATTAACCTTATACATTACATTATAATTTCCTTATTTATTTTATATAAAATCCTTTACTTGAAAATATTCCTCATTATCTTGTGATTAATACTCTAATATGTTGGACCAATCTTCTTCTTCCAAAATTATGAGCTTCTTCATCACATAAAAGAAACTATTTTTTCCCTTCTAATAAAAGACCATAGGATTCATCATTTTAAAGGTAATGATAATTATATGAATATTATCTTATGAAATTGTTTAATATCTTCAATAAGATAGATATCGGGAATAAATATATCATCATATTTTCTCATCATTTGTTTTGAAAATTTTTCATTCTAATAATTTTTCTTCAAATCTTCTAATGTTACCAACACTTTAATTTTCCCCTATTAAATATTAATCAATGGGATATTACTCATCCATTTTAATATCATCAAAATTACTTCACTAGATTATATTTTTTATTCTTCCTCATTGACATTTACTTCCAAAATAAATTCAGGTTATCCTAAATTTTCATTTTTATAAGGACCTATTCATAAACATCATGTATTGTAGTTATTTTAAAAACAAAATATCACATTATTTTTTGAAATATAATTTACGTTTAGAGTATTAGAGAATCAGGAAAACATTATACATAGTGAACTCATACATTACATGTGAACACTTATACATAGTCTAATTTTTTTACATAAAACAAAAAACTTTTAAATAAAATATGATCCCATATGAAGATATAAATTCACAATTTTCCCTTGATCACATTAGTGAAACCACTCTTCATTAATCCTAGTAAGTTTCTTTTAGAAATTATTATGATAAAAAAATCTCAATATACGACTTAAAATTAAATAAACCACTAGTACAGTGAATACTCATTAAACATTTCAATAAAACAATACATTCTACCTTGAAAAAGGGTTATCATTTCAAGAATATCAATATCTGGCCTTTGGAAAATCAAAATATCATCATGGAAACTCCTGAAAATTATATAAATGATATTAAGGTAACTTGGGAAAATAATAAAATGAAATAAGTAGGTGTTAATATTCCCTACATATAACTCTTACAAATGGAATGTCCATATTGTTAACTTCCACACATGTCACTACTAAAAATCGAATGTTCATACGAATGACTTCCATACCCAATTCACTATAGGTTATAACATAACCACTTATCCTTGGTTTATCTAGAAACAACCAAACAAATTTCCACATACCATTATATAACCATGACACATAAAATATTTAAGCTTTTAACATTTCAATCTAAAATTTCATTCTCAAAGATAATAAAACATTCCACCTTATTTAAATTACCTATTTAAATTCAAAAGCTATTTTAATCATTTTAAAATAGATTTTAAAATCAATTTCTCTCATAGAACATCGAAAAATTTGAATGAAAATACAAAATTACCATTTTAAAACATTAATTTACATATATATATATACATTCATAAAAACCATTTCTAAAACATGGGAACTAAATATAAATATTTAGAACAATAAATCTTTAAAACATTTAAAACGATGTTTTAGTTAAAGAGTCCCTTACCTTGAGTATGATAGGTCATGTATGTCCTTTTGTTCCTAAATAGTAATCTTATGTTTATAAATTAATTTCTTGTTAACCTTTTTATTTTATTATTCCAGTTATATCACATTATAACATGTTATCATGTTATATTAATTACATATTTATTTAAGTTCATGTTGGATGTTTTGATGATATTCTGTGCTTGAGGGCCAAAGGGCATTGGTATGATTTCAATAGTCAAAGTGGTAATTAGTACATCATCGAAAAAATAATATTAATAATATAATAATCAATTTTAAACATTAATTATACCTTTAAATCAAGTCATTAGTTATGGATGTGAAAAATTATATATTTTACAATCCTTGAGATGGTAAGTAGTAAGTATGCATGAGTAACATTTCCACTTTTCAATCACTACAGCAGAATCGCCGTTTAGCGGCGGTAAAACTGCCGCTAAATTCAGGTAAACCGCCATGGAATGTGGCATCCACGATGATTCTATTTAGCGGCGGTTATAACCGCCGCTAGAAATAAATTTTATTTTACGTTTAGAGGCGGTTTAAACTGCTTCCAGTATACATTTCTCGGCGGTTAAAACCGCCGCTAAAATCTACCCAGAATAAAAATAATAATTCTTGGATTATGCTGCACCACTGCCCTAAAAAACAAATAAAACCAGAAAAAACAATCAGTGGTTCCAACACATTCCTCATACTCATGTATACAATATCCTAAATAGTAAATACTAGGAAGATAAAACTCTATTGATACAACATTGTAACATCCCAAACTGGATTCCACTATATCTTATAACTTCATTTTCTTAGGATAGATCATCCATAGTGATTCCACTCTACTTATAAAAATTGATACTTGATGAATTAGTAGTTATATTAGTACCAACCCATTTATATAATGATTTTTTTGGTTTTTTGGCCTAGAATCCATCCTTAATACTTATAATAAATTTGAACTGATGAAATATCATAAATAAAACATTAGAAATATATTTTTATAAAAAATCCTATTGTGGGAATAGTTTTAGAGTTACATTGGGATATAGATTTTATAGGAATGTGGATATTTCTAGTGAGTCTTAGTTGACATCCTTTTATGTTAGAATATAGGTTGGGTATTAACTACGTTGTGGTGAGTGATGTAGACCAGAGTTTTTAGTAGAAAAGCTAAGTTATCCTAGTTTTATGGATGACTATATAAGAGGATCGAGTTTTATACCATCATCAATCTGGGTTAATGTTCACGATGTAGTTATCGATGTTTATTGAATGTGTGCGCATGGAATGATGATTGCATAATACATGTTATTATGAATAGACTATTTCTATTTATTATTAAGTGGATGATGTAAATCTATGTGGTAGGAAGTGAACCATAGGTTGTTCAAGGATGGAATATTAGTTCCAGATGAGGCTTCAACGTATGCCAAGGATGGATTGTCATGATGGAACATGGTATAATTATATTGACTCACATCCAGAAACCATGTTTAGTGGTGGACAAAGTGTTTTTCATGGGAATTAGATTCCTATTCTTATTAAAATGATGAATATTAAATTCATATGGTGGATAGAATCACACATGTCATGGAAAATGTAACCTTTGGGAGAGGGGTTGTAGAAATAATAGTCATGAATGGTAAAGAAGAAAGTTCTGGAATTCCAGTAATTAATGTTTCATGACCAGATAGCTTGTAATGAATCAAAAAATGGAATTAATAATCATAATATAAATAATTCAGGGATATAATGATAGGTAATAATTACCATACATACCATGAATAAGTGGAAATTGTGTTGGGAATGCATTTCAAGTCATGCAGTAACAGTTCAGTGATCAAAATAGTTATGGTTAGAAACGGTCCTTTGTAACCATCCTAATATTAAATTATTTGGTAGAAGTTATTTTCTTAAAATTCATGTTTTTATAATACATACCAAATGTGCATCAAGTCGACATCCATCTTCGAGATTATATTTTAATTTATAATGTATTCTTGCCTATATTCATGGAATTATGGTAATTTATCACCCCTCAGTCACACCTATATCTTAGTGAACCACCCTTGATTTAGAACATTATCATGACATTTTAGAAGAGCTAGAGCATGTTTAGATACTTTTGATGCTTAAATCAGACATTTTCAACAATGGGCCTCACCAAAGTGTCCACAACACTATCCCCTTGATCACTATGAAATGACCCAATTTGTTCAACACATCAACAATGGGTTTAACTCCTTGTCATCCAAAATCTTGACTACCAATTCAAACACAGACCTAAATGGAATGATGTATACCACAGTCGAGAAATGAAGACATAAAAACAAACATCAGAAATCAATAAAATGCATAAAAAGAAACATGAGTAATAAAGGAAATTTTAGGACATGAAAATGTGTGGTGGAAACTATGTGCTACAAATGTTACATATACAAAACAACTATTTTTATTTTTGTTCAACACATCAACAATACAACTAATCAGGGTCTGATGATGCATTGTCACCATCTCCACCTTCATTTCCACTTTGTGTTGTCACCTGTAAGAACATTATATTGAAAATTAAATACGGTTACATATTTATATTAAAACTTAAAACAAATGAAAGTTAGAAAACTAAATGATTCTGATTTTCTATGATTTACCTGCATACCACTAATCGATAAACTCCCACTAGGGGCATATCTGCTCCTCTGCCGATGTAGTTTAGTCTACTCTTTCTGCAATGTAGATATCTGATCCCTCTGCTGGTGAATTGTGTTTTGTAAAGAAACAATCTCTTTCTTAGAATCTCAGGGCTGACTATAGTCAGAAGTAGATATAGAAATTATCCCCGGTGGCCTGCTAAAATCCTCAGATGGAACAGGTCCCAAACCCATCCCACACACTCTCCTAGGATGCTCCTTCCCAAGGACTTTAGAAACCAGGTCATCCGGGAGACAGAGTAGGAATGTGCAGGATTGGCATCCCATGGTTCTTTAATTTTGACCTATAAATCAAATATCAAAATATATTAACACAGAAAAAATTGATAAGAAGTTATTATGATAAAAAATTGACTTCATACCCCAACTTCTTTAGCAGGCTCATTAACAAAACATCCATCTGATTTCTTGTGAACATCCAACCACAGTTCAGTTCTGGATGCTTCATGGCCTAAACTTCGTGACTGCATTAATAAAAGATAAATCCACAATTCAATATATTAAATAGATTATATTGTCTTATAAATATTTAAACTAATTAAAAGATTACCAATGAACTTCAATTTCAAGATAAACTTTTTGAGCCCGTAGTGTGCGGGATGACTTGCATCGCTCGGTTTGACGCATTCTGTCCTGATAGATCCTGAAATAAATAAAATGAAATTTAATACCGATGTATTGAATGTCATTTCCTTTTCATATACATATATAAATTTAAAATGAAGATAATATAATATTATATATATTTCAATACCATCTGCTTTTGATCCCGATGCCTGTCAACAAACACTTTCCACTGCTCTTTTGGTACCCCACTGTGTAGCTTCTCATACATTTGCAGCGTGGTCAACGAAGCATCATTGATATCACACCACAATATCCATTTAAAATCTTTCCACTTCTTACCTAGATTTTTCAACGTCCACTTCCGTGCTATCACATCAGCAACAGTAAAGTGGAAGAACATCTGTATACAGAAATTCATTTTGAACATATTAAGTAACATAAAATTAAATTAAACCGTAATGTAATAAATTTACCATTATTTGAGAATCAAACACTTCATTTTTCCATCTTGGAGGCATATGTCTCCAATCGTCATATGAAATGGGAAGGGAAATGGGCTTCGCTGCCAGCTGGCCTAGAATCTGGACAAGCAACCCCGCGAAATCATCTATAGGGACCCCGTAAGAATAAAATGGCACAACAATCATCTCACCATTCAGATTCCAAACATCTGAACTTTTTATTTTTTTCTCTACGGTTTCATTTTTGCCATCTTCAATGAGAAAACAATTACTATAAACAAAATGCAATAAATTTATTTGATTAAAATTTGTACCTATGATAGTGACACTCCAGTATGTCCGGGATGAACTGGATGGGGCGCGTCGCTGCCCCACTGCTGAGGCTCCTGAAGGTGGAGTCGACGACACAGCCTCTACTGGGACATCCACAGATGGTGTGAGAGATGGTGCAGGGGGAGATGGTGCAGGGGTGTCGGTAGCTGGTGCATCAGATGTCATGGGGAGGGAGCCAGATGGATAGTCATCTGTCGTGGAACTGGATGAAATAATGTAACGCTTTTTCCTTGGCATTCCTGTCATTTAATCAAATAAAATTAAGTTCATAATATATATTTCAAAAATTTTATGCAGAAAAGAAATTAAAAATGATAACATATGGAGTACTAACAGAAAAAATATATATAACAATGATAATGAATGACTGCAGAAATGAAACAAGTGGTTGCTGAATAAATAAATAATTGTACATACAATCATTTTCCCCTTCAATCATGTCAGTTTCCTGCTCCATTTCTTCATCCACTTCATTCATCCTTTCTAGACTAATATTTTCAATATCCTAATGGACAAATAATTCTGCTTCCTGTTGCTGATTAAATTCAATTTCAGAGGTCAAATTTTCCACTTCACCACCCATATCATACAAATCTCTTTGTATTACGTGAGAAAATACACTCCACCCTTCATTGGAAACATAATTCACATAATATTCCATTTTTTCTTGTGATGCTAAGATATATTGATCATGCAGTTCACAATAACCAACATCCATCAAGCGAGATAAGTTCACATAAGTAAATTGCAAGGAATCTCTCTTAATGCCTCTGATAATATCGACCCATTTTCATTTGAATAAAATAACTAAAAAATGTCTGTGGTAGTTTAATTCCATAATATCATGCAGCTTTCCATAGTATTCCAATTCAGCAAATGTAAATATACCACTATTCTGTGTTCTCAAACCCACTTCTTGATCGACTGTATGAAATCTAAAGTCATTCACATTATAAGCGTCAAAATTTCAAACTTCTTTTAGAGGACCTCTAGCAAGAAACTTCAAATATTCTAATACATCTTCTCGAGTATCAGTATTCATCATTTGAAAAAAGAAATATACTTTATTAGATTTAAAAAATGAATGTTTCAAACTAATATTCATATTTATTTCAATATTTATGAACTTACACGTCGTGAAAACCATTCTACAAGCTCTTTATTAACATCTTTCGTTATATCTTTCTCATTTCGTGTTTGGCCTCTCATTCGTCTCTTTGTTTGTATCTTCAACTCTTCAATAAATGGATGTGAAATTTCACTATTCAGCAGCACATAACTATGTGCCTGTAATAATTCCAATTCAGTCAGTGTCACATTTGAGGTCCTCCAAACCGATCGGCCAATAGCAGAAAATATTTTGGATTTCTGATGTATTTGAGATTGAGTCGATGTGTCGTCAACATGTCCAACTCGATTAAATCTTATCCCAATATCATCCAAGTATCAAGAAAAAAAAGGTAATTCACTCTTCAGCAACATAGCCTTCAGCAATTGAGCCTTCTGGTTTAGCTTTATTTCTCACATATGATTTTAGATTCCCAAGATATCTATGAAATAAAATAAACATAATTATGCATTTAATTAAGTACCAAAAATTGTTTACATAACTAGAAAACATATAAATAAATTACCTCTCAATTGGATACATCCATCGATAATGAACGGGGCCTCCTAATTTAGCTTCCTCAACCAAATTCACAGTTAAATGAATCATTACAGTAAAAATGGAAGGAGGAATGATCATATCCATTGTGCAAAGGGTCAATACAAACCTCTCCTGGAGGTTGTCAAACTGAAATGGATGTAGAGATTTCTCACATAGTTTTCTGAAAAATGTGCAGAACTGGAGTACAACAGCAGTAATTTTTTCAGGTAATAATGTATGCAATGCCAATGGTAGTAACTGTTGTAACAAAATATGTGAATCGTGGCTTTTCAATCCATGTAACTTACGATTCTTCAAGTCAACACACCTCGAGATGTTACTTGAATACCCATCAGATACCTTAATATTCTTAAACATTCAAAAGAATGTATCTTTATCCCTATTTTTCATTGAAAAAATTTCTTGATGATACTTTCCATTCTCATCTGGCCAGATATTGCAATTTATGTTCATTGCTTGTAAGTCTTTGCGAGCATTGAGATGATCCTTCGACTTTCCATGCTCATTAAGCAATGTGAAAATCAAATTGTCACAGAAATTCTTCTCAATATGCATCACATCAAGATTATTCTGCAACAAATTAAATTCCCAATACGAAAGTTTGAAGAATATACTTTTTTTCTTCCATTGTTGCGTTCCGGTTTCACTTGACAATACACTTCGGACCCATTTTCTGCTAGCATTCAAATGATGAACCTTCCCAAATTCTGTTTCAACATTTTCAAGTTGTTCCAATATTTCAAAACCATTTAACAACTTTGGAGGTTGTCTACTATCAATGGAACCATTAAATTTTGATATGTTCATCCGAAATCTATGAGATGAATCGTGAAATCTTCGATGACACAAGAAGATCCATTTTCTACTGTGAGGTAGCCGTTGGGCTCAAAATCAAAGTTACAAATTGGAAAATCCAAACCCGTGTAAGTGTTCCAACCAGATAAATTCCCAAGCCCAGGGAAGTCACTAATGGTCCACATTAAAGAAACATGCATTTTGAACATTTTTTTAGAATAAGCATCAAATGTCTCAACACTGTTGCTCCGTAACTCCTGCAATTCTTCAATCAAAGGCTGCAAGTATACATCAATATCATTTCCAGGCATTTGTTTTCCAAGAATAATCATCGAAAGGATAAAAGATGTTTGTTTCATACACATCCACGGAGGCATATTATAAGGGATCAAAACAACTGGACAAATACTATAATTGGTACTCAAAGTCCCAAATGGGTTGAATCCATCGGCAACCAATCCCAATCGAACATTCTTAGGATCAGCTGAGAAATCGAGATGTAATGAATCAAATGTCTTCCACGATTGGGAATCTCGTGGATGTCTCATTAACCCATCATTGTTATTATCTACAGAATTCTACTTCATTTGTTGGCGGTTTTCGATGACATGAATAATCTTTGCAATCGAGGCTTCAAAGGAAATTAATGCAAAACCATTGTAGGTGTGCTCCTTTTCTTCTTCTCCATGAAATTATGTTCATTCATACTTCCAACATCACCCTTTTCCTTCCGACTAGAAGAAGAACATTTCTTTCAATTCTGTCTACTTGAATCCTCTCCCCAATAAAGCATACAATCATTGGGACACACATGTATTTTTGTATAATTCAGACCAAGCTTGTTAACAACTTTTTTCATATCATAAAAAGATTCTGTGATTTTTGCTTTAGGAAATGCTTCACGAATCAATTCCAATATCATGTACATTTCCTTATTTGTAATTACACATAGAAATTTGATATGGTACAACTTCAGAAAAAATGAAAGCTTTGAATATTTCAAACACCCACTATACAACTCTTGATTTCCATCATCAACTAAATCATGAAACACATTTTCCTCAGTGATGTTTTCACTTACATTTGGATCCACATAATCAAGAGGAGGATCCAATGATATGTGACAATCTTGATCTACCTCTGTTATAGTCTCAAAAACATCACTTTCCACATTGAAATTTGTATCACCCTCTTCTGGTTATTCTGATATGTTTTGATGCTGATAGTGGTGTCTTACAGTGCCGAATGCATCATTTATTAGGTTTTGCATTTCATTTTCCATTGTCGATGAACTTGGGACCTCATTATGCAGATTAACATCAGTTCTCAATATTTTTGTAATGTTCGATTCTCCATGCCAAATCCAACACAAATATTGAGCAGGGAATTGCTTCAGTATTAAATGTTCATAAACCTCATCTCTCTTCAACCATGTTCTAAATTTACATTTAGGACATGGAAATTTTATTCTCCCTTCAACGGATTGATTAGAAATTGAAAAATCTAAAAACTCATTCAAACTCTTAACATACTGAGGTGTGTTCCTCGGTAATGTGATCCAGCTTTTATCCATGTATATCACAATATGCCTACACAAAAAAAAGGAATCAAACATGAGAAATATTCTATAACCCCATCATCAAAAACAAATAATGATGAACAAAATTTCCATAATAGAGAAAAAAATCAATGATATATCAAGAAATGGTTCTCAAAATTCCTCAAAGTCCCTAAACTGGAAGCAAAAAATGGATGAACTATTTCTATAAGAATGGGCATTTTCATCATGTCATGGTTCATCCTGCCTCTACTCCTTGTACATTGGATTCTCTTCATTCCCACTATTAATTTTTTGCATACCTGATAAAACTAATGAATGAACAACCATCGATATCCAAGAATATTTAGCTTCCATTCACATGTCCCTAGTGACAACCTCCAAAGTGGATGTTATGCCCAAAGAAAGTAGATATGTACCAAGGTCTGGGTGAAGACCATCACGAATGAAATGATCATTCTCATAATTGATGACCCCTATCTTTGGAGAATATATAACAAACCTTGAAAGGAAATTAACATACTCCCATATTGATCTCTCACCAATAAAAAGTCTCATGAGCTTAGTCTATTTCTCTACATTCATTCCCTTAGGAAATAACCTTTAAAAAAATCAATCATGATGAGATTCCAATTCATACATTCATGAAGTTAAAGGACTGAATTTTAAATATAAGAAATGAATTTAAATATAAGTACATTGATGAATAAGCCTCTGGTGAAATATATCACGTAGAAATATATTCTATGTATGATAGGGGATATCATTAACATACCATGGATTCATGGGTAGGGGAACATGTTTATATTGAGATATTTTATTTATCTGACTCTCATGTACATATTTATATCTAATAAAGTTCTTATACAATAACCCAATTTATTTCATGTAGAATTTACTATATATCAAGACAGGGGGCTGGTGGGGGATGGATGTGGCTGGAGTAGGGCCAAATCACGACATTACCGTGGCATGACCGCGGCGTGACTGCGGCGTGACCGCAATGTGTTGGCCCAGTCCAGCGACATCCGTGGGGCAGCATCCTCCACTTAGTTTAAAATAGGATGGTATGGATGGAATGAGAGGATGTTTTCTCAGAATATTTAATGAAATGAAACCTAATCTGTGATGACTAGAGGATTGGATGACTCCTGATATACCTAATTCGGTGAGGGCTCGAATGATGGTGGAAGGGGGGTTGTTACAGGCTGGAATGCTGGTGGAAGTGGGATGAAATGATGGTGGAAGGGGGCTGGTGTGGGATAGATTTGGCTGGAGCAGGGCCAAATCACGACATTACCATGGCATGACCGCGGCGTGACCACGGCATGACCGCGGCGTGGCCGCAGTGTGTTGGCCCGGTCCAGCGACATCTGCGGGGTAGCATCTTCCTCTTAGTTTCAAATAGGATGATATGGATGGCATGAGAGGATGTTTTCTCAGAATATTTAAATAAATGAAATCTAATTTGTGATGAATAGAGGATTGGATGACCCCTAATATACCTAATTCAGTGAGGGCTCGAATGCTGGTGGAAGGGGGCTGGTTACAGGTGTTGGGGGGATGGTGCGGGCCTATTCGAAGGTGGCATGGGGCTGTTGCAGGTTGGAATGCTGGTGGCAACGGGCTGAAATTAAGGTGGAAGGGGGATGGTGTGGGCTGGATATGGATGGAGCAGGCCCAAATCACGGAATTACCATGGCGTGAGCGCGGCGTGACCGTGGTGTGACCATGGCGTGACCGCGGCATGACCCCAGCGTGACCGCAGCGTGACCGCAACGTGTTGGCCCGGTCCAGCGGCATCCTTGTGGAAGCATCTTCCACATAGTTTCAAATATGATGATATGGATGGCATGAGAGGATGTTTTTTCATAAGATTTAAAGAAATGAATGCTAATATGTGATGACTAGAGGATTGGATGACCCCTGATATACCTAATTTAGTGAGGTTTGGAGATCTAGCAATTTGTAAGAATACCTAGAGGAATTAATACCCCATGGGAATAGGAAAATCACAGGTTACATAACATGTAATCTGACATTACTGGTACCGTGGGACCCCTGGGCTGTGGAACTAGGCTTTTGGTTGGATTTAAATATCACATTCCATGTGACATGGTCACACAACATGGGACCCATCATAAAAGTCTAACGGCACTTAAAGAGTGTCTTGGTTGAAACAATCATTTTAATAAAAAGTTGTAAACCCTCTATAGGGATATAAAAAGTGTCAGGTACGATGTGTGCTTTTTGACTAACAACGACATCAAGTATAAGGAAAACATTAATGCAATAATGTTAAGCAAGGTATACCACGGTGAGTTTTTGTAGATAGTGCACCTCCTTAGGGTATGAATTAGATATTTTATGGTCATGGTTCTCAAACCTGTAGCTGCTAACATTTTTATATATAAAAACATAGAACCAATTATTGGTTAGTCTTCATAGATATTCCAAAACACAACCTGATGTGAATTAAGGATTATTAGTATCATATAATACCTTGGAGGGGGACATTAATTTTATGGTCATGATGTTTAGACCATTGTGTGACAAAGTTTAATAACCTATGAAAATGACCATGGTTTTGATAAGACATTACAAAAGGAGAATCTAATGTTATGTATTTTGGGTATCCAAAAGAGATTCATACCCAAAATGGAAGGTGCAGATGAATATAATTTCATAATTTATTTAACTATTAAAATGATTCTCAAATGTTTAAAATTCAGGGTACAACAATCAAATTGAATAGAATGATTTTGGAAGCTTTAAAACATACATTATGAATGCCTGAGTCAATAAGAAATAAAGACCAACTGGTGAAGAATGACCATTACAAATAGTGGATTACTAATACCATTCTCATTCAATAGAATATAATGGTAGTAGGTTGGATATTTTCTCAATCAGTCCATTGATTGATTATGTGGTTTAGGTTGAACTATCTTCCATGACTGAAATATCCCATAGGGATAACTTTATATGCTTCGAGGAAAGGTGTGATATTCAGTATCAAATCCTACTAGGTTAGCTCCAAATAAATCAACATCCACAACCAATTTTTTGAAGACCTCTACAGACCCACTATATAGGGCTATCCCCCAATGCCTCATTACACCTTTACATACCACCCTATAATGAAAAAACTAGTAAAATAATCATTTAAGTGTAATTTAAAATAAAAGATGTGGAAAAGGAGAGAGAGAGGGTCTATAGAGTGTGAACAAAACTCAACACAAAGAAATAGTTCAAAATAGTGTATGGAGTATCCATTGGTTAATGAGAGGCCATCCAAAAGGTGGAATGTGGTAGAGGATGGAACCATTCATTAAATTATAAATGTGGAGGCTATCATTAACCATCCCCACCAATCATAATGAAAACCTTATACTATAACTATCATGGTCTTGGAAACACATGATCAGTTCAAATTATCTAGCATAGTTTCACTTCAAGCCACCATGATATGGTTTTGTAGTCTGAATCAATATTCGAATTCAAGGACATGATTGGTATTGGGAACTTAGATAACTTTCATGGTTTCTTCCATATCCATTTCAATGGCTACTCTGGTGTCCCTTTACTTATTTTAAATGAATACATTAATGATAGAATCTAATCATTCTTTTCAGACCACATTGTCACCTCTATTCACCATTAGAACACCCCTTCTTGGTACTTTCTTGGTCTTCATAGATGTCTTTCTCATAATGAAAAATAGAATTCATGGAATCTTGTTCAAGCCTATGGGGCAATTTTCATGGAACAGTTTGGTACACAGAGGACATTACAAAATTATGTTCTATTCTAAAAAGAAACAGGGTGATAGTACATTCCATGCCTCTATGATGTAGTTCCATCATACAATAATGAGGGTAGGGATTACTGATATGGGACATGCTGATATTCATTAGACTTGGTTGTGAGGGAACATGATGAACACCTTTATTGCTGAACAACTTGACCATTTCATGGGTTTGGGTGAATGGACTAATTTATTTCAAATTTCTATATCTATCACTTGAGACATACTACCTTAGATATTACCCCATTATTTTTGAAACTACCTATGGTTTAAAGAGACCAAAACATGTTAAATACTCAACATTTGAGATATTTGTTGACAAATAAAATGAATGTGATGATGTGAATCGAGATCGCCGGATGGTCGATGACCCTGAACAAAACCATGAAATCTTCTCAAATACAATTTAGCCTAAGTAGGGATTGAGTACAAATTAGGAAGCCACCACTAACATTTTTCATACCCAAATCTAGAAAATATAAGTTTATATAGACGTGACATTGATATAATAATAATATAACCTAAATAAAAAATACCCCTTATGTTATTGGGTTCCATCATGACTTCCAGGATCAACTATACATGCTTCGTCCAGTTTTACTATTATTTCTAAACATGTTACAAATAAATACCTATGGTTATCATGAAATATTCCCAAAATGAATGGTAGTTGGAAGTATATCCAATTTAAGAACCGACTCATATCAAAAAAACAACACATGTTGGAAGTGAACGCAACCCATAAATCAAGTAGGCTTATTGTTGTAATTATATCCATTCCATTCCTTGTATGGTCTATGGTTGTCATTACAACAAATCCATATTTCATGAATATCCATGATTATAAATACACGCAACCCCTCACTAATAAACACACTTGAGATGGAATTACACCTAAATACATGTAAATCATTTTATCAGGTTTTCATTATAGCCAACCGCACCGAAAATATATCTTCTATGTTGGTATTAAACCTAAACACACAATAAAAACATCCCGAGATATCATTATATTCAACCACATTTTAATAAAATTTTATTGTATTAATTACAAACAAACCCTTCTTGGGGATTTGATTCTTATACCTACTGGAAACCCAAAAAAACATAAAGGACAAACAAAACCCTACCTAGAGGGGAAGACGGTGCAGCTTCCGGGGTCGTGGGGGGCCGGGGGTCACGGGGTCGCGGGGTTTCCAGGGTCGCTGGGGTCGCGCGGGGTCGCTGGGGTCGGGGTCGCCGAGGGAAGCGGGGCGCCGGGGTCGCGGGGGAAGCGGGGGGCCGGGGTCGTGGGGGAAGGAGGGTCGGGTGTTTAAAAAAACCGTTGTTTGGTGGCGGTTTATTATAAACCGCCCCGAAACCTTTTTTACAAAATGTTTAGTAGCGGTTCCTAGAACCACCGCTAAACAGCGGTTTTGTTGTAGTGAATGATCAATATAGAAATAAGGATTATATTATTTTATCATTACAAAATTATCATTAATTCATTAATATCATATAAATCATATATTTATAATTATATATATCATCCATGTGATGTGGTGATGAAAACATGAATCACATTACTTCATGGAGGTGATAGTTAACACGTACGCATGAATGACGTTACAATTTTTATGTGCATAGAAGGGTACTAATGAAAATTATATATTATTCATTAATAATGATAAATATAGAATTAATATCAAATATATAACCATTACTTCCATCATTATAACATGTATTTATGGATGGTGGTGGAAGAAGAATTATATCGGTCTGCAAGATAGTTGTTATCCTTACACACGAATAATAATTGTTTTCCTATTAAAATGAAGCTGAGATGAATTTAGGTGATTATATTATCATAATAAAAACTCAGAATATTTATTATATAGGATTTATTATATCTGAATCGTTGAGGAATATTTTATGGAATTCGATGTGGAAATAAAACAAAAGTACTTTATTAAAAACCATACCCCTTCCTCAGTCCTCCTCATTTTATTAACTCCTTAATAATTCTAAGTATTGTGTTATTAAAATACTAATATAACTATAATGTTTGTTGGTATTATTCTAAGGCATTTGGGAAGATATTTTATGAAACAAATAGGTTTATAAGTTGTGTTGAAAAGATAATAACGGGTTCCCATTTATATGAGAGGGGATGGGAACTATTGGATGTCATCAAATTATTAAATTAACAAAATTTAATATTCAATATAAAATATATCCAAATGGATTTATATAAATTATTGGATGTGTATGGGTATAAATATATTCATCCATTAAATAATAGATAAGTTTTGACAACTTTTTAATCCTTATATTTTAGTTTTAACCCTTATTTTTTCTTTAAAATTCTTATTATGATATCATGTAACTTACACATTGAGGGTTATTATAATTACTATTAAAAACCAAAAAACAATTAAATTATTCATTTATTGAAATTTAATAATTATTACCAACATATGGATGAATATTTTTTCCTGAATTTTATTTCATTTAATTAAATATTATTTATTATAAAATATCACAAGTATTAATTTTTCAAAAAATTCACCACTTGAATTTGTAAAAATAACATTAAAACATGTTATATTAAAACCAAAATTTTTAATTTATTAGCAACATATAAAATTAATCCAATTTTTTTGGATGATATTAATTATATAAAATTATATTTATTTTTATATTCTTATTATCATCTATTTGAATCTTCCATTAATTAAAAGATTATTGCGTCATCATTTTCCCACCATTTAAGTTAATTATTTTATCATTAAAAATTTTATTAAATTATAATTATGTTGATAAACGTTTATGATTACTAAATACAATATATATTAGAATATGTCACATATAAACCATTATATTAAAAATATTTATCCTGTCAAAAACAAAAGTATAACAAAATTAACATTCCTTTGAATATTTAATTATAAATATTAAATTATAAACCCAAAAGACACAAATGGTCTCATAACTAAAATACTAATTATTTGGGGTGAAAAATAATAATCAAATAAAATTATTACACATGTTAGGGTAATTTTGTAATTATTATAATATTATTTTTACCCTTAATTACCCTATTACCCTTAATCGTCGTAATAATTCTTTTTAATAATGTTACAATTAAAATTGACCAAAAAAGGAACATAGTTACTAAATTGGTATCCTCTAATTAATAATATGGAATCAATTTTTAGAAATTAAAAACACAAAAATTTCTTTAATTAATGAAAAATTAAACCCTTTGGTGGAAAGAGAAAACTTGAATTTAAAGTAAAACCTTCTAAATTTCACAATGATTTGTTTATCCAATTTCAAAGATAAATTGAGTAAAATTAATCAAATTGGAATAAATTATAAAAATATGAACTAATTATACTTTAAAACTGATATAAAATATAACTTGACACTTTAAATAAATTATATGAAAAAGTTTTTTTCAATTAATAATCAATATTTTTTCAGTATTCATTAAAAATAAATGTTCATAGAATAAATAAAATAAATTAAACAAATGTAAATTTCAATACACATATTTCAAATAAAAAGATAATTTTTCAAATATAATTTATAAATTTTTCAAATATATATTTAAAACAATTTAACCATCAAACGGTCAAGAAACGTCGTTTTTTGAAAAATATTTCTTGTTTAACAAAATTGGATTTGTTTCCTTATATCATGTCAAGAATACACATTAGATGATTGTTAAGAATTAAATTTAATTGCATTTATATACACATTTCATTAATATAATACAATAATATTTATTTGTTTATTTAATTTTATAAAAAACATTTTTGGACATTTAAATTGTTTTTCATAGAAGAAATTCATTTTATTTTAAAATGGGTTTTATATTGATATTTAACTAATTGTTTAAAAAATTTATTATCTTTGCTTGTATAAATAATATTTTCATAATTCAATTAATCATAGTGATAAACATCATTCTAATGTCTATTTTATAATGGTAACATTTATATAATAATATTTAGTTCCTTTCTTAAGCATGATGTGCTGTATCATATATGCTATCGAATATAATGATTACTTTTAAAAACTCAGGATGTTACATTCTCCCCCCCCCCTTTGAAATTACATCCTATAAATTATAAATTTATGATTGGTAACTATTGTTTGAATTTTCAAAATACCTCTCTTGGAATTTGACCTCCGATAAAGGATTAATGAGACTTCCTATTTAAAATAAAGGGAAGTACGAAGGCCACATGAGATTAAACATATGAGGGTTCTATGTTGGAAAAAATTCATGTTGATGAATACATAATTATTATTTTCTAATGGAGAGTGATAGAGAACATGTCCATGAAAAATATAACAATCAAAGAACTAAAAATCTTTTATGGGTAAAAAGTTCATTGATTCCATATTATTTAAAGTAACTAGATAAATTTTTTTAAAATATTTTACATAGAGTTAATCAATTATTTTAGATATATTATTAATAAAATAATAATTTATATTAACATGAAAAGTATTCTTTCATCCTTCAATTCATTTTTACCACAAATATATTTTGTTCTCTAAACGATGAGTATTCGAGATTAAATTTTCACATCTGAAGCACTTAAATCAACTTCTAGGGAATAAAATTATCCATAAATGATACACTATATCTTTCTCATAATCTAATAAATTAAAAAAAACTCATAATGTCAAGTGCTATATAAAATATTTTCCCAAAAATAGAAAACCATATTTGAAAAAGTACTTCAATCTCAAAAACATAATAATGATGGCCAAAAAATAATCATAAATAAATAAATATACATGATATTCATAAAAATATGGCACACTGATATTAAAATACAAAAATTAATTGACCATATAATCTTCCTATATAAGATTAAAATTTATCACCAAGAAATATTAGTAACTATTAATGTCTAAAAAAATGATACTTCCCAAATAATAATCAAGATACGCTAACTATTTCATAAATAACTGGAATAATCATAAAAAAATTTTATCAAATAAAATATAATTCATCATTTATTTCTCCACTAAAATCCCATTATATTATTTTTAACTGAACCATATAATGTTCCCAAAATAGGGAACATCTTATTAAAAAACCTTAATAAATGATCACCAAATCTTTTTCGAATACCATGTTATTTATTAAATAAACATAGGTTCCCAAAACAATACACACCATCCATACCACCATTAAATTAAAAGAAAATTTAATACTAATAGGGAATTTACCAAGGCCATTGGTAGGAGATTCACCCTTCAGTAGTTGGTAAGATTCTTGTGGCCTTGACGCATTTGATATGTTGTCATCCATCAAATGGGTTTTAATTTTATTAAAATAGTATAATTCATATATAATTAAAAAAAATATGATAAAGTCATAAAAACTACCAAAACATTTTTTAACCTCGCATTTTAACTCATACTTTTATTTTTCACCCTAAATAGTTATAACCAATAATTACCTCAAAAATTAATATCTCCAAAATTCCATTAGTCACTTTAAAATTTCATTTGATAAATTCTCAAAAATTAGTTTTTAAGACACTAAACCTATGATCACCCCTAAAATTATAAAACAATGATGATATCCCTAACACATAAGAAAACATGTTAATCTCTAAAGTTTCCTAATCCTTACTCTAGTTAAAAATATAAGGACTCATCCACAAACATTATATATTCTAGTTATATTTAAAACTAGAAGTCAAATTCATCTAATAATGATATTTTAGGTTTAGAGTTTTAAATAATAAGGAAAAAATCTTACATATTGAACTCATACATTTCATGTTCACACTTATCCTCAGTATCCATTTTCCATTAAAACAAAAAAATCAAATAAAACTGGATTTCTTATGCTGATATATATTCAAAATTTTCCAATGATATGATCCTTAAATCAAATCTTCCCTAAACCATATGATTTTTTTAAAACATGATATAAGTAAAAAATATCACTAAGGGACATAAAAGAAAATATACCCTCATTTTAGTGAAAATTTCTATAACATTTCCTTAAAATCCTTCAATTTAACCCTAGAAAGAGGTTATTATTTTAAAAATATCATTATGTTACCTTTTTAAAATCAATTTATATTCATTAAAACTCATAATAAAGAAAATGAAAGACAACTATGTAACATCAGATAATATTCAAATGGAATAACCATGTAATCGACTTCTATGAAAATAACTCATATCAATGTAATAACCATATGGTCGACCTCATAACAAATGCACTAGAGTTTTTAACATAATCACCCTTCATTCTTTATCAAGAAACCACCATCAAAATTACCATGTACCATTATATAATCATTACACATAAGATATTTTAATTTTCAATAGGCCAGTCAATTTTTTTTTTTCAAAATGCACGAAAACATTTAATTTTTTTAAATAACCAATATATATTCTAAGAACATTTTAAACATTAAAACATAGATTTTTAAATCTAAGTATCCCATACCACTTTGAAAAATTTGAAAGAAACTCAATAAATTCCATTTTATAATAATCATGACCATATAAATACATTCATAAAACCATTTTTTAATAAATGTAAATGAAAGGGAAATATTTATAAGATTAAATCTTTTAAACATTTAAAACTATGTTTTAGTTAATGATTCCCTTACGATGATTCTCCTTTAACACATATTTCATTTTTCTTCATTAATAATAAACTTATTTTAATAATTTATAAGAATGAGTAAATTTTCATGTTTATTATTCCTTTTGAGAAACATAATATTGTATTATCATGTTATAATCATTAAATAATAAGTTATTTTCATGTTGAACGTTTTGGTGATATTCAATGCTTGAGTCCCAAATGACATTGGTATAATGTCAATATTCAATATGGTAATTAGTAAATAATCTCTAGAATAATATTTATTAAATAATAATCAATTTTATACATAAATTATAATTTTAAATCCATTCATTACATAAGGATTTGAAAATTGATCTATGTAACAATAAAGGAGATGGTAAGCCATACGTACTCAAGTGTAATAGCTATATTTTTCAATGATCCTTATAGAATGTGGGTAAGCATTATTTTATCATTAAATAATGATCCTAATATAGTTAATATTATATTAATCATTTAATTGTGCTTATATATATCATCTATGTGATGTATAGTGGAAAAACTGAATCACATCACTTTATGGTGGTAATATCCCACACATACGCACAAAAAACATTATCATTTTTAATAAAAATACTGATTTAGTAAATTTAAATAAAAATAATTATTTTTTCATTTCCTATTTAAATTATATCCATAATAAGTATAGTTTAGTTTTTATAAATATTTTCATATTTTTTAATAATTTTACTATATTTTTGGGGAATAAATTATAATTACTATGATAAATGTTGAACATTATTATAAAGATAAAATATTATTTTTTAAGAAATTTTAAATTAATGTTTTACATTATTTAACTAAAAAATTAGATTGATCTATTTAAAATAATTACAATATAATTTTTTCTACAAACATATAAAATTATATTTAAAGACATTTTATTTGTAATCAATACATTATAATATGAACAAAAAACAATAGAAAAAATATCATTTTTCTACATATATTATTTTTCCAATATAAAAAATGTTTTATTTAAAATTCTTGTTTATTAATGATTATAAATTTAATTTCATTAAATTCATTTATTCTATAATGTATAATTTCATATTTTTGGTTAATTTATTTTTTTTGTAGTAAACATATAATAATTGATTTATTATATTTTTGGGGGGTTTTGTTCAATATAGTGTTGTATGTTCAAAGATGATCAAGATCATAAGATATTGGACTAAAATATCGTCTCTCAGATAATGACAGCAGGGAAATATACCATGAATTCATTCAACCATCATGAAATAGTGAATTGATACTACTTAATTTTATCATCATTTTATCTATTATTTGTAATTTAATTTCCTTATCATTTTTATATAATATTTAATTATTTTTTTCATAGATCTCATTAGAAGTAATATATTTCATTGAACTATATACAACAACTCAAAAAAAGAGTTAAAATGTTTCTTTACTCCAATGTTACCATGGTTTCTATTTCTATTTCGTTTTATTATCAAATTTTCAACATATCATATTGAGTATATGTTCATAATTAAAAAACCATTCTCTTTGTACAAATATAGAACACTAGATGATTGTCATGTTCCCATTGGGTTGACTTCATGTGATATAATGGGAACCTGATCTTTCTCTTTTATTCTGTCTTCAGACTACAATAATAGTTTTCCAACTAAGAAATTTGATTCCTCATATATTGATGAATATTCAATAAGTAATTGTAATGGAAATCATGGAAACATTTGTAGTTAGAATTTTTTTTGATATTGGGACATATAAGATTTAATCACACCACAATCCGACAAATGGTGTGACCAGTATGACTCCAACTTCTTCTTTTTATATAAAATCTTCCTTAATTGTAGTAAAAAAACTAACACACTGAAAACAAATCAAACATTTTATTATAGTTTTTATACATTAACACAATGATCCATAAGTCATTTGTGGCATAAAATAACCAACCACTCCCTTATTTGATACACAATGTGCCCACCATGACTCAAAGTTGTCATCATCAATTTAAAATCATAATTTTAGGTCAAAAAGTGTCACTAACTAAAAACTGATCAAACACACAAGAATTTCCTTGATAAATTATTAAATTAAATTCATAAATCATTTGTGATGTTTTGAAATTGGTCTCTTGAAAAACTGATACATGATGTGATATTTACGAGTCAAGGTGTGTGTTTCCTATTTTAAATCCAATTTTAGTAATATAAAATACAACTGATGTACTCAAAATTTTGGAAACACATTCATATTGTTTTGATAAATTATTATAACAATTTATTTTCCATTTGAGAAGCATAGGAATCAGTCCAACCTCATTCTGATGCATGGTAGGACTAGTATAACTCCAAGTGCATATTTTTATTTAAAAATGACATCAATTTTAGTGAAAACGAAATATTACCTACTCAAAACCAAGAAAATTTATTTGGATTGTTTTGAAATTTTAGAAAAATGATCCATAATTAATTTGTGACTTTTATGAATCAACCTAACTTTAATTCGATAGATTATGTGCCTAATGACTCCAACTACATCTTTTTATTTAAAATTGGCATCCATTTTAGAAAAAGTGAAAATTTATTACTTAAACCTAAGATAAAACATTTAGATTATTGTTATATTTTATAAAAAAAATAAAAAATCAAATCTTGATGTGTAGAAATAAACCATACCTCAATCAGATACATGATGTTCTTGGTGTGAATTAATGAGTACATTATAGGTTTAAAATTGAGATTTTAGTTCAAAAAGTATTACTGACTAAAAAATAGGAAAACACACTCATATTTTCATGATAATTTAGTAAATAGATTCATAATTCATTTTTAATGTTTAGGAATTGGCCTCACCTCAAACTGATACAAGATGGGTTCAGTTTACGTTAATGTGGGTGTTTCCAATTTAAAATGACATTAATGAAAAGTTTCACACTCACTGGTGTGGAAACACATTCGTATTTATTTGATAATTTAAAAAAACCATACATAAGTCATTTGAGATGTGTTGGAATCAGCTTAACCTCAATTCGACACATGGGATGACTAGTATGACTCCCAGTTCATTTTTTTATTCAAAATTGTTATCAAGATTATATGAAATAACAAATAACAAACTCAAAATTAATAAAATGAATTTGGATTATTTTGATACATTATTCAAATGATTCATTAGTAATTTCGAACTAGTATGTTATATGATGTTCCTAGTATAGATCCACGTGAGTATTTGTATTTTAAGGGTACATCTATTTTAGTAAAAATGGAATATAATCATCACAAATACAAATCAAATGCATTCAGATTCATTTGATAATTTTCGAAAATGATCCATAAATCATTTTTGACCTGTAGGAATCACTACACCTCAATCTGATACATGATGTGTTTGGTATGACTCAATGTTTCCATTATCTATTTTAAATCAATATTTTAGCTCAAAAAGTTTCAATTGACTATAAACCAGTACAATACCCTTAAAGAATTTTCATAATTTAAGGAAATTATTTATAATTAATTTTTTATATGTTGGAATTAGTCTCACATCAAACTAATACATGATGTGATCGATATGGAAGAATGTGCATGTTTCAAATTTAGAGTGACATTTTAGTAAATCTGACAAGTGACATACTAAAAACTAAGGAAATGCATTCAGATTATTTTAATACATTAGTAAACTGATCTATATGTCATTTTACATTGTAACAGATTATATATAACTCAATCCTAAGCATGGTGTGACTGATATGACTCTACGTACATATTTTCATTTTAAGTTGGCATCAATTTTAGAAAAAAATTATTAATTAACTACTCAAAAACAAAAAAACACAATCATATTGTGTTAATAATTTACAAAAATGATCCATAAATAATTTTTTATGTGTAGGAATAAAATTCACCTCAATCTGATGTATGATGTTCCTGATATGACTCCAACTGTGTCTTTATTTAAAATTAACATCGATTTTTGTAAAAAGGCCAACTATCCAACTCAAAACGTTGAAAATGAATTAAAATAGTTTTGATAATTTAAGAAAATATTAGAAAATAAAATTTCACATGTACGAATCAACCAGACCTCAATCTGAAACATGACCTTCCCAATATGACTCATTGTGTTTGTTTTCAGTTTTGAATCGGTATTTTAGTTACAAAAAAGTCACACTCACTGAAAATAGATAAAACACACTTTTATATTATTTTTAATTTATGAAATTGATTTATAATTCATTTTTGATGTATAATAATTGGTCTCACATCAAACAGATACAAGATATGATTTGAATGATTCAAATTATATGTTTCCAGTTTAAAATGGAATTTTTGTTAAAAATACAAGTGACGTATGAAAAACTAGGAAAAGTCATTCTTATTGTTTTGATACATTAATACAATGATACATATATCATTTAAGGAATGTAGGAATCATACTTTCTAAAATTTAACACAATGTGGGATCGATATGTCTCCATGTGGAACTTTTTATTTAAACATGACATAAATTTTGGTAATAATAAAAAACTAAGAAAAGGAATTTAGATTGATTTGATACATTAGGAAAATGATATATAAGTCATTTATGATGTGTTGGAGTCAACATCATGTTATTCAAAATTATAGTTTCCTATAGATGGACATAAATGTGTTTTTAGTGTTTCAAAACTTTAAAACATGCTTGGAATGATCAACACCATATAAAACATCATCAAATTGTTGTAACATAATGTGAACACAATGGATAATTTATTTTTTATATGTAGGCATAGACAAAACAACAATTTGATGTGAAGTGTGGTTATAATTACTCTGTAAACACTTCTTAATGTTATATAAGCCTTTCAAAACATATGTTGAGGGGTAAAAACAAGGAACAACATCATATTGTCTTGAAATTAGTGGAAATCAATAGAAGAATGAATTTTGAAATGTATGAACAGATGAAACATCATTTTGAATTACAATTTTCCCGGGACAGTTGTAAACAAGTTTTTAGAGTTTTAAAAAACTAGAACATCCGTGGAATGGTTAAAAATCTAAAAAAAGACCTTATATTTATGTGAAATCATGTAACCACCACCACTGAGTTTTTTTTAATGTGTACACCTAGAATCAGAAAAATATGGCATGTGGCATGGTCATAATTACTGAGTAAAAAATTCATAATGGTATATCATCCTTTATAAATTAGTGTTGGGGTGTAAAAATTGGGAAACCTACATCTAATTCCCTTGAAATCTTGGGTAAATGAGCTTATATTTAATTTTAAAATGTAGGAACTCATAGAACATAATTTCAAATTATGTTCTTTCTGTGATGGCTATAGACATGTTTTAGTGTTTTAAAACACTTAAATATTCGTGGAATGGTCAGAACCATTGAAAAAAACCTCATATTGATATGAAATCATTGGAACATTTCTGATTTTGTTTTTGAAATATTCGACATGCATTCATTTCAATGTCCTTTAAATTTATTTTATTGTATAAAGTTCAATCACACCATACATCACAATAAAAATAAATTAGAATATTTATTTATTTATTTTTAGTTTTATGTATTGAATCTTTTCTTAAATAGGTATCTTTATTTTTTCAATTTTTTTCATTATGTATTATTTTTTTAATATTTAAATTTCTCTTATTTGATTATCAAAATTATGAATATTTTGTGTAGTTTTCTGAATATATTTGGTGCCTTTTTTGATTCACATTTTATTTCATAAATGTTCTGATTTTCATTAATGGTTGAACATGCAAGAAATAAGAAAGAGTTTGATTATTCGGATCCATGACATTCATCTAGTTTTCTACTATAGTTTGATTTATTATGTTTATTTTTAATATTTTTTTATTGTTACAGTTGATGAGATGACATGGTCGGTTTCAATTGATGACATTATGTGGAGGTGGAAAGATATATTGGACGTCATTATGTGGATGTATATTGGGAAGGAGTTATTTTGTGGGTATATTTTATATGTATATATAGATTATTGTGGAATTGGTTGATAGATGTATGAGTTTATTGATACTGAGGTTTTGATTAATGTGATTCTGTGTATATATATCTATGGATGTATGGTGTATATATGATGGGTAAATCATATATTCATGTGGCAGTTTATTTCATGTAATTTTTTATATTTAATTCCTGTATAAAATATTCTTTAAAAATTAATTATTATTTAGCGGTAGTTTTTAGTTACCACCTCCCAATACATTAAATAAAAAAAATTCAGATGTTACGATTAAATGCTATGGAAACAAACCACCACTAATAAATTCTGCAATGGATAGTTTCAATTTATTTATATTTCTCACAAAATTTTTAATTTAAAAGAATAACTGATAAATAAACATGAAACCTCCTCTAAATTCCAAAAAAATGACACATAACAAAAGTACTAGGATATTAACAAATACCCCGCTAAAAAGAATGTGACTATCCAATATGCGGTGGTTTTAATAATTTTCACTATAATATTAGGCATTGGTTTAAACGTCCATTGGTGTAGAAAAAATCACCAATTATAACCTCTTTATAGTAGTGAAAATTTGATATATCTTGGTCAATCAATCATTATACACTCATTTTTTGGGGTAATAATCCGAAATTGTAGATATGGTATTGGCACGACATGACGATGGTGTGGAAATGGATGTTTCGACAAGTGTGAAAACTGTAGAAACCCAATTTCACATTCCATGGCATTTTTCAATGTGTTACAAATATCACCATGTGGATCTACATTCCAAGTAGATTTGATGTCCATAACCTAATGTTTTTTGATATAAAGGCTTCGATAAGGTGTTTCCATGATATATTAGGAATGGAATGGTTGGATCGAAGGTCTACATTGTGACGAAGATGCATGGAGGAAGAACTGGTGATTCTAGAAAATTGTGAACCACGTGGTCTGTATTTCAAGATTACCCAACATGTGGGGACCCCTGTGTGTTGTCTAGGGTTTCTGTTAAGAGTTAAGGATCACACAACGTTTCACCCTATTAAATGGTGTGTTATCATGTCACACGACACGTGACTTCTCCTAGGATACTTGTTAAGTAACTCTGAGGTAGATAGAAATGGGGCGGTGTATATCAGTTGGAGAACAACATGTAATCCACAACTAGGACATGACTTGTGTGAATTACACTATCTAAGAGGTGTATTGATACATAGACACAAGTATAGGGTACAATCCATGTACTAAAACATGGTTAGATCACATAGACTACCTACATGTTGTTTTCTTCTATATGGACATGGGTTGATTACACGAGCTATTTCCCAGGTTGGACATTAGGTCAAGGGACACAACATGTGAAGCCTTCTACACATCATCTAATCTTTTATACATTGATTGGAACCATTTTCCTCTGTATCATAGAAAAAATTCATTATGGTTTTTTTCCACTTATCCTTTTCCGGAGGGTTGGTAGGGAATCATATCTTACTACTTGGACTATGATCACTTTAATTCGAATTGTATAGAGTCATTGAAATCCCTCTAAGATGCCCAGAGTGAGAACCCAAATTCATTTTCGTGCCCCTGGTGGAGTATTTGGTATCATAGTGACCAACTCCATAGGGTTGTTGATCTTCTATCTACTCAGTTAATCTATATTTAGTTGTTGGTATCACCCCATGAACTTTTAAGTGATCCTTATATTTGAATTTTATTCTCTTTTGACTATTAGTGTGTACTACTAATGACAAAACTCGACGAGCACTACCACTCAGAAGGAAATCATATGTGCTATCATACTTCAGAGTGTGTTCTCTCAGATAAGTCATTTGTGGAATCATTGAGCATGAATTCGAGACTAGTATATTGTGGTTGTGGATTATCTCTAGTGTATATGCCTTTTTGAATATATTTGGATATTCTTGTTATATGTTTTGTATAATAATACCTATGAAGAGATTACAATATTTCCGTTATTGTTTGCTTTTTGGTTTTGGGATATCCAGCTGAGTATTGTTATACTCACCCCTGCATAGTCTTTTCCCACACGTGTTGTTTTTTTGTGAAGATAATCGAAATTTTCATAGAGTTATAGGTGGACTAGGACAAGGATATTCTTAGTGAGACCATACAAACCATGGTGTGTTCCTAGGACATTCTGACAATAGTCCCAACATTTTCTTTTAGGTTGGACAACTGTTTAAGACTCTATGTGGGGGAATTTTATTTATCCCTATTTATTTTTCTATACTTTTTATCATACTCGGATTATGGGATTTAGGTGTATGCATGCATGGTTCTTCAGTTGTTTTTATATTTTAGCATTTTATAGGTTTCAGATGTGTGTTTATGTGTGTTTAAAAACATTGGATAAGGTCTCCAATCTCAATGATATGATTTCTTGGCACTAGTGCCCAGCCCATGGCATACTAGAGGTGGTTTTGGGGAGTCGCGACATGACACCCACAAGAATGGGATGTGACAGAGTGGTATTTGAGCTATTAGTTCTACTTTAGGACTAGGAGCCAATGATATTTTTTTGGGGAAAGGGTGTAAAGTGTTTCATCTTTTCACTTCCATCCAGGGACACTTTTTTTGGGGTTGCGGTTGATGTATCCATACAATGTGACTCTGATCACCTTCTTTTTGACCATGTATATAATAACCCGGGTTGTATGGAAAAAACGGTACATTTATCATTTCTGAATTGGTTGTGGTTTCCTAGTCCTTCTTGAGTCATCTCTCCAGATATAATCATTAACATTGGTACATACTTTTAGTTTCAATATTCCTCCACAATGTATTATATATAAGATTCATAATGATTAATATTATGATCCCCATTGTGATGTATCATCGATACATGGACTCATTCTGAAGATGTTACATACAGGTGGTGCACCATCCATACCACCACCCTTATAGTAGAACATGGAACTTGTAGTATCAGCGGATGAGTTTTATAGGATGAGTGTGATCCATGTGTTTCAGTGATAGAGACTTCTTATGTTTTGAGGCGAGCCCAACCTAATGGTGTTTGGGTACTAGCTTTAGGCGGTGACATGAGTGTTCCATCTATTTTGGGCACTAGAAGAACAGATGGTGGTCCTCGAAGAAAACCTTATTCATAGTCTAGTAGGGTGATTGTGGGGTTTTGTAATGCATTCATAGGATTAGGAGAGTAATTCTAGGACATACATCAAGTTCCATTTAAGATTGTTGTTATCAGTAGCTAAAGTGAGGGGTTTTTTTTATCTAGGATAATATCCAATAGTGAAATGCGACCATAGCTGATTATTCATTGAGGTTTACTAGCATCTCCATATACTTGATAAATAAAGATCGAGATCAGTTCTTTAGGGATTGAACATTTCAATGATGTATTTGTAGAGAAATCTGATCCATTGTTATCCTTAAATGCATTCCTACTTATGTTGGGGTCCTAGAGAATGCTTGGGTAGTTTAGAGTTTCTTGGATGAGTAGATACAACAAATCAGTATCAGTAGTGGGAAAGTCGGAGCAATGACCTCTATAGTAGGGAGTTGAAATTAGTCTTAGAGACATGGATGTGCACAGAATTTTTCTAAGATGTCTCAAGATAGAGGATATGCGGATCAAGTCTATCAAGTTTGGTTCATCCTACCCCGAGAAGGGTAGTGAAACTCATGTGATGACAGGGGAAATCTTACACAAGAATTTTCAACCTATTGTACAACTAATAAAGATATCATGCACATGCATCCTAGGCCTAGATAGAGGTAGGAGAAGGAAGTTTTGTAGTGTGGAATATATAGTATAGTAACTAGGATAGTAGAAATATGAGGTGGCCAATGTTTTGACTTATTACCACCACCACTCCTAGGTACTCCACGCTAGGCTCATGGAGCTAGAGGAGGATTTCTACTGGAAGTCAAATCATATGAAGCAGAGGCTCTAGGATTGATTCATGGTATGATATGATTATTTTAAACCTTAGCATCAATACTGATAGAATTTGGTTATAGTCATTCCTTTATTTCAAGATACCTTGTACGAGACTTATAGATTTGGTTGATGCTTTGACTTGACCATTACACTGGGAGACTCCTAATGGCGAAGAATCAGGGATCACATACTTATGCCTACAGTGTGACCTCACACTTGGAGGTGAGAGTTTCTATTGTAATCTCTTGGTAGAATCATGAAGGCCTTCTGACATAATTAATGTTATTGACTAGTTTACTTCAGTTCATGACCAAATTGACTATTTTAGGCAAAGGATACAGTGTGTCCAGTGTGAAGGGACACGTTTTAATTTTTTGATGAAATAGAAAACCAATAACCATAGTATGGACTTGTTCATAATTGGTTGTAACTAATTACTCATCAGTTATCTATTATAAAACTTGGTTTAGTGTATAGAATGAGTTCCCAACTTCAAATAGTAGTGGAAGAGTATGAGGATGACATCCATGAGGATGTTCTAGGTTTACATACCCTCTATGAGATAGACTTCTTCATTGATCTACACACTTTTATAAAATTGATATATAGGATATAATATCATATTTCCCCCATAGAGGATGGTAAGCTAAGGGTGTAGTTGGAGGAATTGAAAAGGAAGGGAATTGTTAGACCCATTATTTCACACTAGGCAACCCCAATTTTGTTTTATAATAGAGACATGATCTTTAGGTTTTATGTGGAATTCCAGTGCTTGAAACATGGGACCCTAAAGAACAGAAACCCATTAATAAGTATTTATGACCTCTTGCATTAGTTGATCGGGCTCAATGTCACTCGATTGTTGACCACAAGTCAGGCTATCATCAGTTGTGAGAACATGATGAGAATATTTTGATGACAACATTCTGATGTCGCAATGGTCACTATGAGT
Organism: Viscum album; assembly: GCA_963277665.1. Taxonomy (NCBI): domain Eukaryota; kingdom Viridiplantae; phylum Streptophyta; class Magnoliopsida; order Santalales; family Viscaceae; genus Viscum; species Viscum album. Next base: position 921,893,980 of record OY728159.1, read on the forward strand.
ACTTTTTGTTTCCCTATGGCATGAAAAAATCTACAAGAAGTGTACATGGGACTCATGAACTGGATCTTTCAGCCTTATATTGACCAGCTCATATTATTCTTCATCGAGGACATATTTATGTACTTATAATCCAAGTAGGATCATGCAAGACACATTAGGATAATAATAGATGTAGTTAAAGAGCAAAATATTTAAGGATTTCATGGGAAGATCTAGTTCTAGATTCACGAGGTCCACATTCTGGGATATATTATCTAATTGGATTGATTGTAAATGGATTTGAACAAGGTTGTGGCAGTGTTATATTGGGAGCCACCTAAGAGAGTAATGGAGGTGAATAGATTTATTGGGTTTAAATGATATTACCATAGATTCATACAATATTTTTCCAGAACATCAGCACCCATGATATCATTAATATGAAATCAGAAAACATTCATGTGGATAGAGAGGTTTTAGTATGATTTTTAATATTTGAGGAATATTTTGATGAGTGCTCCCATCTTGGGACTTCCAGAGGTGGGTGTTGAGTATGTGGTGTCATGTGATGCATCAGGGACAATTCTTGGTTGTTTTATGGTGTAGAGGCAAGTAGTTATTGATTATGGATTGCACTAGTTGATACCACACGAGTAGAATAATGTGACCCATGATCTTGATTTTTTAATAGTGGTTTTACATTAAATATTTGGTCGCACGACAGGATGGGAGAGAAGTTTATCATCTCTTCCGATCACAATGGTATCAATTACATCTTATCTTAGAATGATATCTTCATTATATTGAGGGGATGGATAATGTTCTATTAAGATTATGACATCAAAATTTTCTATACTCTCTCAAAGAGGAATTTGGTTATAGAATCTCTTATCTTATTCAAAATTTTTGAATGAGGAGTTAAGGAAGTCGGCCCCATTGATGTTATCCTATGTGGATGGAGTTGAATCACCTTATCTCTAGTTTATGGTTTTCACCCCTCTTTTCATGTAGCGAGTTTGAGAGGCACAACAAGGGGATACCAACATTTTGAACAAAAACACACATATACAAACTAGAAATGCTCCTTATGTATTTTCTAAATGTTTGGAGAACAATTATCTCTTCATATGATGCATTATAGTACCAGTGATGTTGTGGTAATAGGTTATAATAGGGTTTTATAAGTCTCCTTTGGTGGTACTTCCATCTTTGGTAATGATGTACCAGGACCTATGACATCTGTTTTGGTGGAAAGGGATGAATAAGGTAGTCACAGATTTTGTCTCTTGATTCCTTACTTGTTAGAAATTAGAGGGTGAGAACCAAGTTCCAATGGGTTTATATCAACCCATTGAGGTTCCATAATGGAAATGGTATGAGATATCTATGTAATTTGTGATAAGATTACCATGTATGACATGGGAAAATGATGCTATATAGGTTATAGTATACTGACTAACCATGTTGGTACACATCCTAGCTATCATAGAGAAGTGTTAATAAGATAATTAAGGACTCCTCTATATTAATGAGATTATCCAACTCTAGGGGGTTACATCAATTATCATATATAACCATGACTCTCACTTCCCGTCACATTATTTGAAGGAATTATAAGTGGTTTTTGAGACCCAGTTAGGTGTGAGAATAGAATTCCACCCCCAAAATGATGGACAGGCTAAGAAGAGGATTCAGGTTATGAGGGACATGTTTTCATCTTGATTTTTGGACTTTGGTTTTAGTTGGTAGGATCACCAACCATTGGTGGAATTTGAGTAAAACAAAATCTACCATTCCACCTTAAGTATCACACCATTCATGTCTTTGTATGGGTGACCCTGTTGGTATCCACATTGTTGGACCATCCCAAGAGATTCTGCACTCGTGGGACCACTATTGGTGCGAGCTATAATAGAGATTGTTCAGATCATGTAGGAGGAGATAAAGACTACATAGAGCCACCATAAGGCTTATGATAGTATATGAAGGATAACATTGGAGTGTTTGTAAGGAGACCATGTGTTCTTATGGGTTTCAAATTGATGTGGATTAAAGAGATTTTGCTTGGTTGGAGAGCTATATCTTTGACCCATCATCCCTTGCTAGATATTATATATTATTGGATAGGTGGTGTATCGCTAAGCAGTACCTATATAGTTAGATAGGGTACACAGAGTCTTCTACATGCCACAGTTGAGGATGTATGTTCATGACGCATCTCACATTATCAACTGGGGTGATCTAGACATTGAGGATGGATCTACCTTTGATGAGTACCTAGTATTGATCAAGTATTTAGAAGATAGGATCCTTCATTTGTGATCTATTCCATTACTTCATGTCTGGTGGTATCATGAGAATCTCTTGGAAATCACATGAGAGTGGTAGGATTAGATTTTTTCTCATTACCCACATCTTTTTTTAGTAGCCATTTTTTGGGATTTTTTGGTACACGAAGCCACAATGTTTGGAGAATCTAATGTCCTATATTTTCCATATATTATATTTGAATATTATATGGATTATTTTTGAGACCTGGCATTGAGATATTGTAAAATTCTAAGGCCCTGTATGCACAAAATTAATTTTTTAAATATTTTAAATATATTAAATTTCATGTGTATACAGTTTTCCAAAAAATACGAATAACATCTATAAGGGTTCCTCAATCAATCATCTGTGGGAATTATTGAGTTCCAAATTATGTTTTTACCCAAGGCACATCTTAACCCTAGTCAGCATGGGTCATTTGTGGAAATTACATTATGGGCGTAAAATGAAAAAAATAATTTAATTAAATTATTTTAATTGTTTTGTTAATGTAGTGATGATGCAACCTATAATTATTCTTTAAATACAAACTTATGGAATGTTTTGTAGGGTTAGCCACATAACCCTATGAATTGATGAGAGCCATTGGATCTGTTGGATAAGATGTTGTTGGTGGAGGATAACCTGATCATAGATCGACGACCAATGCAGGATAGAATCGAAGGATCTCTACAAAGAATGTGACACATCTTCACTCTTCATCAAGGATATATCTGAATAGATTTAGGTTATTATTTTACTTTTTTCATTCCATATTCTTGATTCCAATGAAAAACATAGATCAATCGACCAACAGATCGATCCATCGATCATGCTTAATTGAGTGATGAATTATATTTTTTTGGGTTATTAAAGAATTACAATTAAATGATGATTTACCCATTGTTATTCACATGGAAAAGAATCAATATCAATATGAACATTGGTCGAGGTTCGTTCCTCTTATCCGTTCATATGCACCCCCTTGATTCTTCGTTCGTTGTTGGCATTCTTGGTTTGTCCCACAATTCAACATATTATGATCAATCGATTATTTCAACCCAGTCTCATGGAACTATGATCTGATATCAAAGACATGGGATCATCATGACACAAAGGTGTTGTGACGATGGAAGCATCAACAAATTAAGAGGTGGTGTATACTCGATTTCTCATTCTTCGGTGTTTTTTGGTGCGTAAGGAAGAATTAGGCTTGGATTTATATATGGAAAATATTTTTTGGTTAGAACATGATGTTTTTCCATGGAATGTATTAGATGATGAATTTTATAGTGTTATCTAGAAGTAAATTTTCATTTCATTATCAAGAGTAGTTGGGAAGACACACAGAGGAATAAAATGTGATTCTGGAAAATTGTGAACCACACGACATGTAATCTGGGATTACATGGTTTGTTGGACTCCTGTGTGGTTTCTAGGATATCTGGTATAAGTTATGGATCATATGGTGACTTACCAATCATGTGGTGTGTGACCTCTCTTAGGATTCTCAGTGTATACCACAGAGGTACATCGACATAGGGTTGAGTACAAGGGTTAGGGCACGTCGTGTACTCCCATTCATGGACATGAGTTAGGACATGTACATAGTATAAGTCATTTATTGGTACACAAAAATGGGTACACAGGATGATCCATGTACCTGGAATAAGTTTAAAGTACACGGACTACCTGAATATTCTGATCTACTACACGTACATGATAAGATATCACATTTTGTTTATAAGGGAAATACCTACTGTCAGGGGACATGATGTGAGACCCCAAGTACATGTAATGTTCTATTTTATACATGTAAGAGAACCATTTTCTTCTATATATTAGACACATATCATTAGGGTTAATTAACCTTATCCTTTCCCTATGGGTTGGTAAGGAAACATCCCCTACTCATAGGTCTATGATCACTTCATCTGGACTTGTTGGATAGAGTATGTTGAATCCCTCTTAGGGACCAGAGTGAGATCCTCTATTCATCATCCCTGACTAGGAAAAGTTATTGGTATCATCATGACCAACCTATGAGTTCAATGTTCCACTACATATGGGGTGAATCTTTATTGAGTAGTTAGTATCACCACATGTCCTTAGAAGTGATCCACATCTGTGTATCACATTGTATTTAGAATATTAGTGTGTACATCTATTGATGAGAACTGAAGAGCACTACCTCCTGGAAGGATTTCATCAATTCAATCTAAATTGGGATTTTATTCTCCCAGATTACTGCTTTGTGTATCATTGGAGAGTGAATCCATGGCTGGTATACTATGAAGGTTTCATACCTCTAAACTATTTGTCTTCATTGCATATATATGCATATTCTTGTTATATGTGATGTAGATGTCTACCTATGTTGAGATACCCGTATTTAATTTGTTGTACGATTTTTGGTTTCAGGGTGTCCTACTTAATATTGTTATAATCACCAATGCATGGTCTTTTCCCATTTGTGTCATATCCTGTGCATCTGATCTACCTTTTGAAAGAGTCCTAAGAAAACCATGACTAGATGATGCTTAGTTATACCAGATAGAATAAGGTGTGTTCCTATGGATTTCTAATAGCAGTCTTAGTACATATTTTCATGTTTTACTTGTGTTTAAGGCTCTTTCTAGTGGTTTTTATTTGCCCTTGTTTACTTTCCATTACTTTGTGTCATACTCTGGTTACAAGATTTAGAAGTATGTGTGCTTGGTTATTCAGTTGTTTATACATCTTATCATTTTATATGCATAGAAATATGTACATGTGTATTGTTATTTAGGCTATGGCCTACCATGTTAGTGACATTCCATCCCGATGCCAATCTCCAGCCACTGGCCTATCAGAGGCGGGCATGGGGAGTTGTGGCATAAGCCCCATTTGGATAGGTTCTGACAAAATTGACTATCCTATGAATATAATGTGATAAAGAATTTATTCTAATGTAACGGTCATAAATAGTATCATAACTAATTCTTCAATTCATGGATATGAATAATACTCATTTAGTTAAATTATAAAATGTGCTTGGGCAATTTTCTTATATTTAAAATATTTTTTTACCCTTAATTACCCGATTTAACCTTAACCACGTTAGTAAAAAAATTATCAAAGTTATTATAAGAATTGTCCAAAAATAAAAGGAATATATACATTAAATTTTCACTATATGATTACAAATATTGAATCAAGTTTTCAAAATTTAGAAACTAGAAATTTGAGATATTATTTAAAAATAATCTCATCTAAAGAATAGAAAAATTTGTTTTTAAAATATTCAAAAGTTTACAATGTTTTTATATATATTTTAAATTTGAAATTGATTCCAATGAAATAAATTGGAATAAAAGATAAAAATTGACTTAATTATACTTCAGATCATATAAAAAAATATGACTTAACAACATAAATTATTTACATGGAATAACTATTTCCAATTAAAATGTTGTATTTTTTCCATAATCATTAAAAAATTATTCATATCTGAAAAATACCAAAAATCTGACCATAATAAATTTTGATACACCTATTTCAAATAAGAAGTTTATTTTTCAAAATAGAATTTATAAATGTCTCAAAATGGATTAAAAACAAGTTTGTATCAAAACGTGTCAAAACTACCTTTTTTTAAATACTTTATTTATGCGTAAAATTGGATTTGTTCTTATATCATGTCTAGAAAACACGTAAGATTTATATTATATATTAATATATATATATATGTGTGTGTGTATATATATATTCTATTAACATAATCCAAAAATTGTGATTTTTTTAATTACAAGTATAAAACAACCTTATGTACATTTAAATAGATTTTTCAGAAAAACATTTCCTTTTATTTGAAAAATGGTTTTAAATTAATTTATAGTTAATTGGAAAAAGAAATTATTAATTGTACATGTGTCACCCATATTTTTATATTTCAATTAATCATGTTAATAAAATTCATTTTAATGTCTAGTTTATAACTGTAACATTTAAATAACTATATTTAGTTATTCCCTTAAGATCTATGTGTTGTGTCATCTATGCTATCAAATATAGTGTTTCCTTTTAAAAACTCAAGATGTAACAATAGATAGGACATTACCCATTACATTTTAATAATTTTTTTATAAAATATATATACATATATTTTTTGGATCCTTATCATAATTTTCAATACTCCTCTAAGAAGTAAATATCATTGGTGTATCCATTTATATAGGTGGAAATCCATAGGTTGTTGCATATTTCTATTCTTGTCTATTTTAATGGATAAAGGGCGTTATAATATTCTTCCATTGTTGATAGTTTCTTCTATCAAAATTAGAAAATCCCCTACTATTAACTGAATTTAAATTCAACAAAATTAAATAAATTGATATAAATAGGAAACCTAACTCTAATAATAATTTAACTATCTATAAATACGCCACTATAGAGAAGTTTCATTGAATCAGTGGGGATTAATTTCATAATTTCTCTCTTCTTCAAAATAATCATCTTTAACTTATTTGATTTTTTATCCACTTAACATTGTAACACAACCTCTTCCTTATGTAATGATAAAATAGATAAAATGAAAGGCACAAAATTTTAACATTGTTCGGTTCCAATGTAGTTACATAATCCTTTCTTTGTTAAGAATCAACTGAGAAATATAACTTCTACTATACTATATCATAGACATAATTTGGGGTAGGGAAGGAATCACCCTTAAACCAAATAATGTTTTTTTTCTGGACTGTACCTTTTATAAAAGCCTCACATATAATAATATCAATTTTTGACTGAGGAATTATCTCTTGAACCTCTACCATTTTTAGCTGTCATGAATATTTTATAGAAATACTTTATATTATAATTATTTCATATTATATTCCAAAAAACAAATTTCTACAAATTTACATCCAAAGCATCCTCTTATGGAGCTTGGTGTTTCTTAAACCCCGGATTATAATTTTCTTCTTAGAAGTTAATCATTATTATTAATTATAAATAAATTCAAAAGGATATTATCACCCTTTTATATATGAAAATTTCCATTAATAAACATGGAAAAGTATAGACTCGAAATTTAAATTTATGATCGCCATAAATTATTTTTTATAGACTTAAAACACTCAAATTTGTTTAAAAAAAAATTCAAAATAATTTCCTCAAATATCAGTGCCATTGAACATTTAAAAACATCATAAATTAATAGAGGTAATCACATACATTCTTTATTTAATGATGATAAATTGATCTTCCAACTCCAAATTGTTAAAAAAATCCCTTATAATGTTTTTTTAGAGATCCTTACACCTTGATTCAGTTATTCTTCAACTAGATCCACTCATTATGGAAATTTCTATCTAATGAAATTTTTAGTATTCATATGTTCATCATAATATATCATGATTACATAAACATAAAATTTCTCAATCTAGTTATAATTATAGATTTACTCTATCTGGTTTTCTTTTACTGATGGTCTTATAAAATTTCATCTAAGAGACATTATATTTTCTTAATCTGGTAAAATGGTTTATTTTTCTCTATCTAGTATAATTTATAATTTTTCTCCAACCAATAATATTTTTTTATCATTCCCCATATAGTATAGCTTTTAATTTTTCTAAATATAATATAAATTCATATTTTTATCCAATTTATTATCACCAAATTTCTATTTCATGCGATCTTTACTAAAATTAATCTAATAAAAATTATCTTTTATGTCTCATACAACCACAAACATTACCTTATATGATATCCTCTTTATGATAATGTATATTTTTTTAACTCACTCATCTTTCTTCCTTAGTATTCTTTATATGATGTATTGAAAAAAATATCCCTATAATGATACTAATTTTTTTATCATTACATCAGAGATCAAAATCCGTACAAAAATAACTTCGTGACTTCATATCCTGTAATTTTGATTGAATTTTTTTATCCATAAACATTATTTATATAATCTTTTTGAAGAATGATAATTGTTAGTAATCATGATGTTATAAATGTTGAGGAATAGAAAATTATTTTATAGAATATCATCTCATCCAACCAAAAATAAAAGCCTCAAACACTTTTATATTGAAACAAATATAACACCTTCAAAAAAATTGTTTGTTCCTCAGTATACTATAATAATAAACTATATTTACCATAATAATTTTTCACGTATTTGATAGATTTTTTTTCATTTCATTATATAACCATTTATTGTGGTTTATAAGATTATAATATATTATTTATGATAATTACAGGTACTATAATTTATTAACAAAATATAATGGTGTCAATATTAATGTTATATTTTATAGTATTGAAATAATGGAAGAGTATCACTTATGAATAAGTATTCTATAGGAAAACAAATAAATAAACTAACCATCTTGAATTTTGGATTTTGTTATATTGGGTTATGTAAGGGATTTCAAACTCATATAAAATTATAAACATAATGATCATGCAAAATATAGTGTTATAATATTTTTATAAAACATGTAATTATGGGATAGTTATATTTAGGTCATTATATTTTAGTGGTTGTTTCATGAAATCCCCTTAAAATATTTATAAAGTTAGGAGTTTGTTAGTATTTATTGTTTATTATATGATGTTAATATCCATGTTTTCTTATATTTTTAATCTATTGTTTTTGAACAAAGAAATGGATTTTTATTAAATAAAAGAGTGTTAGTATACTTTTGAAAGAACAAAAGGAGAAGCAGTTGAGTGATCAAGTGCTTCAACAACTCATGGATTATATTCATTATGTTGTTTATTAATATGTATCCAATAAGGGGTTTAGATGTATCTTAAAAATGTTATAGTTTCCATTAATTATGGGTTTATATATTTATAACATTATGATCATAACTATGAAGCCCTTGATTTGGAGATAGTTTCTAGGATTTTTTCTCTTATAAAATTGCGTAATTATATTCTTTATAAAACATTAATGTTTATAAATAACATATGATATTTATATAAAATTATTGAAATATGTATTTAAATTCATAAAAAATAATGTGGGTGGAATTTATCTAGGATTATGATTTGAATATCATGTATTCTATGGTAATGGGTCAACAGGTGGTAGATTATTTGAGTGAGAAATATTTTGATGAGGATGATAGGTCAACTAGTGTGGGAAATAAAAATATATATAGTTATTGGAATTGATATAAATTATCTATGAAAATATTGATGGATATGATTTTCATTAGAAGATAACTGTGAAATAATCATTGGTGGGATAGGTAGGGGATTCCCCAATAATAGAACCTGACATGGAAGTGTAGAGAGATCAGATAGATAATAATAAAGATTTAGATGTTTTTTATATTAAAAAAATAATGAGTTATTCCATAAGAAGTAATTTTCCCCTCATAGTATTTTAGAATTGGTTTTGTGAGTTCCATAGTTCATAAATAGAGATGCATTTAGGTGAAATAATTATTTAACCGGCCTTAAGGAGGTGGGTTTTTTTCTATGATGAAAATTTTGGTGGATTAGTTTTTTTCTCCAGGGATTTAATATCATCATGTCAAATTAGAACATCATGTTTTTATGGAGTTTTTTCAACATTAATAGATTCCCAAGTTAATGTGGGTGGATATTTCATTGGAATTTTTATAGGTTTTCCATGAACAATGAATGGGTAGATGTGAGTTTGGATATCTGGAATTAATATATGATGTTATTCTATTTTTACCAATTAATGTAGATTAGTGGATAGTTTAAGGATTATTTATATTAAATATGTGGTAAAACATCATGGAGTTAAAAGGATTAGAGTATCCGATCTGGCTTATGAGATTAAATAAATTTTATTAAAGGGACAACAATTTGAATTTGGTTTCAAGTTGTTCCATGGAACTACATTTCACCCATATATTGATGGTAAAAAATGGTTTAAACATTATAGTATATGTTTAGGGAATATATTGTTTAGTTTTTAGGAATATGGGTGGATAATTTATCATTTTTAGATATTTCTTATAACAAAATTTTTCATTCATCCCTAGGTATAGACTGAAGGAGGCTATATATGATGTTCAATATAATATTTGAATGAGTTTGGTGAGAAAAAAATATATGGGTTGGAGATGGTGGTAGATATGATATAGTTTTTATATATTAATTAATAAAATATGAGTACTTATAGGAATTCTTATAAATCCATTCCACATTAGTGATGAAAATTATTAGTGTTTATTTCTGGAGATTACGAGTGATTTTTATTTTCCCAAAATTTTAGTAGTGTATATTTAAAAAACAATGAACTTATTAATATAAATTTATATTCCAATTAAGATCTTTTTTTTATTCAATGACATTGATCATCAGTTAGTTCTACCATCACATATAGAAACAGCTGATGATAGGATCAATTTGTTACTCTTTTTGAACCATGATCTATGTATTTCACATGTGATTTATTTGATTTTTGTGGATATCAATGAGTATATTAAATATATTTAATATATATTTTAAATTACATTCTGTAATAGAAAGATTTATTCATGGTGTTGATGAAGGGTAATGAATATAATAAGTGATAAAAATATATCTATGATTTCTTCATCTATCTAATAAAATTAACTTGAATCCATTTAGAAAGCCCTCGTCTTTGAAAGTTGGGTGTTATGTACTTAGAAATATTTCATGTTGTTTAAAAGGAATTAGGTTAGGTAATTATTAATTTAACACATATATTTAATTTTTATAGGTTCTATGTGTGTTTTTTAAAATAAAAAAGATAATAAAGGTGTGATCATTAAGAATAATGAGAGGTTAATAGAAAATGATTTTAATTAGTAGGAAGATATATATTATTAAGACATTGTTAAATATATTTCAATATTAGATTCCATTATAAAAAGTTTAGATTATACATCACATATATATTTTATAATTTTCAAGAATAATTTTCAATATACTTTTTTAAAATGATTTTCTTATGAATTATTCCAACATTGAACAATAATTAGGTTTTCAAAATCATTCTTTTTTGAATGTTTAAACATACCGAATATTATTGTGGTATTAAATAGTCAATTGTATCTTCATATGAGTTTATTATTTTTTCATCTTATCAAAAGGATTTTCAATAGGATTGGAATATCCAAAAATATTTATGAAAATTCTATATTTAGAAAATTTATTTTAAATATATGTTGATAATGTTATTTTTCACTCAAAAATTAAGATTTTGTGTATAGAATTTTCAAGACAAATGATATAAATATTTGGAATTATCATGATTAGTAATTTGATATGGATAAATCTATAAAACTACTGGATAATAATTTAAATAAAAGAAATATTCATGATCTAGTTATACCACATATCTAGAAGAATATATATCATGTCTGTATTATATATCCATGATATATTTTAAGATAATACTAAATAAAATCAACTAAAGGAATTCAAAACAATTTTACAGTATCTTGATTTTTACTTTCAATTTTTTTTACTAAAATATATGGATTTAATATAAGAAAATATTATAATAGAGAATTTGGGTGTTTTAATATAGATATGAATATCACCTTAGGAACCACTAATTTCCAAAATATTTTCTTGGTTTCATGGCTAAATAGTAAAAAAAACCTTGTATCCTCATCAATTCTTATACTGAGTATCTTTCAACTAGTATATCTTTTTCTCAACTCCTTAGAATGAAATACCCTTAAAAAGATTTCAGGTTCCATTTGGAATATATTCTAATCATAAGTGATAACACAAGTATTATAATTTTTTAACAAAAATAATCCTATAAATAATTTCATAACTAAAAATAGTGATATTAAGAATCATTTATTAAGATACCATTGAGATAAAGATGATTTATCTCTTGAGTTTTTTGATACAAAATATTAGTTGGTATACATATTTAATATTCCCATTGCTTCTGATAGTTTTAATTTTATTATGAGTAAATTGGGATTTTATAAATTTAAAAGTGTTTAGTTTTTCTAGATTTTTTTATATTCTTCTTGTAAAGTGATTAATCAGATATATTATTTATGTTTCTAACACATGTAACTTTCAATCATATTTAATCTAATTTAAAATATTAAACTACATGGTTGTTTGATACAAAATACAAAATACATGATATATAACATACATCTCAAGAAACATAATATTAATCTTTTATTGTGTAATATTTTATAAAACTATAGTAAAATCAACTGTATGTTTTTATATTTTATTACTATTTAATATTATTATTTTATTTTTCGATCCTTACACGTAAATATCATTTTATGAGATGTTTGGAATTCTACTCATTAAAATATGTTATTTAAACATTTCATCATTTAGATGAAAAACGTTAATAAATTTAAAATCCTAAACTTTTTCTTTTAAATTAAATCCTAGAAATTCAATCATTTGACTTTCATTCAATCTTACGAAAAATAAATAATACTTATGTTGGATCTTGTGTTTGTAATTGAACTATTATTGATTGTTCAAAAAAGATTATTTCTTCTTGGAAAGGTTATTTATTTCTCTGGGATAAATCCAATTAATATGGTCTCAAATAAATCCTTGTTAAATGTAAAAAAATTCTTTTTTGATGATATATTTATATGTTTATAAATATTAATTATAAAATTATAAATAATTAAATATTTTAGACTAGTGTAAAAATGATTACTCATTTATATGAGAATAATGGAAGAGAGTTGAATGTATTGGAATCCCTGAAATGAATTCATAATAAATCTATGAACGAATTTTTATTTAAGAATACATGACATTTCATGTATGAATATTTATATAAACTAGTTGGTATAAAGAAATAATACTAAAAATATAATGACAATAATTAGTAAGAATACACTGCTACTATAAAGGTGGATAATCAAGATGATAATAGTATACCTTTAGATATTTTAGAATATAAGAATGTTGGTTTGAATTTTGATAATAATGAAACATATACCACAATTGATAATTATAGAAAGATATTGAGAGTAATTAAAAAATCAAACACTAATGATGTATGGGTTGGAAAACAAGATAATATTTCTGTAGAAAGTGAATAATGTAATTTAAATTGTAATGTGGGTATTGGAAGAGTGATGTATTCTTTAAAAATGGATGAACCATAATTTGAAAATAGAAATAATCAAGATGAGACTATATATATGATGGTTGAAGGGGAAGGAAATAATATAGATCATAATGAAATTACAATGAAATGATATTAATAGTGTTCATTAATTAGTAAATACCCTCATATCATAATGATAAAGAATATAAAAAAATTATAAGGGATTAATTCAATTTCATCATTGGAATAATTTTTAAATTTTATAAATTATATTATTAAATTTCTGATTTTAAAACAATTTTAATAGAATATAGAGATGACCCAAAAGTATTGAAATAATATTCAATTTTAAAATATAATTTTAAAAATATAAATCTCAATTAATTTAAAAAAATATTATAGTGAGGTAAAATACTTGGTAAAATCTTAAACATATCAAATAAAGAATTATCCCCCATTAAGACAAGTATTTAAGAACCATTTAAGAAATGGGAACAATTAAATGTTTCAAGATAATGACGTTTTTTTATGGGAGAAGTATCTTGTTGCCATAGATATCCTCTATATTGGATGTGGGATATTAAAATAATTAAAGATCCAGTAGATGTTATAAATTCAAATTTGGACATTAGTATAGTGAATAAAATAAATTCTTTATTATAGTTTAATACATTAATATTGGATAAATTTTAGGAGTTCATAATAAGGTTGATAATTAAAAAAATATAATTAAAATCTAAGAAACTGAATTTTAAAAAAATCTATGTATATCTATAGAGTAATGGGTATTTTTTAAAGGGTTTATAATATGTTATTCATAAAATTTTTAAAAATGATAAAGATACGCATAATAAATATGGGATCCAAAAATATTTGAAAGAATAATTATATATGAATCTTTAATATCTAGAAGTCAAACTGATATTCATTTCTGATAAAATTGAGTAAAATTAATTTTATAAATTTCTATCTAAATAAAAATCATTAGAAACAAAAGTATATCCAGATCAAATTGTGAATATTATATCAAAGGGAAGATAAATTATTATTTACATAAATAAATGTGAAAATGCATTGCACATATTTTCTCAGAGTGACATGATTATAGACGATCATTTGAAATTGATCAGACATATTTTAAAAGATATTTATGTTTATATAAATAAATAATAAAATATAGATATATACATAAAAAAATCTTGATGATAATTATCTATGAAATTATTGAACATAGTGAGAAACATATCAATGATATAATAGATAAAAATATTTCATATTCAAATATATTATTAATATTTTTATTCAAATAATGTTGGCACAAAATAAATTAATGAAATCTTTTAATCCTGTTGATATTTTTTTAATTTAGGGCTAAGAGTTATTTGTTAAGTGTAATAAAGATGAAATTATCCAAAAATTGGACAATTTTAGAATTTATTAATTAAATTATTATGGTAATTAATTCTTGACTATAGTTCCATCCAAAAGATTCCAATATCAAGTGTTCGACTAGATAATTATTTTCAGACCTGACAAGTCATTTTTTCAATCAGAAATGCATGATACTTCTTTTTTATGTTTGATGAATGTCTCTTTGGATATATATCCCCCCAATTTATAGGGATTTTATTTTGGATATTGAGCATCCAATATCAAATCCTACATCATGTTCCACAGTTTCCTCATCTCAACTATCAACAATCTAACGTAGATAATACTATTTTACATAAGGTAAAATGATGAAAATATCATAGAAAAAATAAAAAACCCTATAAATATTTATATGGATAATAGATAAAACTCATGTTATTGTAATTTCTAGTAAGAAGTTTATTTTTTATTTATATAATGTAAAACATTTACTAAAAATGATATACATTTATATGAGGAAGAAAATGAAAATCATATGTATCCAACAAAATATAATTCATAAAAATGACAAACAAAATATATATAATCGATTTATTTTTGTTCATTAATTATTTCATTATCTATATATTTTAACACTATTAAAACATTTTTTTTTTGAAAAATATAAGTCATTGTTAAATTTTGGTTTAAATTAATTAAAATTTCACTCGATTATTATTCTCATTATATAAAATATCTAAATATTTATTTTTAAATATCTACATTGTTTTTATTTGAAAAATTGTGTAAAATGAGTTTTTAAAGCTAAATTTCTATGATTACTTAATTATTTCCTAAATACTAAATTTAATCATCTAAAATACAACTTTAATTATTATTTTCATAATCTTGGAAATTTTATTTATTTTTTTCATTATAGGTTTTCTTATTATCAAAATGGGGAATATTTTTGAGTAGTTATAGTGATTCAGTTTACAATTGTAATCCTTTTTTGATTCACATAGGTCTCTAAGTTTGTACTACAAATGTTTTTACTTTATGTGAAATTTAGGTTATTATTTATTTATTAAATAGTATCTTACTATTCTCTATATAGATATATTAATATTAAAGGATTCTCACTATGCAATGGAAATTATGTGAATTGATGTAAATCATTTATTTCAAGTAAAAATGAGAAGTTAATTTTACATTCTAAAATATTTCAAAGGAATGTATCTTATTTATCCAATGTAATTTATATTTTTTTATTATATATTTTCTATTATATAAAAGAAAGTTTCTTATAAATGAAAATATTATTATTAAATATTTTTAATTAAATGATATTTATTCATTTTTTCATATTTTTTATAACAATATATTATTACATGACTAAAATGTATTCTTACCATTGGACGAGTTATTTTTTCCCACTTATTTAAAGTTATTTATTTTCCTCTATATAATATCATATATTTCTATAAAATATGTTGTGAATGGATATTTAAAATTTTGAATTGATATTTAATATTATTTATTGAAATCGGTAATCTGAAATGTCTTTTACTATCAAGTATTATTCTCTATTATTATCTAATGTTATTCTTATACATACATGTAAATGTTTTATTGTTAATTATATGATAAAAATATGTTATTTTGACATATGTGGTGGTGATTACATATTTCATATGTATTTATATTTTAGATATGTTCTAGGATTTATTATTATTATTATATTAATAATAATTATCAACTATGATGTTTATTTATATGTATTATTCTGAAGATATTGAGAAAAAATATATAAGTTTTTAATTTTTAGAAGAAATATTCTCTAATGACTATAAAGACTCCTACATTAAAGTTGGTGATTGATGAATTTTCTGAATAAACTAAACATGAAAATATCATATTTATATTTTTATACAAATAAATATTGAAAATAAAAATTAAATAGAGATTTGACACAAGCGTCAACTTCATTGACATTATTTGTTATTCATAAATGTAATATTATTTTATTTTTTGATTGTGTGATTAAAAAGTTTGAAAAATAAAGGTGAAAATAAAATTGATTTTTTGTGTGATGATGAATATTTATGATATGGTTGTGTTACCATTATAGTTTCAACTTAAATATAAACATGTTTCATTGAGGATGACTCATTTTTTCCCTGTAATTATTAAAAAACTACATATTTTAATTATACTAAATTTCAAAATCATATAAAATATATATGAATATAATAATTATTTTAATAATTGTGAGTATTGACATTGAGTATAATTATTTTTGTTTTGAAGGAGTGGAACATCTTGGTAGAAATATCATGTTACATGAACACACCCTGTTCCAACTACTTCTAGTCAACTATGATATCCCTAGTAAAATGATCAAAATAAAAGAACAATTCCTATATTAGGAATTAGTAGAGTATAATATGTGATGTTTATAGAAAAATATAATATACTATTAAATAATATGAATTCATATATTTACATTTAATTATTTATATTGTATAATCTATTATTAATTGTAGGCTATATTATGATAATTAATTAATGTGGAAGGTTAATTATTTGGAAGAAATAATTCAAGAACATAATCCACCCCTGGTTTGAGTCATTATAATTAACAATAAGGGAAATAAGTTTATAATATTATATTCTAATATAAAGTGGAAGCGAGTGAGAGAAAATTCATAGAAGGAAATTAGTTTTATCCACTTGGGAAGTTATTCATAATACTCTAAATTAATATCATGGGATACAACTCTTAGAGTTTTTTTTTGTAGCGGATCAAGATATAAGATAATAAGTAATAGATTTTTATATAAGATATCATTAGTGAACAAAGAAGTACTGCATATTTTGGTTCATCAAAGGATTGATGAAGGTTACTTTAAATTGTCATCCTTTCAATTATCATTGTGAATATACCATTATATTACTCATTAAATATGGGTAAATATTCATCACTATATGTGATGATTAATATGTAGTAAAAAATTATATATGATAAAAAACATGAAATTGGTGGAATGAATATTAATGATCAATATTTTATTTATTATTAATATCCTATGATGGATCCTTAATAGATATTTATTTGGTGAAAATATTGAATTTTGAAATTAAGGTAAATATATATTTTTGATAATGGAATATGAATTTCTAAATATAGATGTAAATAAATTATAGAAAAAGTATAATGGGAGATACTTAAATGAATATTATGAATTTATATTCATTATTGTTTATACTTTTTGAGTAAATTATTTTTTATTTGAATTTTTTTATAAATGGATGTCAATAATTTATTGTAAAAAATTTTGAACTAATTTGAAATTTTCCACAATTAATTTTTTATCCTAGATGTATAAATGTTATATAAAATTCCCTAATAAGTGAGTGGGGTAAAATTCTGAGTTTTGGAATGGATTATTACAATTAAATTTACTGTCATTCCATGAACTGTAAAAATATATATATGATTTAGTGATGAGTGTGAAAAATGTGGTAGAGAGTTACATGGGTTCATGTAAAATTCAAGAGTTATAAGACATTTTAGTGGTAAGTTACATGAGTTACTACAAATTATATATGTGTTATTCCATATATTGTAAGATTCATGAAATTTTTGGATTTTTAAATGAGTATTTAGGGGAAATGCAACTGATATATTATATGAAACCATTTTTAAACCACTCTTGTGTGAATAGATAGAGGTGTACATGTGGAATGTTATGGTGGATATTATGGCTTGATTGAAAAGGGTACTTTTATGTGAGCTAAATGATAATTTTTTTAAATATCATTTATTCCTATGATGGATTAATCTTAGTTTTGTAATGTTATTATTCAATATGTGATGTTATTATAGGTAAAACTTGTTGGACACTTTTTATTTTAACGTGGAATGATTGTATTTTCTTGCATTTTTTTATTTAGTGGTATAAGTGGTAGGATAAATGGATAGTAGTTATTTGAATCCATTTTTTGTTATATATTTTTATCCCTACATAAATAATCAATATGGGTTTGTAGGACATCCAATTATTAAATTTTTATGATTAGAAAATAATTTAAATCCCCTCAATTTAAAACAATCCAATTGACCAATATAGAAGGTATATATAATTTTTTTCTATAAAATAATGTATCAAACGTAACATAAATATCCCTGTAAAATAAATGAAAGTATTTAAAATTTTGAAATAATTTTAGTCAAAATGAATAATATATATTTCATTGATAGAGTTTAACTTTCATTGTTATGTTTAATATAATAGTTTATAAAACATTCTGGGAAATGTTAAAGAATGAAATGTCGTACTGAGGTAATTTAGTTGTAGAATTTCATTCAAATAAATTTAATCACATAGAAGAAATAGATATGTTTTTTTGTTATAAGATGAGTATTTTCCATCTACACTTAGTTTTGATATTACTACAATTCATTCTTTTTAAATGAATATAACTAATCCACAACCTGGATCATGTGTATAAGTAGTCAAGGACACACTAGGATCATTGAAAATTAAAAAGACTCTTCCATAGTTATTAAAAGGAGTATAAAATTAATTAAATATCATAAATAGTACAATATTATGTAATTTTATTATTGATGGTATTTCAAAACATTTTTATTGAAATTTATGAATTAATCAAATATAAAATATATGAAAAAGTAAATAAATGTATAATGATAATTTTTTTGCAACACATTTCATGTCATGTTCGGTAATTTTTTTTGTTTCCTTCTCCTTATATGAACCTATATAATTTTGTGGGTGGATGTATTGTCCAGTCAGGATTTCTCCCAATTCAAAAAATAATGTGCATAAAAAATATTAATATCTGTAAGTATGTAATATATGCATAAGGTAAAAATTAATTGGTAAACTCATTTGATTTTTATTGAAGATAAAAGACAAACTCATATTCATTCATTACCACACTCCATGTATTAATTGTAAAATAATCACAAACAATATATTTTTATTAAACTATTGATATAGTGATCGCCAAATTATATATCTTTGATTAAATTGTCCAAAATATTACCATTGAAAATAAATCATTGTCTTAACACTCATTTTTAATTTATCCTCTTTAAATCCATACAGTGGAATGAAAGGTCTTGTTTCTTATAGTCGATTAATTCAGTACGGTATGATTATAAAATATTTCTTAAAAAATATTAATACATACCATCGACCATAGATTTATTCATAGGTTATATTAAATACGGAATGATTATCTCTTATGGTATTTCAAGAAAGGAATTGTCTATTTGAATTAGTATTAGTTTATTAAAGATATTACAGTATTTTAATGACTACTAATTAAAATGTATGGTCTATTCGATCATGATTTGTGGTCTAATTTTTACTTTTAAAATTTTCATATGTATTTCTATGATGGTTGCTTCTAATCCCTATATTTGATCTTCATAGTCACTTTTTAATCATCACTGACTGATGACATTGAAAAACTTTCATAATAGTTTATCATGTTAACTTGCAGTCAATCCAATACATAGAACCAATTACCCAAAAATATTACTATCATAATATTTTGAATTCCAAAAAATAAGAATTATATTATTTGGGGTCAAAAAAAATGGCTCTATTCCAACAATATTATACATTCTTTATGATCAAATATCATTGGACAAAATGTTTTCAAATAAAAAATACTAAATCCATAAATTACACTCCTTTTTTAGATTCATTATAATTTTACTACAAAAAAAATCTATTAATTAATATATCATTCATCCTATTTTTGTTATTATTAGAAAGGAAGTATATATTTTAGATAATTATGAAAATATTGAAAGGAATTTATGGAACCTAAATAAAATTTTAATGAACTCCAAATATAATGATACCATATCCATTTTATGAGAAATAATTTTACATGGTAAAAAATGATAGGTATGGATCAAATAAAATTTAGAAGGGGAAATAAATGAATCATTCGTGGAAAAAATATAGTTCATTAATCTAAATAGTTTAATAAATTTCAATGTTTGAAAATTAACCATCAATTATGAGAATACAAATTTGAATCATGTCCTACTATATTGATGGGATATATAGGCCAATGACATTGTAGGGATTTATTTGTTGTTCCGGATAATGGTTTTTAGGTAGTATGTGTTGAAGTGGATAGGGTAGGAGCACAAACATTCACTAGAACATTATGAGTTATTATAGGTTACATTTTTGGAATAGTTTTGGGAATCAACACTATTTATTTAGAAATGTTTATATATAGTTACATAAATATTCTATTAAATATTAATAAATCATAACCATGATCAATGATTTCTAAAATCAATTTCTTTTACCATAGGAAAATAACCAACAATGGTCTGAGTAGTTTTATTTGTTCAACTTCAATCTATTTTTTTTAAAGTGTTATTTTAAGATCATTTGATAATGAGAAATATAACGTCATTAATAAGTATTTAATAAAAATACTATCCAAATAATATCTATTGGATTTCTTAATCATACATATATTGTTAAAAACTGACTCGGTATTATTTATTACCAAATCATATTTATTGTCATCTTGACTTGAAAAATCTAATATATTTTTCAATTTGGTTCATAAAAATAAAATAAATATAATAAGTTACTCATCAAAAACAATATTATATATTAATCTTTAATATATGTATTCTGTAACATGAGGTATATGAGAGGTAGAGGCATATCCAATCAAACTGAGGTATCTCAGAACATGATTCTTCATCATGTCTTTATGATCATGATAAAATACTCTAATATGTTCATTTAAAATATGAATCTATTTATCAATGATATTAATCATAACAAATTGATTCAGTTGGATATTATTGAAAATAAGGGATATATAAATAGAAAAAACATAAATTTATATCATATTCAAAAAAATTCATTCAATACAGAAACTTTTTTTTCAAAATATTCAAAAATAAACATCGAATTAATTTAGATTATACATTTTATTATGAGAAGAAGGAGGAGGAGGAGTGGTTGTATCCAATAAAGATGTTAACTCTCTGATTTTTTTATTCAATATCTATAGCACATTAGTTTACTAAAACCTCTTTCTTAGTATCAGTACCAAACATGACATCTAATATGTGTTAAAATATTAGATCTGGTATCTATTATTTATGTATAAAGGGTCTTATATAATATTTTTTCAATGGTTTAATCATGGTCAATTTGTGAAACCAATTATATTTTATTGGATTTGGGTAAAATTGATATAACTAGTACCTCAACCATGATCAATGTCACAATCAAAATCAATGTAGTAAATATTGAATAATGAATATCTAGTGTAATTATACCCCATAATATGTTATGTTCCCAAGATAGGTTAGCCCCCTTTTCATGAATTAGAGTAAACTCTCTCACTATCTTGACCATATTCCCTTGAATCAACTAAAGGAATGCAATTATCATTAGACCCAACTTAATTAGGGTCCAATACTATTTCTCCATATGGGTCTGTAAAAATATTTCATTGTTATAAAAATCTTCAACAGAATTATCTGAACTAGAAATAAGAGACATTGGGATCTTATCTAGTACATAAAAAATATCATTAGGTATGGGAAATTATGAAACTCGTGGCTTAGGTTAAAAACACTTCTCTTTCCCAGATTCAGTCACACATTTTTCACTCTAATAATTAATGTACTATTTAGATGACTAATTTATCATATTAAAGAATTAAATTACTGGTACTAACTAGTCCATTTAAATCATGTTCTTTTGATAGGGTTATATTTCTTATATATCATATCATTATCTTCCACATACATGTTTTCCCATGGAATGAAATTTACTCTTATTAACATTCAAATTCTCTGATTTAGACTCATTCCATTAGAAGATACTCACTTTTCCTCCCCCAAGAACTAGATCGTGGGACATAAAAAAAATATCAACGATGGTTATATTAGAGTATTTAAATGATAATTCAGATTAAAAACATGTTTCATTTATCTTTAAAAAAATAATAATAGACTAATCTTGATCCAATTCATCAACATAAATAAAAAAATGTATCTTAGTGCCTTGGTATAATGAAGTTTCCATTCTATTAGTAAATGTGTTGTTGAATAAATTTGTATGATAATATATTTCCACTATATAACTCAATTTTAATTTTTCCCATCAGGTCCATGCTTCTAGTGTTATCTTCATTCGATTTCTCAATCTTATTCCTAGAATGACCAATATGATAGTAAAACTACCTGTTATCAAATTATCCATCATGAGGATCCTCTAAACACATTGAACATTTATTTGAATATAACTCAAAATAATATCTTTCAAAAATAGGTTTTATTATAGTCCTATATTTCTCCAACATAAAATTAAATATTTAATTAAAATTCTTGAACTAATGTTTGGTAAATTGGACTTCCATTCTTACTAAACTAATCATTATAGATTTATTTTTTAGTGAATATATAACCAAATGATCTACTCATATTCAATCATTAAATATAAATTTCCTTTCTAATAATCACAAAATAATTTTATATATGTGATTTTAGATAATCAAAAGATACCTTAAATCATGATATGTCTTTCATTGATAGTGGTTGTGCACTAAGAAGTTTGAAATTCAACTATCTCATCATTCACACAATATTTTGTAGTGATTTAAATTATTCATGATTAAAAGTTAATAATATAAAATATTATCTTCAATTTTTAAAGGGAGACATTTATGGGACTTAATTATTTATGTATGAAAGATAAACTGATATGAATTGCAATCGTTAGATATTCAATTCATATAATGATTGAAAAACTTAATAAGAAAATATAAAATGAATTAGGAGAAACCAGAAAGAATTAAAAAAATTATAATTAAAAGTCATGGTATCATGACTATCCATATTATATCCCCTACGGTTACATAAGAGTGAAAAAATAGGTTATGGAATCCCATATATTTTTTATTAGAAATTAATTACTATGATCATTTATTCCATTTATAACCAAGTTACCAAATATTTTTTTATCAAGGAAATAATTGCATAAAAATAATAAGAAACATCAATAATATACCATTATTATAATAAAGAAACCATGAAATCATAAAATAAAAAACTTTCTTAACTAATGAAATAAAAAAAATAGTATAGAATTT
This sequence comes from Viscum album, assembly GCA_963277665.1. NCBI lineage: Eukaryota > Viridiplantae > Streptophyta > Magnoliopsida > Santalales > Viscaceae > Viscum > Viscum album. The sequence goes on from OY728159.1 coordinate 921,917,858, forward strand.
TGAATCAATTTACGATATTAAATAACTAGTATGGTAATGAATTTATAATAGTTGATCATTCCTAATTAAATATAAAATTTCTATGTATCTATACATTCAAATTATTAATAATGATAACCACAAGTTGTTTCTCATTTAAAATGTATTCATGACTGATATCACCATTTTAGAACTGATCTATCTAATAATGATGTTAAATATCAATGTGATTTGTCATCTGCTGTGAATTTTTTTTTTGAAATGATAATATCGCATGTGATATCAAAATTTATATGTATATTTCTTAATTTATATCTATATTCCAGTCAATAGTGTTTTATATAAATAATTATTGAACAAAAACTGCCTAGAGCTACGTATTTAGCATCACCAATAGATAATGTAATTGATTTTTAATCACTTCATGGGGATAATAGTGATTCTTAAAAAAATTAATGTGTTCCATGACACTCTTTCTATATGTCCTATAACCAAAAAAAACTAGCAAACCAACTCAAATTAATATCCATTATAGTAAAATAGAACATAATTACCATTATTATTAAGGTATTTATAAAACATTTAAAAAAAATTAAATATAATACCCTTATGTGTTTTTAATATGATAATAAAAACACATATTATAAATAATATCTGGCTGAAAAAAAGTTGATTATAATAAATCCATAATCCTAACTCAATAAATATTTTGGTTAACTAGTTTTCAAGTTTTATAAATGTTTAATTTATGTTTTAAACTTATAGGAGGTTCACAACATTTATTATAATATATAACAAAGAATTACAGAAAATAACCTAGGTATTTTCATTGATTTAAAACAATTACATCCATATTTTAAAAAAAATTAAAACAAAGGATGAAAATTTACATACGCATTAAAAAAATTTCAAATTTATTTTTAATATGGAGAGAAAATTGAATTTTATATGTGTTTTTAGATTAAATGAATATTATTTCTTCAAAATAAATATTTATAAACAAAAGATCTATTTAAATTATTTTTAGGAAATATTAGGATCATCTATAGCCTTTGAAAAAAAATTGAATCATGAAATATATATCCATATCATTCTATACTATGGGAGAATGTTTTATATCATAAAGTGTTTTAGAAAGTTTAAATTCAGGATTTTCAATTTATGGATTTTAAAAATGACGGGATTTATTCATAAAAATATTCACAATAATATAACCACTATATAATTATCTCTTAATATCCATTTCATATTTTTTGAAATTTATATGACCTACATATTCTAATATATTCACATTTATCTATTGGTGCAATAGTCTTTTAGGTGAAATTTCCTTCTATAGGCCTATATGTTTATGCAACCATTATAGATGTTTTTATAACTATAGTTCTTGATTCATAATCCTTCATTCTAAACACCCACTTTATTACAATAATAAGGTAGTATTTTTATATCTCCATTAATTCCCTGAATTCTTTTCTTTCAAACTTGTCCAATTCTTATTCAATAGACGTTACCCAATTTTTATCACTAATTTATTCTTTAATATTAATAGGATATTTTCGAGATTATTATGTTAGATTTCTAGCCTTTTCTCAATGTAGAACTAGTCAGTTTACCTCTTTCATTATCATTTACAATATCATATAAAGGAGTGTGCTTTAGGGTCATAGTAATTCTGGGTGTTAAAGTTTTTGGTTCATCAATGTCATCTTCATGGATAGGGTTTTCTATTTGGTCTCTATTAAGAATTCATTCATGTATATCAGTGGACCATAGGAATTATTGATATTATGATTAGATGAATTACACTCAAGGTTTTCTAATGAAAATATTGGATCATGTGGATCTATCTCATTAAATGTGGCATACACCGATTCTTCTAAAATATTGTTTCTTTTAATAAAAACTCTGTATGATTTATTTTTTGTCAAATAATCTAGAGAAATTCAATTATCTCTTTTGATTAAATTTTTTTCATGATTATATTTTATTATTGTGAATAAATACATTAGAGTTAGAAATTATAAAGTAAATACAATTTATTTTTCTACCAGTCCAAAATTTATAAGGGATTTTCATTAAATTATGTATTATCAAAAACATAATAATTACATTACTAGATTTATTCAATGATTTTATCCAAAATTAAATTAGAAAATTAAACTCAATAAGCATGGTCTGTAAAATTTCATAATGAAATTTATTTATCCTTTTAAATTCCTTATTTTCTATGGTGATTGAGGGGAAGAGAAATTATATTTTTACCATGATGTGAAAAGAGATTACAAACATATTGATTCTCAAATTAATAGTCATGATCACTCTTAAATTTCTTAATAGTAAGTCAACTATGGTTCCCTAATGATTTTAAATACCATGAAAAATAGGAAAAAGATTCACCTTTGGGTATTAAGAGAAATACCCATTCAAATCATGATGATTTATTAATAATTATATAAGAGTAATGATTTTCAAACAGTCTAGAAAATAAACAATGTCCAAAAAATTCCATGTTAACTAGATTTAAGTGTTTATAAGGAGGGGAATATTTCTTTCTTTGTAATGAAATTGTTTATTGCATTCCATTTTGAAACATATTTCACACTTTTCCTTCTAGGAATTTTAGTTTTCCTAATTAAATGATTACCCATTTACGAACAATATTCGTATGTGAGTGAAACTTTTATTTACATCGTAGCTTATTCAACGACCAAGGTTTTTTTAGAAATCTCTTTCATAATAAATATAACGAGGAAAAATAATCTAACTTCATAGAGTATAAAACATATGTCCTCATAACTGTCAAAACAAAATCAAGACTAGAATAAAAGTCTTTACAAGAACTTTTTTTCAAAAATAACATGTTAACCATCATAACCTAACTGAAAAATAAAAAAAATATTATACATTAATCAATTAATAAAAAAAATCTATATAAATTAAGATAGCTTCAATGTTAGAAATATATTTAAGATAATTGATTATTTTCATTAACATTATCTATCAATGTGACATGTTAACAGACAACCTTCACCAAATTCTTAAATATAATGTAGTCTCCTAAAATATATCATTAATATACACTTTATAGGTAACATAGATTCATACTAGAACTCTCAAATATTGGTAACTACATACAGAGTTATCTAAAAATATGATCTTAATAAACACACATCCAGGGGTCCTAAAAAGAGAACAAATAAATCCATAGTAATTTAATTTTTTCATATATTTAATAATAAAAAGATTATGAGTATTTGGGAAAATAATCATCATATATAAAAATATATGATATATTTTCCTGGAAAAAAAGGTTAACCCATGTCCAAAATACACCCCCACACCCAAACATTGAATATTAAGGTCGTACTAGTTGGTTTAGAACCTGAAACAAAATAAATCTTGTACATCATTTTTTATATTCAATTTTAATATATTAAAATACTTAAACATTTAGGTTTTACAAGATTTCCAAACATTTCTTCATGTTCTAAATTCATTATGATATCCTCTATGTGATTTTTTTATAATTTTGAGTTTATTTTTCTTTTAAGGCATTCATGGAGTCCCCAAGCATCAAGGTCCCAAAATGTGATTTTTGGGGGAGATAGACCATGGATCACATTTAGTGAACATTTTTTGACCCTAATGATATCCATGAAAGGGGTTACTAGTTTGAGATAGATGATTTTTTGATTTTTGTAAAATTTTCTTTCAAACTATGAGAAACCCTAGTGAAAATTGTGCTTCCTATTTTGGGTTTGCAGTGGCACATCATGGTCGGTGCACAATCTGGATAACTATATAGCTTTTCCCAACTAACATAAAATTTGGATTTTAATAATTTTACCCATATAATATTTTATTTAATGGGGATCATTCTCCCCCTATGAAATTCATATCCATTATCCCTTGGTGGTGGATCTCTAACCCTCTTCCCTTGGTGGTTTCTCCTAGATTCAATGTGTTTTGGATTGAGGTAAGATGATTACTACATGATATATTCCTCCATTCTGATTAGACGTGTCTTTTCATGCATTTACATGATGATTTTCCCTAGTGGTGTTTCTCATATAAGAGATGGTATTTAACCGGTTTTTGTTTTGTTTTCTTATGGATTAGGTGTGTAAGGCCTTATCCAACCTATTTCGGGTGATCTTTGTCTTGGGTGGAGAGATTTGGATCAAATCAAAGGTATATGACACTATTTATTTGGTTTTCTCTATAGATTATCATTATATTTATGAATTTATATTTTCTAGGGACATCTAATTTCCAAATAAATGATTTATATCTAATTATTATCACATCATTAGTTTATGTGATGGATTATATTGGTGAATTTGGTGTTTAAAAGGTGGTTATTCAAATTGGTCTGGATTTCATGAATACTATGTGTTTTTTAAAATAGAAGAAAAATGATTAATTTATTATAATGTATTTATAAATTGGTTTTAGAAATTATTTTACTTTGTGTCTTGTGTTGTGATATAATGGGAATGTTTGTTTTTGAAATGGTATGTTTTGTGGAATGTTTATTGTGGGAACTTATTTCTGATCATGTTATCATGGAGTAAAATGTGGGTTTATTGGGGGGTTGAGTGAGGGGTTTTTTAGGGACCCTTTGATCTAGTGGGGGATGACCATAAAATTATGAAATTTGTTTTCTATGGGATCATGGGATACTTTGGGTAGGATGACCAAGAGAGCTTCTATATTGGTTCTTGACATACCATAATGGAACTTGGTGTTAGGATCATAGGGGACAATGAGAGAGTCCATTTTTATTTATGACCTATCATACTATTTTATCATGCTTGATTGTCATTTTAGTTACATGCCCAAGGTTCATCTAATCATTCCAAATTATTTATATTCTTAAACATTTTATTAGTTTAATTATTGTTGTGATGAGATATATTATGTCAATTTTATGTTATTGTAAATAATTGATATTGATGTTTTATTATAATTTTTTATTCTTTTCAAGTTATTTTGATCATGGTATACCATTTTAAAATTTTTATTTATTTGAACGATGTCGGAAAATGCTCTGGATAACAAATTTATTTAATAGAAAGCACTATGGATTTTAAAGGTGTATTTAAAAAAATAGTTTTCAAATGTATTTTATTCTAATTTTTTAAAACTATTTTATTATATTATATGGAAAAAACTTAAATATATTCATGGTGGTATGGTAATGTGATTAGTTCCTCACATAATTTATGTTATCTTGGTTCGTTTTAGATTTCATTTTATAAGTCACACTTAAGGGCATGAGAACCATGTTCCATGGTGGCTCTACGTAATTTTTGACATTTAGTGTTTTGGTGGAGGATACATAGGCTAGTAGGGATTGGATCATGTAGATTATTTTTTGTATTTTTTATCCATTTAGATTTAATTGAGCCTTATCTATATTTTTACACCTTTCTTTTGATTTTCGGTATGTCTGTGATAGCATGTATATACGTTCAATTATACAATGTATGTTTGTAATAAATTCCATTTTTTTGTTGTATATACTTATATTTTTTATATCTTGGATTATTTGGATATGGTCATCCTATTTTATGCTTCAGTCCCACTAGTTTACCTATGAGGAAATATTTCCCATGTGATAGTCTGTTATTACCAGTGCCTTTCAACAGAACTGGGTAATTGGGAATGTACATTGAACTTTGTAGTTACAAATATTTTTGGAGGGTTGGGTCAACGAAGTATGGATCATTAAAAAATGGTATTTTAGTGGGTTTTGACAATTTGTAGTAATTTTTAGACTACATATATGACCATCGAGACTGGAGAGGTAGGAATGATGGAGTTCCTAACCAACTCTTCGTCGTATAAAACCTCAAGTTTCCAAGGGTGTTTTTAGATTGTGTTTGTGTTATGATATTAAATATTTTTTGAATTAGAATTATTCAATTATTTTTCTTATTAGAAACTAGTCTTGGGGTAGGTTTGGAGGCTATTTTCAGTTTTGGGGGTGAACAAGGAAGTTATGGATGAGGTGCATAGTTTGTGAGAATTATTAGTAGAGACCATGCACATAATGTGAAATATCTCCATATAGATCTTGTTATACCCACATGGTTGGAACATGGTTTTCCTAATCATGTTGCCTAAATGTGCATAATGGAATTTTTTTTACCTTTTTTTGGAATTTTTTATAATTGTTGAGTTAATTTTTGACAGCTATGTTGGGGGATTATTTTTAATCGTTTTATTTTTTGAGGATGGATCATGATTGATGAAGCTTTTTATTTGTGCCTTATAGATAATGCCTCCCAGAAGGACCTCATCTGGACAAAGAGATGGAAATTAAAATGATACCCCATTGGGAACCCTCATATTGATCTTAATTTGGTGGATTTTTTTATTTTTAAATTTCAAAACATTGGTCATGTTGGTGGCCACAAGAAGACACAGATGATGGTCCACAGCCATGAGTTTTCAGAAAAAAAAATCCATAAGTATTATATGGTGATATATAACCCAATGATCCCAATTAGTGGTTGTAAAATATAGAGTGTTTTTTTGAGTTCATTAATTACTCAGAGTCTTTGAAGGTGTGATTTTCCACATATGTGTTGGAAGGACCGAGTAGAGTGTAGTTAGAGTTGAGGTTTCTTTTTGGGATGCTTGGGGAAGACATGTGGACCAATTTTAATTAGTATTTTAACTGGAATTTATGATCAAAGTAATTGAGAGTGAATAAATATTTCATGTTCTTTACGTTGTAGTGGGTTGATCATTCAACGATAGAGTATTCCCCTATTTCTACAAAACTAGTACATGCTTCTCTAGATCCCCTCATGAATTATTACTTAAAGGCCTGGTGTTTTGATTTGGGATTGACATCATAGATCAGATCAATGATCATTATTTTATTTTCTAATAACCTATTAAGAGGTGGTTGGAAAGGAAGCTATAGATGAGGTGGATTTTACTTAAAATGCATGTCCCAATCATGTTTCTTCAGTGGGTGGAATACAGTTTTCTTTATCATGATTGAGGTGAAAGGGGGATGAGTCTTGGAGAATAAGTGGAAAGAGTGTCCAATAGTATTCAAGATTATATAATGTGTATTATACCAGGCATATACTAGTAATATGTTATCAGTTTTTGAGGGTTGGAAACACCAATATTATTTTCTAAGAGGATATGAGGGTATAGAACTTGTGTGGATGTCTAGGTCATCTTCAGTGCTTCTGCCAATTTTCATCATGGATGAGAAGTGTGGGATCAGTTTTCATGTTGGTATGCCTGGTGTAGTGAGAGGCTTCCAAGGGTATTGTATTTCACCCTCATAGTAAGGGGCGTTCTCACTATGGGAAGAGGGAACAAGTTGGGTCTAAGCTGGGGTATATCTGTGTAGTAATGGTCATAGCACATGAATCAAATTCTTTTCTGGAATCTTCTAGAGATACATTGTTTATTACTACTTCCATGGAATTAGTTTTATTTAAAAATGGAGAGTCATATTCATTTATTTAATTTATTCAGATTAATTCATTTCATTTTTCAATTAGAGTTGATTCCTTATGTTATCAATTTATTTACCCATTTAAGTAGGAACAAGGATCAAGGTTTTATGTTCTTTGAGTGCTATCTTATGGATTCCATACTAAAGATAGTTTGTGAATACCTTTTTATAGACCTATATGTTTTCAACATAATTAGAAATGTGGATTATTTGATCATCATTAATGTTTTGGTTTACATTTATCTTATTAGATTCTAGTTTTTCACTCTTAATGGAGGAACTATTAAATTTTTGGGTGAGTGGGATCTACAATAAGGGAGGTAAGCATCAATTTCTTAATTTTTCAGGACGATGAACTTCCAGTTTTCTATGTTTATTTTTAAGAATTTTTTATCAAGTTTAGTTGAAGAACATATAGTGGTACTTGATAGGTACCAAGACGTAATTCTAGCTGATTTTGTGCGATTTATTCCCTATATAAAGGTCAAGTTTACCATCGATATACTCCCTTCAATGATCCTAATTTCTATATCATCTTACCCTATGTCTCCAACCAAGCTGTAAGAGATGAATTTTAAACTAGTTGAAATTGAGGTAAAGGGTTTTATTCACCCTATCCAGACACCACAGAGGTCTGCAGTGCTATTTTAAATGTTGGTGAATGGTATCTTCTAATGTTTTAAACATTAAAGTTTACAAAACTAAGGGATAGTAATAAATAAATACAAATTTCCAAAATTAATTAGCTTTTTGACCTTTTTAGAGGGTCCACTGATTTTCAAAAATAGATTTGAGATTGGGGTTCAATTAGTTGAGGGTATATGAATAGGATGTTCCAAATAACTCTATCCAATGTAGTTTTAAGCATTTCATGTATTTGATTATACCCTTTGGGTTGACCAATTCTCTGGTAGACATCATGGTGTAAATGAACCAGATCATCAATCACTATTTGAACACCTTTTTTGCCATGTTTATTGATGAAATATTAGAGTATTTTAAATTAGAGGATGATATTTATTATCATTTTAGGTTGTATTGGTTGTTTTGAGATATCATTAAATATAAGAATTGTTTCCAAACTATTGTTATAGGATTTGGATATTATTTTATTTTTTGACATTTGATTTTAATGGACGTATTTTCATTGGATCTAGAGAAATATCAAGCATTTAGGACTCAGGAGAATAAAAATAATTTTTGTAATAACCTAAGTATGGTGGGATCGGTTGGGTAATATGAAATTATTTTTTAGGAAATCTCTAGGACAACTTCTCCCATGAAAAATTTGAATAGAAAAGGGGTCATCATTGAGTTGTATGAGAAGTACCAATGCACTTGTGAGCAGTTTCATGCCCATATATCATATGATCATGTCTTGATTATTACTAAACCTTTGAGATATTACACTATGTATTGTGATTCCACCAGTGAGATTTTGGGATGTGAGTAGATATAGGATAACCAAGCCATGGAACATGGATCCTAGAAGATATTCCCACATGAGAAGAATTACCCTACATATGACATTGAATTATATTTTTTATTCATGAGATGAAGACATAGTGAACTTACATTTATAATAATGTCTTACAATTTATTCAAATCATAAAATCCTAATGCATATTTTCACCCATAAAGAATAAAAAATAAAACAGAGATACTTGGGAGAGTACCTTCAATCCTTTCATTTTGATAATGTGTATACACTCGGGAAGGAAAATGTAGTCGTTAATGATTTGATAAGGAAGCTTCCTTTGAAATATATTTGGGAATCAATGCATCAGTAGGCTATGATGAGTTTGTATACAAATCTAATGATGGAAATAATGGATTATAGAGGGAAGATATTCTTGTAAATTATAGTGACCCTCTCTCATTAATTATGTAAGGATTTTGAATGCATCTGACCTCGAGTACTAGAAGACTGAAAGTGCCATAAATAGTGGGGAGACCTCAAGTGATTGGTCTATAACCCTCTATGGTTCTCTTTTATTTTGGAATTTTATGGTTGTTCATTTGAGATTGTGGAAGAAGGTGATGTGTGAAGGGTGTCACTTCCTTTCTATGATTCCCCCTAGGGATATCATGATGGTAAAAAACATTAGAAGTCAGTACTAGTGTCCCAGAATGAGATATGCACTAGTAGAATTTCATTCCAGATGCATGATTTTCCTGTGGATCAATAGTGATCATCAGAGGAAATTTTTCTTATTGTATCCACTTACTATGCATGTGTGGAGGTGGGGTGAGATCTATTTGTATTAATTTATTTAGATACCTCATAATATTAGTGATAAAATATCCATATGGGGAATTTTCTATCACTAAATGAAATTATCCTGCATTCTTCCAACTAAAAAGTCAATAAAGGTAGAAGAAATTAGTTTTATGTATGTCTGATAGGATGATCGAGTTAATGAAGTTCCATAAATGATAGTGAAGAACCATTATTCCCATTCCAAATCTACTTTTTGTATGTAACATAATTATATTTTTGGAACCTAGTGGAAATTGAGCATTGTGTATCAGCCGAATAGGAATAGACATTCCGAGTTCACCATATTGACTCTCGAGGATATTTTTCAAGCATGTGTTCTAGGCATTGAGGGTTTATTGGAAAGGAACCATTCATTGGATGATTTTTCTTACAATAACAACAATTTTTCATCAATCAGGTAACACCATTTGAGGCATTGTATGGGAAGCTATTCCAATCCCTTTATAGTGGGATGAGGTAGGTGAGAATTCCTTAGTTAGAGTGACGCTCTTCAAGGAAATAAATGAGATGGTTTTACTAAATAAAAAATGGTAAAGGATATCTCAGATTCACTAGAAGTCATACAAAAATAGTATTCATTTCCTGCTGAATTTTCATGTTTGGGATCAGGTGTTTGATCATGCATGAGATTAGTTGGGTTGACATTGCTTTAGATAATATGGAATTTTATTGTCGCAATATATTAGGATTTTTTTTGTAGATCATAATGGGATGGTATCATATAATTTGGAGGTTCAACCACTTATAAAAAAATTCAATGTCGTGTTTCATGTATTCCAGCATAATATATTTTATTTGGTCCCATGTCATGTGGTAGAGTGGGATGATTTGGTGTTAAATCCTGATACCACCATTGTGGATCATCCACTTTATATGATTGATTTTCAGATCAATGTGCTGCATTATAAGTGTATTTCCTTGGACTATTATAAATGGTAGTGTGTTTTTTATGGCCACGTGACATGGGAGTGGGAAGGTTGGGTGAGGGAGCAGTGGCCTCACCTGTTTTCTTCTAACAAAGCATGATGTATTTATTGGGGTAGAAAGTGTCATGGGGGTGAGATTGTGACTCCCAATGGATTACTAATTTGTCTAATAATGATTTTATTTATCTTTTTTGGTTTTCTTGGAGTTCCTAGGATTGGGGGATGAAATTGGTACATTAGGGGAGACATTCTAGGGAGCATGGTTAGCGGACAGTTTGTCAATCCATGTAGTTTACCGTACTAGGGAACTATAGATTTTTAATGATGGGTTGGAGATATTTAAAAATTAATTTTAAAACTATATGATAGCCCATGGGAAACATTTTGTACTATTTTGGGTGAAATGTGGAAACTTCAAGGTTGGTGAATAGTTTTCCAAACAATGTGTTCAAACTATTTTCCCATATCCAACTCACATAAAATATAACATTTTAGAAACTCACCCATATTGAGTTTTCATGTTTTAGGGCCCATTATCCTCCTCCATCATTATCTTACCATCCCCCTTAGTGTTGGAGCTCTCCTCCACATTCCTTTTTTGATATCTCTTGGATTCATGATGTTTTTTCATGGTGTATGATGATTTATTCATTATTTATTCATCATTTCCCCTTATATATGATTTTTCTAAAATTTACATGGAGGTTTGGAACCCCATGGGTGTTATTGGCCAAATCACAGGTATATAATATTTTTTTTGTTTTTTTCATGTAAATTATGTCTCTACGTCATATTTTACCGACTATGGGGGGTTTTCACCATGGGCAATGAGCTTTGTATTGAATCCAAGATAATATTTCAAATTTAATGGGTTTAGACATTTATTTACAATAAATTTTTGAATAACCTTATATTTTGGTTATCTAATTTCAAAATAAAAAATTTATAGTTAATTTTTATCCCATATTTAATGAGTGTGATGTATTATTTTGTAAATAAGGTTTTTAAGAAGGGGGTTTTCGAAATGGGGTCATCATTCATGCAACTAAAGTGTGTGTTAGAATGGATCAATGTGGTTTTATATATTTAAAAGGTATTCAATTTTTTTGAAATGATTTTATCTTGGGAATTTTGTTTTTATCAAATGGGATTATTTGTTTGTGAAATGAATTTATTTTTGTCTTGTTTTTTATGAGAATTTTTTTATAATCATGTTGGAATTGTGTAGCGCATTGGTTAAATGGGGTGTGAGTGAGGGGTTTTTTAAGGGTCCATGTGAGACATTATATAGAGGACTATGAAATCCTTTAATTTTGTTTCAAAGGGACTATGACATCATTTTGTGTTGGAAGATTGTTAGATCTTCTATGTTTGTTTAAGAGAGAGTTTGAGAGCTCTTAGATATGGGCTTAGGGAATAATGTGATAGCTTACATTTTCTTTATTTATCTAGGAAAATTATTAAATCCCACATGATTTTTTTCTAGTTAGATCTCCTTGGTTGTCATTACACATGAAGGATTATTAATATTCTTATTAATTTTATTATTTTAATTCTTCTTTTAATGAGATATTTTATTCCAATTTTCCATTGATGTGATTACATGATGTTGATGTGTGATCACTATTATTTATGATTTTATTATGACATTGATAATTTTATATTATGTGGAAATTTATATTATTTTAGTTGGGTTTTAAAATATTTTAGAAAATAGGTTATTTTCTTAAATGGGAATAAAAATAGATTTTAATGATGCATTTCAAAAAGGTATGTTTTCAAAGAATATTAGTTTTGAATTTTTTTTATCAAACTAGTTTATTGGTTCTCATGGGTAAAAGACATAAATATATTCATATGGGTAGAATTTTAGCCTTCTTGTCTTACATATTTCTTAGGACTTCATGGAGTTGGTAGATTTCATTTTGTTTCACATGGGTAATGTTCCAGGGTGGCTCTTCTTGATTTTCAGCATCTCGTGTTCTCATGGTGGATACATAGTCGCATATGTATTAGATAATGTGGACTGTTTTTTATATTTTTTACGTATTAGTATATATAAGATCATATTCTACCATCATAACACTTTATTTGGAGTTTGGAATTGTTTGAGATACCATCTATATATGTTCTATTATGGAATGATTGTATATGATTTGTGCCATTGTTTATGATATATTTTTATCTTTTGAGTATAACTTTGATGGTTTGGATGTGGATTTCCAGTTTTATTAATAGATCATTTAGTTTTAACTATGTAAAATAATTCAAAAACATTAATTCTTATGTCTGATCCTTGATTCCAGCATGTGGAGATCAGGAACGCGCTTCAAGACATGTAGCAGGACGGATCAGCTGACGAGTTAGGTCGACCCAGGTAGGTTAATTAAATTCTTTTATTAATCCAATATAGATCCTTTGTAAGTTTTTCATTACCCTAATTCCAATTATTTTTCTCAATTAACAATTTGGAATTTTTGTTCATAAGTAAGTTTATTTTTGTGAGTAATAGGTAAGGTATACTACTTATTTATATTTTTATATTTATCATTAAGCACATTCATCATTTACTAAATGAAAAATCAATATTATTGTAACTCTTTATAAGTCATTTCATAATCATCTAGAAAATCATTACTAGAGAGGGAAGATTCCATAACAAAGACTTTAAGCTTAGATGTAGTGGTTATGAAACCACAATTAGCTCATTCACTTTCATCTTCATTATTGAGCCTAAATAATAGATGGCTTTTCCAGAAGAACTCTATGTAAAATTCATTTACTTATTTTGAATAATTACTTTTTTACTATGATTATTTTTCCATTTAATCTAGTAGAAATCAGTTTTTATGTTGAACTTTTTCTTACATTCATTAAATTTGACTTCTCATGTTCTATCAAACTTATTACTATTTTTTTATTCTGAATTGATCACCAATAAATACTATCCTTCCATTATTTTTTAAATATCCTGACTATGTGATCTATATCCTCATAAAAATCCATATAAAATTCACTTCTACTCCTACCTTCATCCTTTATTACCTCTTTCTATTTTGAATCAAATGTTTTAAATGTAACACATTTCCTCTTAGGTTCAATATATTCATTGTAACATTTAAACTCATACTCATACATCATTAGCATCAAACCACATTAGTTATATTTATTTACATAATTTAACTATATTATATTATTAAATTTTTGTCTTTTCCACATTATTGGATGACTTCTTAGAATTACCAGCACCTAATTTTTTCGTCAATAGTATATGTATATTAAAAAATTGTATATATAATCTCACTGAACATGGCGTACATTTTAGATACTAATTCATCATGTTTCATTCAAGAATTATCCTATTATTTTATAACAATTACAATAAAATTATTTCACATTTTACGATCCCTCATAAGTTAATGATAGGGTTACCAAAAATTGAAAAATATCATGACATACAAACACACAAAATTTTTACTCTTATCATAGATAAAAATTTTATCATTCATGTATTAATAGTAACAATTATATATTGTCATTTTAGTTTCACTATTGTCGATTCTAAATTTTTTGGGTTTTTGATATTTATATTTTATTGTGCAAAAATTTCAAATTATATTATCTCATGGTAAATTTCTATTTTAGTATTCCATTATGAATAATTTTTTATACTTAATTATATAGTTATACTAGTAGCATATCCCTTAAATATATAAGAATCTATGAAATAATAATACTAAAAAATAGAAACATAGATCTTTCCCTCAAGGCTTGATCAATTTAAAAATCCTTAAAGTCATTAAATAAGTAAACATAATGATCCAGTAAGAACATTAATTAATAAAAAATGATTGTCCCAATGGAATTTATGAGAAGAGGGGAAATAGAGTTTCCATGTAAACAATATTTCTGTAGTGAAAATAAATTCTATCCTCCCAATATAAAATTGTATATTTAAAAACTATAGTACGTCTATATAATTCTAGTTATTAATAAAATTTATCAATGGAATTATCAATACCATGTTCAAACATATGAATTTTTTTAGATTTGTAAAATATTTTTTCTCATAGAAATTTATATATCATTGATTGATTTTAACATTCGTAGTTACTTTTAGAAAATGAATTTTTTAGATCATTGACAAATAGAAGAATGTAATGATATATCGAATATATTTCATTCAAATAGTGTATGTATAGAAAAAGAATCACATAATGGAAATAAAAAAGTTGTTTACTTCCAAGATGGAAATTAGTCATCTCAACATGAATGAAATTTCACTTCCACATATTTTTATTTAAATAATGAAATTAATCCACAAATTATATCAGGTGTAGAACAAGATTCTATACACCAGTTTTCTAGGATTATGAGAAATCCTATTAACATATTATTTATGAAAAATAATTATTAATGGAAAAGCATGTGCATAAAAATATTCTACTTTATAGAGTAGAATTATTTTCTAAACAATTTAATAAAAAAACTAAAAAAACATAAATGTAAAATATAAATAGTAGTAGAGAAATGTATAATTAAAAATGTAATGTAACTCTTCCCTAATCAAGTTTGGTTAATCTGAATTTTTTTTCACCTTCTATGATCCTCTACCAATTATAAGAGTAGGGGTGGGGGTCATCGAAGATTTCAATCAGTTCAAGAATTGTTGTGTAAAAAATAAGAGAGTCATGAATTTGAGTAAGAAATATAAAAACAAGGTATTAATTAATCAATATGCTTGTTTTCTATTTCTTGTACATTTGACTCATACTCTTATTTATAGATTAATCCTATCAAAATATTTTTTGGGATATAATCAAAAGAAATATCATTATACTGAGAATCATATCTAATAATACTCACCTACTATAAAATTATATAAATATTCCTAAATATATCTGTTGTAAATTAAATAATGGAAGAATAATATTGGATTATATATTATTATGGAAATCAGTACTTAATCATAGATGGACTTATTTCTAAAAACTTATTTCTTCGTTTGGATATGGTTTCGTTAGTTTTTTGTGTGACAAAACTATACATGTGGTCTATTATAAATTTCTTCTTGTTGTAGCTACAATATTTTAATATTATTAAATTAATTAATTTACAAAATGCATGGTCATTGTGAATTAAGGTTAAATTAATCCAAAATTTTTACTATTTTCAATAAATGTTTCATGAAAGGAATCATTGATTAGATCATTAAATGTGTACTTTTTCTATTGTATATGAATTTTTATTTTACGTGTGATGGTCAAATCATATGATCTCTTGTCTACCTCACAAAAGATCATCTACGTTTCTTTTCTATAAATATTGATTAAGGATTATAAAAAATTTACTCTATGGTTGGCCTAGTATATATATAGTCGATCAAATACTTATAATGTTTCACCAAAATATATTTGGTTACCATAAAACAGACAAATCATTTTTAAAACAATAAATATGATTTGGGATCCTTAAAATTTTGATTCTTTATACTACTGAAACATATATTTTTATGAAGTGAATGTTATGAATGGTTTTGAAAAAGTGGGCTCTATAATTTAATTATGTCGAAGACATTAATGGTGAAGATAGTGTGGATAATATATCTATTCATAGTCGATATGAGATGTAAGATGAAAATCACAGGTTTTGAGGAGGGGATAATCTCTATGGGTGAAAAAATGGTAGTACAATGAGTGTCCTTAAGTGTATAAAACTTCCCAATCATCACTTTTTGTGATGGGAAATCCTCTGATATAAAAATTGAAAAACCAATAATAGTCCTTATGGGTGAAAAATAGCCAAACCTATAGATATGAATGTTAAAGAGTTCCCTATGGATGGAAAAATAATTATTAGTTGATATATATTTTATGTTTCCCCTTGATAAGGATATCTTCTATATAATGAAGGATACATTCAATAATGTTTCTGAACGGGTGAATAACCTCCTGAGGATATAATAGTGAATTCTATATGGGTGGAAAATTTATTGATTCTTGGATGTGGAATGTTGGTGGTTATTGTGACAGTAATAATTTTGACATTAGTAACCCAATTCCAGGGGATATTTATTTATAATGTTAAAAAATGTATTGATCATAATATAATTGATCCCATCCTTTAGTAGTATTATGATACTATATATATACATGATGCTAGCATTACATTGGAAAACAAAAATACATAATATTCAGAAGGCCCATGAGAGAGTCAGACCCACTCCTATAAAACATTATTGAAAAACATAAAATACAATGTCAAGACATCACAAGGGAGGTTTACGAAGCCTTGTAACAAAAGCTTCACGTGTATCAGCCTCAACTAAGAGAAATGAACATTCAGGTACCACAAAGGACAACTCCTAGCATGACTCTGCAATGGCCTACATTGAAAAAACATTAGTCACCAGATTAGTCTCCCTGTATACATGACTCACATCAAACATGAGACTATCATGAAGTCAAAGACAAGAAATCCACGATGAAAACATCCCCCATGGGTCATTCCTGGATCTTCTCTGGAGAATGTCAACTCCCACCATTGAATCTGATTCCAAACATAGAAAGCACCAACCATTATAAACCACATAGAAGATTGATTTTACCATATCCCATATCTCAGTCTCAATTATAGAATCCTCTCTAATATAATGATAGAAAAATCACTCAATGATGACCTGCTAGGTATAGAAGGCACCCCCACAACCTAAAGGTTCGGGTGCGCCTGAATCTGCCGCATAAACATTAACATTCAACCATGATGGAATAAATGGAACCATCTAACTGAATTCATTACCAGGGGTTTTATAATCATTATTTTGACAAAACAATTCCTTGAAATAATAAAGACACTAAGATCATTGTTAATAAATCAAATATCTACTCTAGATGCATTACATACTACACTATGGATGACTCTAACTCTATACTGGAGTGATGGTTTAATATCCTCAAACACGCAGCCATTGCGGGACATCCAAATGAATCCATTCGTGCCTATAATAGCAACCAGAAAAAATTTAGAGACCTTTTCACTGCACCATGAACCAACAGATGAGGCAAACAGACCCTACAGACTCCTAAAATCCTTGCAGCACCCATATATATCTTGAATGTATCTCCAGAACATACAAGAAAAATCACAAGAAATAAATATATGCTCAAGTGTCTCCCCTGCTTCCAAACATTGAGTAATGTCCAATACCCATTGAATTCCATCACTTTGATGACAATTCTGCACTGGAATCCTTAGTTTCCATATCCTACAAAAGTGTAGGTACTCAATAGGAGGGATGATGAATGTCCAGAATGCCAAGATCCACTGAGGGGTGGTGATCTACCAATCCCACATATATAGATATAGATCTCGAGTAGTAAGAACAACATTTAAACTTGGTTTCCAAATCATGGTGTCACTATCAATATAATTATATCTAAGGATTTGATCTTGAATTTGAAAAGTAATAAATACATAGGTACTCAAATTAGCAGCCTGAACTGAGGCAACCGAGTCATGCATCTTATCAGGTGGAATAATAGAAACCTCTTGAATTGGCATAGTTAGCAAATTGTTCCCCCAATAATTAATCACAGAGTCCCTAAAAATAAACCACTTGGAAGAACTCATAATCCTATTGAAAGTGGACTTAAAATCATACCAGATTGAAGAAGAGAGATAATAATGGTATCCGTCCCAAAGCATTGGTGTGAGTTCAGCTGAAATAAACTCCATTGAAATGTTATTATAAGTGAATGTATTCCTTGTAAACATACTAACCGGAGATTCATTAAATTGACCTAGGTCCTTTATTCCAAGACCTCCAATATCAATGGGCTTGATGCAATCTATTCAAGACACAAAAACCAGATTTTTCTCATCGATAGAACCCGTCCATATAAAATTTTTGTGGAGCCTTTGGAGTTCCTTTATGAGAGACTTGGGCCACCTATAAATAGAAAACACATCGACAAACATATTGGTAATCAACGAGTTAACAGGGAATATTCTCCCAACTTGAGACATCCCTTTTCCTTTCTAAGATTCCATTTGAGTAACGATATGAGATAAGATAGACTCCAAGTGAAACCTTTTCATTCTTCCCCAAAAGAGTGGAACTCCAAGATAGTTAAAGTGAAAAGAACCATTCTTAACCCCAAGAGACCTTATAACTTCGTTCTTTTTCTTGATCAAAACTCCTTTCTCAAAAACAAAAAAATAATTTAGTGTCTAATGGCCTATCCAACCACATTCTCATAGTGCTTAAAGATATCCTTAGTAGAGGATAAAATCCTTTGAATTAGCCTAACCAAACAAGAGGATATCATCTGCATAGAAAATATTAGTGGGATTATAATGATCCCTTCTTACTTTAATCGAATTGTTCATGCCAGCCTGAAAAAGGCTATTGAGAAAGAGATTTAAGTAATCATTTTCAAGGGAAAATAATAGGCCAAAAATAGGGTCCCCTTTCTGAAAACCCCTAGAGCACTAAAAGAAACTCTTATGAGAGACATTAACAAAAATAGACCCTAAAAATCTTAATAATCTCATGATTTAAATTTAAAAACCTTGTTGAAAAGAAATGAATTCTTGGAATGGAAGAAAGGAAACTCCATTTCATAGATTCAAACACCATAGAGATATTAATATTTGATGAAAAATTCCTTTTTTTCACCTACCATATCATAACATTAATACTTTCAGAATCAGTAAAAATGTAGGATTGAATTACCATTCCCAAAATAAACCCAAATTAATTTGGGGTGATTATTCCCTTAACCAAATTTCCTAGCCTTGTGGCAATAATTTTACAAATTATCTTAGGAAGGATATTTCCTATTACAACCAGCCTAAAGTAGTTCATACCCATATCACAATCCTTCTTGGGTATAAGAGAGATGAATTTGTAGTTAGAAACATAATACATGGATGCATTAATAAAAAACTAGTTTACTACATTAATAACCTCATCAAAAACAGTCTCCAAGTAAAACATAAAAAACATATTTGTGAATCTATCAGACCCTACAAAACTATCAATGTTCAGAGAGATCAACACTTCCCTATCCAAATTTCTCCTAGGATCCTTCACAATGTTGTCATTGATTTGATCATCAATTCATGGAGTGATTTTAATCATAATCATGTGTGTTCTATCATCCCCATTATTAGAAAAAATATTAGTAATGTAATTAACAATCGCATTAGAGATTTTATTTTCTGAGGTTGGATGAGTTCCATTAATGTTAAGGGAAATGAATCCCCTCCAAATTTTTCTATGTTTATGAAGCATATGAAAGAAGGTAGAGTTCTTTCCCCACTCCTTCATCATCCTTACACTGTACAATGATATGGCTAGATTTTATTTATTATCCAGCATCTCATCTAGCTTTTGATAAAGCCTAAATTTTATCACTTGAAGGCATGGAATTTAGCTAATTTATATTCATGTAGATAAGAAGATGATATTCAATAGCCTTGGTATCCTCATCCAACATAGATAAATAAATATTTCTTAATTCCTCCACCATCATATTGTTGATTTTCACTATTGATTAGAGAAAATGAGAGGCGGAACCCAAAATCTCAAATTTCATGGCATCGATGAAATTCACCTGACTCCCTTGAATGACACGCCATGAATTAATAAATATTAAAGGAATATGGGAACCACACACACTTATAATGGATATTCCAACCACCTATTGATTATGGTTAGATTGGGTTTTGGGAAGAATATCATTATATCATACATAATACTCTTCATGGACATTTTTGAAATTGGAATCAAAATAATGTAGTAATTTTAGATGCACTGTATATGGTATCGTATAATGAAAGCTAACAAGGAATAATTGAGTCTCAATAAAAAATGTAGGAATAAATAACCGAACGGATTCCAAATGAGCCTAATATATCAACGAATAAAGAAATCCATCGAAAAATATTAATGATTTCTTAGTGATGGGGTGTCAACTGATGGATATATTAATCAAAGAATCAATGCATCATTAAGTATAATATATACATACACCTAAGGACATGTGTATGTACATCATATATAGTAGTGGAAAAATTCACCAACTACCCCAAAATATTTTTTATTATGAAACATTCCAATGAATAAAGGGGATATAGTAATTTAGGCACCACCCATCACATAGTAATCACAATTCATCCATCATATAAATTATTTTTGGCAAGTAATAAATTTTATAATGGTCTAAGGATCCATTTACTACCATTTTTCTTAATATAAAATACTTTTCCTTATTGAAGTAATGGGTACAAATATTTCCAATTTTTCCATTTTAATTAAAATACAACGATATATTTGTGAACACAAGTAAATATAGTTTAAATAATGTGACATCCATATTAAAATGAAACATATCCTTTGTAATGGTGTATTATGGTAAGATACTTTCATCCTATATAGGTTAATAAGGGTAAATGAAAAAAGAAATAATATAATGATCCCCTATTAGAAAAAATAATATTAATGATATGTAAATATTATGAAATTAAAATGGATTAAAAAAAAATTATACAAGGATGTAATTATAATTTCATATTCACAATTAAATAATAGATTTCTATAATTGAAACATAACATCGTTACATATATTAAAAAAAAGGAATCACAAAGGAATTTGGAAAAATATATGAACAAAGAGGCATAAAAACCTTGACATTATTATATCCCTTCCAATAGATGTTGAATGATCTCCTTTGATCATTAAAATTTTGTATCTCAAAATTGAAATGTATATTATGGTTTAGAAACACTTAGCTCACTGTGTATCTTGAGGAAAAATCATAGGATAATCCTTAGAGAGAAAAATTTGTGTACCCAACCCAATAAAGGGCTTGAGCCCCAACTATCCCAACCTCACATCCATAAGACATGGGTGGAAATCCGGATATAATTCAAATATAACAAAGGAAGTCATTTCTTATGTACCATTACTCACACACCTGAACATCTTGATGAAAATGTGAAAAGTAAAAAAATTAAAGAAGATGAAATTGTGAAAAAGAAAATTAAGTATGAAAAAAACTCAATGTTGTATAAGAGTACGACAGTAAAAACTGAATAGTAAGTGGAAAAAATACGTGGAAAAATAGAACAAAAGTCTTAACCTAATAAAAATGGAAACGTAAACTGGTTAGAGTGCCCAACTACTAAATCCCTTGCTTTGAACACCATATGTGGTCCAATGTACCAGGTATCCCTAAGAACCTATGAAGTCATCATTATATAATCCTTCATCTAAATATGATTTAACACATGAATGAAAATACAATTCAAGGGTGTGTATTTACATACTCATTAAGAAAACCTGAAAGATAAAGGGGGAGTAGTGATAGATTCAACAAGAATAGAAATATAGAAAATACAAGACACATTAAATAGAAAATATCAACCCAAACCAATATTAAAATTAACCTTTTACAAATATAAGGTTGTAAACATTGTGAATTGATGAAATACACACATATTCCTTTCATCCTATTGAAGGATATTAGACTCATCAAAAAAAGATGACTTAAACACATAAATCATGTGGCATACCTCTCGCATCATTACCTCTCATGGAAATAGAGTTACCAAATCCAAGTGTATATATACAGAAAAATATATATATATTCTAGGTCAAAGAATCCAAAATGAGAGAGGAATGAGATGATCATCTCAATTCTCATTCAAAGTAGAAGAGTCTCCAACATTCCCAAAAGTCTATCTGTGATGCCCAACATATCACATGTCTGTTGAAAATTAAATGTCCATGTGAAACCCCATATTGTCAATTTTTTCACATTTGAGGGGGCACAATTTCCATGTATTGTACGAAAAACCTATAGTGTTAGGATAATTCCACTCAATATCTATAGAAATAGAATGAAGGGTACATTTTCTGATACAATATGGGAGTACCATCTTAATGAATAGAGGATCCATGACCCAATATGACAGTGTAATAACATCTATATCTAAACTCATTGAATATCATTCCCAATCAATGTCATTATCAACCATTTCCTAAAGGATTTTCATGATCAGAATATATTTAATCATTTATCAAATGACACTGAAAAAGAAACTATCATTCTCATCTTGGAAAACACTCAGGATAGGATATTCACGGGTCCAAATATGAGTCCATACAAAAAATATAATATAGGCTTTATATTAATAAAGAGGTACATGGCATAGAGGGGACCAACACGATATATGACCCCACTTTTATACTAGTCCATGTCCTCACTGGCACATAACTTGCTGGCCATGTAGGTTTACATGACCTGTAAGTGTACTAGAAAATGTGACATGGACAATCATAATGAACATACATGGATTATTGTTAGTGTGAGTGGAAAAAATAATAATTCCACTAATAAGACTCTAGAAACATCCCCTTATGTACAAATACATTATATCATTACAATCCTCCTGGAAAAGACCCTAGGATAGGCTACTCACATTCCCTATTCAGACACCTGGGTAAAAAGTCACACTTCACCACATAACGCATGAATGGGGATTCATGGGACTAAGCATCAATCCGAAATTAAATACTCAATATTTTTCTTGAAACATCCACCTCAATTTTAGGGTCACAATGCTACTAATAGTTCATTATTCTGACACCGTATGAAAAAGATATGTCAGATAAAAGATCTCACAATTATTATTATTAGCAATATTATTATTATTATTATTATTATTATTATTGGGAATTTCACTGACCCAAGGAATGAGTCCAAAAAAGGTATCAATAATTAGTCTTAAAATGACCACCTCAATTTCATGTTTATACTTTCATTGATGGATTCTAAATAAGATACCACAAATAGAAGATATGACAAAATTAAGGTTTGACCACAAAAATAATAATAATTTTATAATATTCTTTTCCTAAACCCCCTTTTCCCCTGATTCATTCTCAAAGGATAGCCCATTTTATTTCCTTGAAAAGTTTGTATTGCCCCTCCCAATGTTATTTCACTTATTTTTTATCATTTCATTAAAATAATATTATTATTATCATCTCATATTATTATTATTAAAAATATCTTCAAATTGGAAGGTTGTACTTCACAACTCATAGTCCCCCAACTGTTTCATTTATTTTTTCTATCATCAAATCATTATTATTATTAACAAATGATCATAACATCCTCCAATAAATTAAATCCATTTATTTTTATTATCCAACAACAATTTTTTTCCACTATTATCATAATTATTTATTATAATAATAACTAAAAATTCTCATTTAATTTTTCAACAAATCATCCCCCTTATTAATATTAATTATTAATTACTAAAATCCACCATATTGACCACTCCTAAAAAGACCTTTGAAATCCAATTCCAGTTGCTTCTACAACAACATCAAGTAGCCACAACCATGAGACTCTGCGCATGGCCTCCATTTGGAACTAATCTCATTACACTGCATATCATCACCCCCTAGAAATAAGGAAAATAGGGTTCACCAATCTAATCTTAAACCACATATGATCCCAAATAATCACCAACAACACAAATCTGATTTGTTCACAAAACATCATCAAACCAGTTTATCAGCATTCTTACAAAACATCAATATTCATGTCCTTCATGCCACTAAAATGAATCTATGGGTTCAAACAAGATCGAACCCACCCTTTCAATAATGAATCATGACCCCGTGATCTAGTGATGAATAATGCGAGAAATGGTGACGGGGGAAAATCACCAATAACAAAGGTGATAAACATTATTCCCTAAAAATATTTTACATTTTTAGTGGGGAAACTCAAGTGAGAAACATGGAATTTACACGAAATAAAATGAATTGAAAAAAATTAATTATTCAACAGGGCTCAAGGGAATAACATTAAATCACATAAACAAAATTATATAATAAATAATTCCAGAATATTTTAATAAAATGGTTGGAAACCACAATTGAAGTTCCCTATCTTTATTATGGAGCTCTTTTTGGTGAATAAAACATCTGCTGGTGATGAAGATGGTCTGTTGCATCCACCACTTGTTGATTCACCTCAATCTATTCACCAGTTGTCATCCATTCTTAATCCACCAACAAAGAAAGACAAGAAGCTCATATCAATGATCCCATGGTTATGTGGATAACCCTAATGATTTACCTTAACAAATTATTTATGAATGAAAATAATCTTGGTCATATAATTTTAAATAAAAAAATTATTTATTATAATTAAACGAACCTGCTAACATCTTCCATTACTAGACACCCCGCACTGAAAAATTATAGGTCATATTTATGGTAAAATATACATTGAAAAATCAACAGTGTTCTCTGATTTAACATTAATATCTTAGTTTGGGTATTATTTGGGTTGTGGTTATTAAATAAATTAATTTAATTATCCAATACACCCACCCATGGTTGCCTCATATGACCATCATGTGCTGACCAACTTTAGGTCATAACTAAGGAAAACTACATTCTCTGGATTCAACTATAGTCTCATATTTCTAAACTGAGATTATATTAATGATATATTCCACTTTTTCTTGAAAATTGTTCATGCACAATATAATTTTTTTATATTTTTATAAAATTAATTATGGACTCAAAGGGCCTTGTATTTGTGCATCATATTAATTCATGTCTCTAAAAATATTCCAAGTATAATTCCAAAGCATTAAAAATAAAAAAAAATTGGCTCTAAATTATTTCCTTCATCAATTCTTTTCATCTTTGAAATGAAAAGACTAAGGCAAAAATTTAGGGACACCGAGCCCACATCTACATATTCTATAAATCTTCCCTAAACCAAGTTTTCCTTCCAATAGATGGTATGAAACTCCCTCATCAATGACACTCAAAACATGACTAGAAGAACCATATTTTCCTGAAAAAGGGATTAAGTGATTAACTTATTCAAAAAATCCATCATGTGAAACTCTTAAGGATATCAGGTCATGAAAGATCTTTCAGTCAATATCCCCAGGTTCTGTCTCCCTTACTCGCAGAGGAAGAAGAAGGTTGATAACCATAGACGAGAGGTATGATGCACTATTCTCACCAAAAAGGGTCAACTACAAAGAGTTCAATAACTCTATCACCTCACTCTGCACTTGTAAATGGAAAACCTCAAATTGATCATCTTCGGTCATAGCCATGCCATGGGTGGCCCTCATGCTCATGTTTCCTCAACATTTATATATTCCATTGTCACTCATATGTTTAAGAATAAATATCAAAATAAATATACCTTTGAATAAATAAAAATAATATGAGAGACGTAATAAAACAAACACTCTCAAGTCATTCCTATAATCATCCCCGTGTGTATGATATTCTCTAAATATGATGTTGAGAACATGAGGGTTCCATCGCAGAATACTATAACATATTGATCCAATAAATGTTCAGGATCTGGCTCATAAGTCTTCTAAACTCTCTTGTGGCACTCAACGTGCCAATGGGTGTCAAAATGAAATGAAATATACTATAGTGCCTCTAATAAGCCACACTCGATACATCTACCTCTCAAACTATGAGGTGGTGATAACCTATCCTGAGGTCAACCTTTCAGATCTATTTTTCCCCAAGAAATTGGTTGAAGAAATCAAGATATCTTGGGGTGGATAGTAATCCTCGTGTCACCAAGATCAAGTGATTACAACCCACACCTGGCCTCATGCTCTTATCATCCTACTAGAAAAACAAAATTGGTTTACACAGCTGAAAACACTATGCCTTATGAATTCCTACCTCTATAGACCCTCCCACCACAACAATAACTATCGCAACCCCATGGGGTATCTAATGTTCCAGCATGATCTTCAGTCAATTCCTCGTGAATGTATATATAGATTTCATTCCCACGATGGGGGGGTAATCCCGACTATTTCCCAAGAAAGACATCATCAACCCCCCGTCATTTGAGGAAGCTTAAAGGTCAAAAAATAAACTTCCCAAGGGTATTACTAGCCAACTATTGAATCGGCTGTAACATCCTACAAATTATCTCATCATTCTTTTCCAAAGGATTACTACTAATCATTGAGGAAAACATTATCTCACTGTTTCTTTTGAAACATAGTGTGTGAGGATATCCCTCTCCTCGTAGAGTATGGTCGCCCTATTAGAGGGAATGTGTGACCAGTATTCCAATATATAGGGGCCTACAATTAAAGTGTTGTGAAAAATGGCCTCAAATACTATCTCTAAGTTTTAAATAGGTTCTATGAATATGGAAATGTGTCACTAAACTTAGTTCTAACAACTAAAACTGAAACAGTAGGCACATATGTCTTACCATGAACCACAATTGATCCTCCCAACAAGAAGCACCATTTTTTGAGAGCTCACTATTTCCCTTTTCTACCTTATCTTCTCAACCATGGCCTCCTCTAACACCCCATTACAAGGCCATATCCTAAACATGGAAGTCAAAGAAACTCCTTCACCACATTTTGTCATTATCCTCTTTTTGATGATACCGAATCACCTGCATTGTTTTGAATTGAATAATAAGGTCATGTCTTGATGGGGGAAGTGTCCCTCTAATGTGTATCTCTGATCCCATGATAAAACAACTCAATCAACAGACTCTACTAATTCCCCAATTTTTCTTAACTGAGTGGGATTTCCAAACAATAGGACTGGGAATGACCTCATACACCTGATAAGGGAGTCTCACTCATCACAAAACACGGGTGATACCTATCTTCAGAAACTGTAATGCGCACTCAGAACGGGTGCACCATGTACTCGTTCTAATGGAACAAAAAAAATTCTATATGAAGAGATCTAGTTACATGTTCATATATCTGATTGGTTTGGAAGTTCACACAAAAGAAAACTCAAATCATTGACTGAAGCCAACCCTGTACTACCATTGGATTTGACTCGGTCTGGAACCTCAACAGCCTCCAACACTATAACATGTGGAGTGTGCTAAGATTTCATGCATCTTCATCCATATTTTTTGTTACAATCCTCTAATCGACAGGAGAGGTTATTGAAACCTTCCCACCTAGAGGAAGAGGCTCAAAGGATGGACAATTAATTGGAACCTCCTAGCTCATCGGATTGCTTTCATGATATGAAAATCCTATCATGTATAGATAGTATTGTGAAGGAATTTTGAAAATGTATTAGATGTGCCACATTCATTTGAGAATATATTTATATATATAATAAAAAATTGGGATATGAATCATGAAGGGTAGTTAAATACTCAATCCTATATAATGCATTTACAACTGATCACTACAACGAATGTCTAAATACATCTAGTTGAAAAGTAGGTAGTCATGGTCCTGGTGAATGGATAAGTCAGCCTACCACACCATCACTATATTGTATGGATTTAGATCTATACTCGAGATGAATGGAAAATTTTTCCTTAATCCCAACCAAATAATCAAAAGGGGAATATTCCAGACAATGTCCAATGAAATGAACTACTATGATACAAATCTTTCATGACCCGAGGCGAGTTGGGGATCGAGCCTCAACTACCCCAAGCCTTCCTCCATAGAGAAGGGGTAGAGACCAATGTGGAAGGAATATCTAACACGGTGAGGCATTTTCCTACATACCATTATGAACACACACAAACAGATCAATGAAAAATTGTAGAGGGAAAAAATAAAAGAAGATATAATATATATAAATTAAACCAAGCATGCAAAAGATCTATAGTGAAATTGAGTGCGATAATGAAAATGAAAATTAAGGATGGAATATACACACCCAAATTGATAATAAAGTCCCATAAAAACTATAAATGTAAACTACTGAGAGAGCCTAGCTCTTGAATCCCATGTTGTGAACAACATATGTAGTCCAATGTTCCTTGTATCCCTAAGCTCATTTGAATAAATCTCTGACCGATATTTCATCTTCATAAGACACAACATATGTAGTAAAATTTCATATATGGGTGTGTATATACATAAACAATAGTGTTACCTGGAAATGTGAAGGGGTGTAGTAAGGGAAATAGTAAGAATAGAAAGACAGTAGATGCAAGATATAATTATGAGAATAGTCTAACCCAAACAAAGAGTGAAATTGTCCTCATCCAGACACAAGGGGTTTAACATGGTGAGTAGCTGAACTACGCATCGATTATTCACCAACTATATCATGAGAGTAGACTCATCTAACCACAATAAGTTATTAATGGAATGCACATGTCATACCTCTTGTTTCTTCATCCCTCATGGAAGGAGAGTTACTGAATCCCAGGGTATGGATTCCTAATAATATATATGTATTCGTACTCAATGATGCCCAAATGATAGTGTAAGGGTATCGCTATCTCATTGCTCATCTCAAAAAGAAGTGTCACTAATAGTTCAAAAACTCCATCTGTGATTACCAACATCTCACGCATCATTATAAATGTAACAATCCAAATCAAAACACACCTCATCACTATGTCACATAGTTGAGAGAAAAAATTTCCATGTAGAGGAATCACACCTTATATCGATAGGGAGATACCACTCTGCATTTATAATAAATGTATAGAAGACTTTCACCCTGGTATTCCAACAGAGTGCATTCATCATGGATAAAGGAATCACACCTTGGTGTGATGGGGGGGTATCATCTCTATCTGAAAAATGAGTATGGAGGCCATGTTCCTAGATGTGATAGGGGAGTGCAATATCTATTTATAGAGGACCCATGCCCTGGTTCCAGGGGGGATTACCGTCTGGGTTTTTACAATGATTGTGGAGTTCCCACACCATGATTATATAGGGTAGTACCGTCTCTATGGATAGAATACATGAGACCTGGTGCCATAGGGGAGTACGTATATATTTTATCAATGTGTATGGAGGATCCTCCCCCTAATTCGAGAGTAGGGTATTGTATCCATAGATATAGGACCTATAACTTAGTGCCATATCGGAGTATTGTCTCTATATTTATAATAAGAATGGAGGACCCTTGCCCTAAGGTAGTAGGGGAGTACAGTTTCCATAGATAGAGGTATCACACACCGATATGACAGTGGAGTTTTTTCTCTATATGAACTCACTGATGTTCCTACCCTATCATTATAATCATTAGCCACTCTCAAAAGAAGAATCATTCTCAGAATATCTTTCATTGCTTCTTAAAATCAAAAAATTTCCACCATCGCCCTCTATAAAGAAAAACCCTCATGATATGCTTCTTACATACCAAAATATGATTCCAAACAATGGAAATATACGGGTTTGAAGATTCATAAAGGCCCTACATGAAATTTAGGGGACAGACACAACATTTGGTCCTTCATTACATTTTGGTTGTTTCCCCTCTATCACATTAATTTTTGGCCTTGTAGGTTTATGTGAAGTGTAAGTGTACTACAGAATGTGACTCTACCAAGCCTAAAAAACGTACAAGGCTCATCTTCAATCTCAATGGAAAAAATTTAATTCCACTATTATGCCTTTGAAAATGGATCTAGATGTCCAAAAATTATCACACCGTTGTAATCCTCAGGGAAAATCTCTCGGGCTAGGCTATTCACTTGCCCAAATCGGGCTCATGATGAGAAAATCATATTCTTGCATATAATGCACGAACGGTGCTTCATGGGCCTGAGGCATGAGTCTAAATTAAATAACTAATACGGGTTATGAAATGTAAACCTAAATTAATGGGTAATAACGCCATTTATAGTTCATCATTCTGAAACCATATGAAGAATATATGTCACATACTTGATCCCACAATTATTATTATTATTATTATTGGGTGTTTCTTAGCCATGAGGAACGAATCCAAAAATTGTATCCAATATCGGTTCTAAAATGATCATCTCAATTCTAGGGTCATGACATCATTAAAGATTCATTAATCTGACACTACACTGAGAAGTTACAACCAATTCTGGATTTCTCCCATAAAAATAATAAAAAATTATATTTTTTCTAACCCCTTTTTCACTTGATTCATGCTCAAAGGGGAAACCAATTTTTCTAAAAGTCCAGCACGAAGATCCCCCCTCCTCATGATATTTCAATTTTTCCAATTTCAATAAACTAATAATATTATTATCAACTCATAATATTCTAATTAAAAGATATTTAAATTAGAAAGTTGTTATCCATGACTCACAAGCTCCACCCCCTCCCAATTGTTTCATTAATATTTTATTTCATCAAATCATCATCATTAATAATAGTAATAATAATAATAATAAATGAATATAACTTCACACAATATATTAAATAAATTTAATTTTATTATCCAACCACGTTTCTTCCACCAAAATTATTATTATTTAATTAATGAAAATAATATATACTCCTTTAATTTTTTATCAAGTTATCACCATTATTATTAATTCCCATATTATTGACCATTCCCAAACACCTTGTTGGAGATTTGAGTCTGGTCATCACTATGTCAACACTGAGATTCCTTCGCCACAAGACTATGTACAAGTCCTTAGATTGGAACTGATCATTTTTCACCTCTTGGTGTTAGTTAAAACTTCTATAAATGTTTCATCGCATTTGAACATGGTTGAGGTAGGTGTTTCCATCCATTTCCTTTCAAAAACATTATATTTGATGATTTATCCTTCTTAAGTAATTTCTAGATGAGTTATTATTGATTTTGATGTACTCCTTGGATATATTATTGGCTTTCCATTTTAATAATTTGATTAAAATGGGTTTTCAAATTATTTTCATAGTTATTCCCATATGAATATGTATACAAGTTGTTTGATAAAATTACAATGGAAATTTTAAAAATTAATTTCTGTACTTTTTTTTTGGATTTGGTTGGGTTTTGATAATTTTTATTTCCTTGTGAATTGATAATTGGGTGTAGTTGTGATGCTTCATTGGATTCTTATAATAGAAACATTAGGTATTCTTATAGTTTTATGCATAGATGTATACTGATGGATATTGGATATCAATATGTGCATTGATAAACATATGGATAGGCACACAAACATTTAAATGGATTGTCATAAAAATGAATATCTCCAAACCTGGTTTTCAAACCAACCCCTTAAATTTTCCTTCCCCTTCTCCCTTCCATCATCCAAATGGTTTTATCAGAAACACAAAATGTTTTATAAATTTATTTTGGATTCTAAATGAGTTCAAATGTGGTTTATTGAATGTATATTCTAAATATTTTCAAATTAGTCATCATAAAGTATTATTTTATGACAACTTGACTTTTAAGGGTCATTTGGTACCTTCCAAACATGAATTATGTATTCATATAGGATTAAAACGTGGTTTTGGTAGAATGGGTACATTGAATGTTCAATGTTTGGACATACAAATGTTAAGTCCTGATTGGAACCTTATGATGCTTTTAAAAATAGTTTTGAATTTATATGGAATGTTTCCCCTGTTTTTAATTTTTGATTTGTACCATGTGTGACAGGCACCCATATGGTCATCCTTCCGATGAGGGGGGAACTACATTGAAGGTATTGGGGATTGGGAAAGGCATGCATGATAGAATTTGGATGCTATGTATAATTCCAATCATCTGATGGAATCCTCGTTATCCTTTATTCTACTATCACAGGTTTCATAGACATCATCTAGATGGTTTAGTGATGGTTTATTTCTAGTGCCCATTAAACGAATTAGAACCCCTGGGAAGTAGATATTCCAAGGGATCATTTAAAATGGTGAGGATAGTTTAGAGAAGTCGGGTTGGTAATTGAATATAGTGGGGCACCATATTTTAGCAGGTGGGTATTAAATTAATACGTAATTGGATTGATTCATGGGTTGTTTAGGAAAGTCCCTTTATTACATATCTATATGTACCTATATTAAATTTTGATCATGATGGTTATATGATCTTCAAGTACTTGTCTTCCATTACTTATATTGTTTATGTTCTCTTTTATATATATTGGTTATACCCTGCTAACTGTCCATAGTTTGGGATTTCATTTATAATATGTATTAATTGTGTTTTTCACCTAAATGATATTTGGTCATCATACTAGGTTTAAAAATGGGAAGTTGGGTTGAAATAAAAAATCCATTTTTTCTAAAATGTATTTATAGAATGTAGTGTTGATCATTTTAAATATAAAGACCCTATTTTTATTATTTTAATTTCAAACTAGAATATATAGACTATTTTGGGAAATGAATTGTATGTATTCTATGTTTCCTACTAACTGATCTATTTTATACTCACACCCAACTTGTGCCTCTTGGCATTGGTAAACAAAAGCTATTTTGTAGTTTCAAATTTATTTTAGGATTCATGTGTAGTATGATGGTTTTAATGATCGTGTTGACCAAGAGTTCGCATGCAGATCATGTCATTTTCTATTTGACATTAGTTTTGGTTTTGTTTTAGTATCATATTTTTTTCTCACTGAATTTTTATTTGGATATTTTTTGTATGTATCAGTATTTAGTGGTATTATGTGTTATGCTCTATCTTATTTTATTTATAGTGGGTAGTATAGGTAAAAATCATTCCCTTTTGGATTATCATTATTGACCGACACTAGTTTCCTATTTGGGTTGATCAGGAAAACCTCTTAGACAATGTTGTGGGCCATCATGGGTGATTGATTCGGGGTTGAACAGGGATGGCTCATCACAAAATGGTATCTTAGTAGACCATTGATATTTGTGGCATCATTTAGATAGGAGATAGAACTGTCAGGACTCGGGTGGTTGGTATGAGAAGAGATTCTTGAACTCTTACTCACCTTGTGCTTCATTTTACCAGTTGTAATCCATGAGTGGAGTCTTTTATTTTTTGGTTTCACATCAATAGTGGTTGTTGGGTTTTTCGAATTTGGGGAATAAAAATGGAGTTGAAGTGGTGTTACACAGTGAGTTTACATTGATTAGCGACTCATGTGGTGATCAATTAAAAAGTTTAAGAAACTTTTGGTGTTTGATGCTAACTTGGGGCATGGTATCCTAAACAATTGGACTGGGTAATGCATGACCACTACATCCTTATTTCAATAGTTTCTGCAAGATTCATGAATTGCCTTAATTTAGATTGGTGTGACTTGATTTAAAAAAATGTTTTTTAAAAAAATCTGTTCTTAAACAAAAAATATATTGAGTCTTTTTTTTAAAATGTGGGATTTTTTGTTTGACTTGTTATTGAGAATGAGTTTTGGTATTTTTGGAATGCATCCTTGGAATAAAGTGGTTTAGGAATTTTGAATAGAAATGGTGATTTTTGAAAGAGGGATTGGGTTTTTTCTTATGATGGGTTGAATTATGAGTTGGTGTTTTTGTTTTGAATATCCCTTTTGGGTGATTTGTTTAATTTTTTTTAGTTTTTGGGTTTTTTTCTTATATATAGAATACTATAAGAAAAATATTCAAGAGGATTTGAGTAAGTCTCTTACGATCATTTTCCTTATTGAGAACCCTATTAGGATGGATGAGTAAAAATCCTCTCGGTTTTCATTTTTTAGGGATATTGAGGTCTTTTAGAGGCAATAGGGTGTTCTGAGAAGGTTGAACATGTTTTCAGGCCATCGAGAACTTAGAAATTCATGAGGGTGTGATGTGTTTTGAGTTATTTTAGGGTTCCTAGTTTAGATCAATGGAAGGTGATCATCCCATCATTGTTTCAAGTGAGGATGAATATGGATGTTTTTATTACCACTTTTATTTGATGGTTAATGCATGAGAAGATGAAGGTGGATAAAGTGGTAGAGCCCTTGAATGTTCACCAAGGTCAACAGGTGGTGAAGGGCTATGTTCGTCACTTTAAAGAGATGTTTCCTTTTTCTATTGATATACCTTCAATGTTTCAGGTGAAAGAACATCTCATAATATAGCCTCCTTATTAAAGGATTATGTATTATGAAATCTCATACGGGGAGGTTATTTTTGGGAAGATGATGGATGATACAGATTTAGTGAAGCTGGTTATTGGAGTGTAGTATGTAGTAGACGGTGATAATGTTCTTCTTGGATCTTGTGGTGGATCCCTATCTAGAGAGAGGTGTGTGCCTAAGGAACTCTTCTTAAGTAATATCTTTTGTTAGTTATTGGTCCTCTTTCATTAGACCATTAAATCATGTACATATAGTGTGGATAGTTTTGGAATTTAAAGTTATACTATTCTAAAACTATGAATATTTTCATTGATAATCCTATTTGGGCCACTTAGAACTTTTTTGTGAGTAGTGTTTCATGAATAAGATGCCTCAATTAGATAAAAATAGCTCCTAACTATAAGGTTTTAGATTCTTCAATGCACCACAGATCCAATGAAAGGACCTCGGGTGAATCTTTTCACACAATAAAAAAACTTTAGGTGTAGGGGGGCATTATCCTTGATTTTCCCTGCAATGTTGATATGGGAAAAAATAATTTTTTCTTGGTTGTAGTTTTCCATATTTTATAAAATACCACTTGTTTTAGTGATTTTTAGCCTTATAATCATGGTAATTTATTTATTGGTTCATTGTGGATGTGAATCATTGAATGTTTATCCATTTTTGGATCAGTTTTTTTCTTGTGTTATGTATTCTTGGAGATGATCATGTCTTATTGAAATAATGAATTGTGTGTTGGTTTTAGGATTAATTTTAATTATTTTCCTAGTATTGGCTGTTTTTGTGGGTGTTCATTTATTCTAGTTGGTTTTTAAATGGAGTGGATACCCACCATGGATTATCTCATTGTTTTCCTTAATTTTTTTAGGTGTGACTTTTTGAGTTGAATGGTCACACTGACATTTTTTGTCTCATTTATATTTTCTGATTTTAGGATCTATTTTGCTGATCATTCAACTGGGTGGATTTCTAGGGTTAGGGATATTTTGTATGGCGCTAATTTTCACTCCTGACACCTGTTTTAATTTATTTAATTTCGTTTTATTCATTTAATGACTTTTGATCTTTTTGATGAGGTCTGAGTTTATTTCTCAGTGTGACTTTTCATGTACAGGAGGTTTCTAGTGGTTTCTGGCCCTGTTCACTATTATTGATAATGGTTTGGGGACAAAAATGTTGATGGTAAAGGAAAATGGTGGTTATCATTCATTATGATCATTCATAGTTAGTCTAACATGTTATACAAACCGTTTGATCCAAACAATGCGAGACCTAGGATAAATTTTGTGTCTTGTTGGTGGTGTATAAACTAAGGTGTGGAGATTGAATATGATTATAAGATACCGTGTGGAAACCATGAATGAGGTTATTTCATTTTGACCCACCTATTTTTCATGGTTGGTGTAGATTTTTACAAACTGTGTGGCCAGCCTATGTTGTTTACTAGGAATCTTTAAAACTTTAGTTTCCATGATTTCACCTCCCTCCTTTTAACCCCATTGAAAATCCCCTCTCATCATGGTTTATTTTTTCTATTAAAGTAGATATAAAACCCCAATCCCTTTGGTTCCCTATTGATATTGGATGATCCTCCAACAATACAAGGTCATTTTTTCATGATTTTTATTCATTTTATTCATATCATCTTCTCTATATATAGGTTCCATCTTTTCATAGATAGGTTTTATCTTGGTCTAAACCTTAGGAAACTTTTGAGTAGTATGGGATTATTTTTTTAATTTTATGTTGTTTGGTTTTTCTCTTGTACTTAGATCTACCTTATCCTATAGTGTTGTCACATTTTTATGCCATTGGGTTTTCTTTTTCCTTTCATTTCCTTTTTCAGGGATATAATTTTATAAAATTTGATCACCACCGTTACAAAAAATATTATATCAAAATATATACCCTACAACTTGATAACCATTTTTTCTATAATTCAATAACTTTAAAAGATATAAAATTTTATTTTCATGATCTATCTTCACAATTTTCACTTTTAACTCATCATTATAAATAATTATCCTGAAAAATCTATGAAAAATAGTTGAAAATTAGGCATAATAAAATAAATAATATTAAGAGACATAACCACATAATAAAATAAATCTATTACTCCATGAATACAATTTATTTTTTAAATATTAAAAATAATAATATGGTTCTAAATAAATATTTTCATTCCAAATACTTTATATTTTATAGCAAAATATTTTTATAAATCATTTCATAATAAATATTAAAAGGAAAAAATTAAAGTTATAAATGTTTCATTTCAATTATGAAAACCCCTTGAAAAATTATAAATTTCTCCACTAATGCAAAAAATAATATTCTCTTTAAATTTAAAATAATTATATTATATTGTGAAATCATAAAATTTATCTGAAAATGAATATTAATAATAGATATATAATGTAGGTAACTTTTTAAATAATTTTCAAATCACTCTTATAATCAATATTACCATTGGAATAACCTATCAGGTTATTTCGAAAAAATATCTTAGGAGAAACCATACTAGATTAAACCATCCCATTACAAAATAAATTGGTGAGATATTTTAGGATCACCAATCATCTTGATCGGTATCAGCCTCACATTTCATGATAAAAAATTTATAAGAACCATAACATAATAAAGATACATGAAAACATGAATATCCATTAACATACACAAAAAATATATATTATTTTCCTCCATAAGAAAACATATCAATATTTTAAAATATCCATTCCACTTTAAAAAAATTCTTGAAAATACAATAATTATTGGGAAGGTGGGATTTCATTGAACAAAAAAATTTGTAAAGCAATAAAAACACAAAAAAGGTTATAGTGGTAGAATGAACCACTGATTTCAAATATATTTAAATCAAACATTCCTTTTTTATTTTTTCAATTATTTCTGTAAGAAATATATAAAATGATTACTTTTTAAGACCATTGAAATAATGTAAAAATTAACATAAAATTAATTTTATTATTCCTTTATTTTTATATAATTACATCCATAATATTATATTAATAATATGTGTATGGAATAATTATATTGGAAAATAAATCATTAAAATATTTAAAATGATATTTTTAAGATATAGGGTCTCTTAAATTGAGTTTGACTCATCACATACATTATTTATCTTACTAGATAATAAAATTATTTTAATTATATACTTTTTTAATAACCATTAATTTTTTGTTATTACTTTTATTTTATTTACAAACATTTTATATTTAATTACATAATCTATTAAGATCATATTGTGTGTTTTGAGGATATTTTCCCCATGTGTCAATAATGTATTTGGAAGGTTCACTATGGTCATTGAGGTAATTATTCCATCATCTCCAAAATAATAATCACAAAATAATTAAAAATTTAATAAATCAATTATACATTTAAATTTAACCTAAAAAATGGCTATGAAAAATGACTTATGTTACAAGAATTAGAGGGTAGGTCATACAAACGCATGAGTAACGGTTCCTTTTTAAAAAAATTTATTATTTCAAGAAGGAAATTATTATTTTATGCTTCCATAATAATGAATATATTTAAAAAAACATATTAAATATTTTAAAAAATTTATACATTTCATACTTTTTATATTGTTCTAAAAAATGAATCACATTGCTTTAGGGGTGTGGTAGTCAACATGTATGCATAAATGCAATTATCATTTTTAAATGGATGAAAAGGTAAGAAAATAGATGATATATTATCTTTCCAATATGGTAAATTTGTCATCAATATCATATATATAAATTAAATCCATCATTATAACCCTTCATGAAAGGTGGTGTTGGAAAAAAATTACATCGGTTTATGTGGCAGTAGTTCATCGTACAAACAAATGATGATTTCATTCCTCATTTTATTGAAATTGGACATAGTTAAATGTTATGATATTTACAATAAAACATATAATTATATATATAATAAATTTTTTATTAAATTTTTAGGATTTCATTATATTTTTGAGGTATATAAGAATAAATAAATCATGAATCTATAGTTCTGAATTTTACCTCTTATTATGACAACCTCATTAGGTTTATAACGAAAGCCCCCCTAGGGTGGTATTCTGATCCAAATAAGGCCTCTAGGACATTAATGGTGATTTAAGGATGGTATTAAGTAGTTATTGTCTGAAAAATGTTTTATATGTGTAAATATTGCAAAAAAGTTGGTGTTATTCTATAAGTAGGTGAGGGTAAACCCATAGAATTATTCAATATTGAAAAATATATTAATATAATACTCAATAAAAATGGATCCCAAATGGAAAATTTTAGAACAACGGATTATATAAGGTATAAATATGAAAACCCATTAGAATTTAAACATGATTATAGCTCATTTATACTCTTATCACTTATGTTTAACCACCCCTTATGCTGATAAACATGTTTTAACCTGATCCAGAGTAAAATATTTTTATGGGTTTCTTATTATATAGAAGAAAAAAATTATTATCATTAATAAATAATGTTAATTACGCAAATTTGGGAAATAGAATCCATTTTATAAAATTCAAATCAAAAAAGTGGCAGAATTTAATTTCTAATTAAACCCAGAATGTTTGATGAAAAATTGGTTCTTCATAAAAATGTCTTTCTATAGATAATAATATTTTTATACCAAATTAACAAATAAAATTCAAATGAAATTAAACTATTTTGATTATTAAAAATACTATTTTAATGATTTTTAAACATTTTTTTAAAATTACCTCTTTTGATTCTTGAAATGAAAAGTTAATTTCCAATAAATATATTATTTTTCTATATTCAGTGAAAAAATAATTCTTTTCAAAAAAATATAAAACAAATAATCATAAGATAATGTTGAAAATAAGAATAAAAAATGATTTTAATTTTTTCAAATTATAATTATATATTTTTGGAGTAAATATTTTAAATAATATTATATAATGCCTTAAAACTGATTTTGATTAGAAATAAATATTTTCTAATTTGACAGGAGAATTACCTAAATTTTTTATAATTAATATAAGTATATAAAATTTAATTAGTAATAATAATAAGATGTAATATTGGTTTGTCAAAAAAATTAACTTATTTGTTACATTATTTACACTTCTAGAGACTGAGTCCACATAATTTAATTCATTTTTTAAATAAGATGGGATATCTTTCCATCATAGAATATTCAAATTACTGTGTTTCTTATTCAATCACATGGTTTCCCCAAATATTTAATTATAAAATCACTTTATTCTTCACCACTTGATCTCTACAGTCTATAATATGTATTGGATGTTCCTCATTATAATGGTTTTCTAATAAATGAACTAATTTTCATCTAAAAAAATGAGATTAATCAAATAAAAATTTTCTTAATGAGAAAAATGAAATGAATCATGTAGTAGAGATAAAATCTTGGGAAACGCCAATCTGGAGTTAAATTATCAAATTTTATCTAATATTTAATATGGTCTACTGATCTAAGTACATTGTATTCAATTTTTACCAAAATGCACATGACTTATCTACTTGGATACATTAATGAAAACATGATCACAAACATGGAAAGAATGATATTTAATGTAATTATCTAAATAAATTTTTTTCCAGGTTTGAGTTGTCCACATATGCTACTTTATAATCATCATGTTCTCAATCAATTGTACTATCAATTCTTGTATGAAAAAAAATCATTCCCAAAATTCATCCCAAAAATTATCATTCTAGAACAACATTCAATATAATGGTTAAAATGGTTCTATCCTTATGTTGGAATGAAAACATGTATTATAAGAAAACTCAACCTATTACATATGTTCATCCCAACATTACTTATAATCCATTGATCAATCTCTAATAATATCCCTAA
Organism: Viscum album; assembly: GCA_963277665.1. Lineage (NCBI taxonomy): Eukaryota > Viridiplantae > Streptophyta > Magnoliopsida > Santalales > Viscaceae > Viscum > Viscum album. The sequence goes on from OY728159.1 coordinate 921,958,215, forward strand.
TAGTAATAAATTTTTTACTCTCAATACCCCTCATACTAAGAATGAATTGTTGTAATAAAAATTAATTCATTACTTAATGACTTTAGAAGACATTTCAAAAAAAATTCACACCTTGGATCATATTCATATAATATGTAGAGATAAAACCCATGTAATCAAATTATATATTTACTATAAATTCAAGATGGTTTATACAAATACATATTATATTGAGTGTAAATAAATTAGTATATTTACCTAATCAATGGATAATTACTAAAATCATATTATTAACATGATAAATCATGGTAATTTAATAATCAACTCCATAGGCATATTATCTCATTCAAATTCTAATAATGGAAAATTATGATGCATCCCCTTTAGATATTTTCATTCAGATTTAACTTTAAAACATGTCATATTTATTTATAAAAAAATTAGTAATATATTTCTTCAACCCATCTAATTATAAATTCTCAATAAGATCTCTATACCTCTTTTCAATGATGATGGATAAAAAAGGAGAGTTGTGAGCCTCACCCTATAGTAAGTTATTTATCTGGGGGTCACATGAAATATATATACTTTTTTATTCTAAACAACCACCATTTCTTATATTTAGTTCTAGAAACTAAAATTTTGCAATAAATTCTATCTATTCTTGAACAACAATGTATTTTTTATATGCATGATTAAGAATGTCTAAAAAATGATTGTACATAAATTTAAAAAAATAGATTGATTTTCTACAAGAGAGTTTCTTATAAAAAAATATTCATAACATTATAAAAAAAGATCATGTTCTTGATGTTTCATTGTTAATGTAGCATTATTATTTAGAATGAAATAATCAATTACTATGTTTCCTTTCATTGATGGTAATAAATTTAAGATTATTTATACATTATCAATTCCATCCATCTCCTATGTATCACTTTCAACTCTTTCTTAGTGAATGTCTAATTAGTTAATTTATAATCAATATATATTTCACATCTTACTCTATATAAATGATTACATTAAATTTTAAAAAAACTAACCCCATCTACCATTTTAATGTCACTGTTGGATATTTTTTCTTTTGAGTTTTATATTTATGTAATGAATAATCAATTTACTATTCATTATGTATTAAAACTCATCCTAGAACCTTCAATTAAGCATCAATATAGATATCAAAAATATCATTCCAAGATTGTAGGGAAAAACTGAAACACTTATCACATACATTTTTCAATATAAACCTAACACATATCAACTGTAATGTAGTTTATGGGATTTATAACTTTAAAATGTTTAAGAAACGATCAATAATATCATATTAATCTATGAACAGTATGAATCTCATATACATTTTTAGTTCTTAGATACTAATCTACCACATTAATGTCAATTATATCAATAGTTAAGCTATAATTATTTAAAATATGACCAGGGAATGAAATATATTTTAACCAAAATCAAATTTACCTAATTTTTCATATAACTTATTTTCATTCAGGTTTATCAGGAAAATCCATAAATGTCTTTCATAGTCCTCATTCTTTTAGAATAAACAAAACTTTTCTTCAATAAACCCATCCACAAAATTATCCACATATTCACGTAAAACTCTATTCATAATATCTATCAATATAGTAGGATCATTAGTAATCCCAAAGTGGATAACAACAAACTCTTAATCCCTATACTAGGTAAAAAATGTTGTCTTTTAGATATCATCCTCCTTTACTTCTAGATTGTGATTAATGAACATGAGATCAACATTTGAAAAATATTGACATACCTGAAGCTGGGAAAAAAATTAATTTGAGGAAATATATATTTATTCTTAATTTTAATGTCATTCAATTATATATATACAATACAAAGCCTCTTGGGACCATATTTCTGTTTAAAAATAATAATATGGTCACCCCATGGGGAAGAAAGATCCTGATTGAAACCTTAATAAATCAACTGCTACAATATCACTTTCAATTCTAGAATTTCTCCTTGAGGCATTCAAAATGGGTGTTTTAAAATTGGATTACAATCAGGAACTAAGTTGAAAACTAAATCAACTTCTCCATCTGGTATAACATTCGGACACTCATCAAGAAATGCATCCAAGTATTTTTTTTATCTGGAATATCATTAATTTGAATATTTCCCTTATTTTCAACAACATGAAAAAGGTAAAATTAATTTTAATCTCTTAACATGTTATTATCTTAATAAAATGTTATCAAATGAATGAATTGAGTCATTTATTCAAATGAAAATTCTATTTTGAAAACAATTTGTTTTCCTCTACAATTATCTTATCGTGACAAACTGAAATCCAATCCTCACCCATAAAAACATCAAATTCCATGATGGTCAACATAATATGATTTTCATGGAAAAATCTTCAATGTAATATAATAATAATATATTCTTATATTCTTATTTACTTAAAAATTTCCCATATTTTTTGATGAAAATATTTTATTTTATTTGTTGAAGTGAATTATTCATTATTATTGAATCTTTCATAGAAATAGAAAAAATTGTATAACCATAAACAAACAGGAAATTACAATAATCTAAGTAAACATATAATTCACATGTGACCACTTCATTATTTGACCTAAAATATGTAAAATTATTTTTAAAATATTTCAACACACCCTTTTTCTTTTTGACATGATTTTTCACATCACTCATGGAATTATTTGGATTCACAGATGAATAATGACCAATCTCATTACATTTAAAAACTAACATAAATAGAGGCTTCGAAATTTGGGTATTACTATCTGTTTCATAAAAATGATTTCAAAATTGATAAGGTGAACTTTTAACATCATAATAAAAGCAATTTGAAATATAATAAAATAAATTAACATCAATTAGAAATAAAACAAAAAATAAATTTTATTTAAAAAATAATGGCCCACCAAAAATCTCATTTGTACTCATTCGAATCATTCCTCCTCTTTCCCATTGACAGAACCCAACAACACTTTATGATCCTAGATAATGATCAAACATTATTTCAATAGATTATTCTAAAATTTTACATTTTTTGTCAAAAAAATTGCATCGGTCATCCTTATTTAACAATCCCCAATATTATTCAATTCTAGAAAACTCTATTGTGGTCAACTGATAATCACGGTACTAGGTTTTTTGATATTTTTTCTACTCTCTAAAAAAATCTACAATCTTGATGTAATATTCCCATTTACATTATCTTCAATTTTATTCATTTAAATTCAAGGTATATTTTTTATTATTGAACTCTGTAATTTTTAGGGATTTTTATTTTTATGATAAATTAATTATATACTAGTTATAAATTTGATTCATAGAATCGTTTTTATGCATTTTAATATCAAATAGAATTATTTTTGTTAAATTTTTTATATACAATAAATTTTATATAATAATAAATTGATTATAACTATTAATTTTTTTGGGACTATTTCCATTTATAATTATTTTCATTTTTAAATTTTTTGTCCTTATAATTTTTTATTGTTGAAATTATTTCATGATTAAATTTTTTTAATATATAAATTATTTTTATAGATAATATAAATCCGTTAAAAAAAAAATTATAACCATTTTACCTTTAAATATTATTTGTATGAAAATTTATTTAAAAAAACATATTCATGTTTTTAATATCTACTATTATATATTCTTTGTTACATGTAAATATATTTTTCAATGATATATTTTGATCATTGTTTATAAATGATTATTATAATTAATATGTTATAAATTATTGATATTTTCAATATATATTATTATGTTTAATATTTTATTGTATATATATATATATATTATATTTTATTTGTTTTAACATATTTAACTTTTATATTTTTATCCTAGGAAAATAATGGATCATAATTGGATGATTTTAGAGAGAAATAGGGATAAATATGAAAAATAATTATATAGTTTTTTTTGGAATATTCTAATAAAAATCTTGAAAAAAATATTTGATTTTATATCCATGTGTGATGTGTTTGGATATGAGAAAGTTAAATTATAGATAAATCAAATATTGCCTCATTTTCAATGGTATTATCCGTAATTATATATTTTGGATCTATAATAGTGAAATAAATTAAAATTCAACATCTAATGATGATGAAAATATTCATCCTGGGAAAGAGGATCATATTGAACAATTAATTAATGATTTTGCAATTAAAACTGTTAAAAATTTAAAATTACTAAATCATCATATAGAGAATATGAGAACCAATATTCCTAGGTTACACTAAATTTAGTTTTTTATCAATATTTCTTAGATTAGTTAGCATAAAAGTAATAAAAGGCTGGAGTGATAAAAAAATTTCTCTAAATTGATTGATCTTTTAAAATATTTACTTCTAGAATGAAACATGTTTCTATATTATAATTAGGAGGTAAATAAAATAATATTCCCAATGGGATTTGGGTACAAAATGATACATTATTTCCCAAATAATTGTGTATGTTATAGGAATGAATATTAATATTACCAAAAATTTCTTAAATGTGGGAAAACATGATATAGTATGGATTAAGAATTCAACATTAGATCACTCCCTGGTACTAACATCATACAACCTTCTAAAAATTTTGGTACTTTTCAATAATTCTTCATTTTTTGAAAACTATTTAAAAATTCAAATGATGAAAAATGTTTACGATGTCATACGAATGAGTGAATCACTTATAAAAACACATATCACACTATTGGTTCGCTAATGTTGAATACAATTGATAAAAAAAATTTGTTTTGGAAGTGATGATATAAATCTATACATCGGATTTTCCATAGATTAAATGATTCTATAACGAAGCTGCAGTATCCAACATAGTTCACATCCTATTTTCATGGTAGTTTAATAATTTTCCCCATAAATATATATGATGTAAAAATATATTATAATGAGTGTAATGATTTCTAGACCAAAACGACCAGGCAATGATATTGATTTCTACCATTGACCACTGATTGATTATTTCAAACTTCTATAAGAGATATGTTTTTCAATTTTTAACATATTTAGTAAATCATGTTTTCTTTTTCATACTATGATAATGTTCAATATATAAAAACTTCTTGTTAAGGAGAATAAATAATGACACAATGTTATGGTACATAAATAATGTTCAAATTTTTAATAAGAAAATCAAGATTATCTTTTACAGAGTTGAATAAATAAAATGCAAATAAAGCACTGATTTTTTTTGGGAATTCATCATCCATTTCATATTTTTTTTTAAAAATTACAATTTATTGGAATATAATCTCTCAGAAGAACCAATTTTTTGTGGAATAATATTACAAAAAGTTTTAAAATATTGATTTCATGTTTTAAAAGAATATATTTTCTGGTCAAAATAATATATGGAAGAAATAGTATATCTTTTTACAACTAAATAATTGTTGTTTTTTAGTGTTAACACATAACATTAATGTGATATTTATTAAAAAAAGCATATATTTCATTTTGACTAGATCTTCTTATGATTTTAATTAAATGTAGAAATATGTATTCCAATAATGATTGTACTTGATATCCATGGGAAATCATTGGGAGTTTGCTTCCACTATGAATGGAAACATAACATATTTAACTCTACATTATCACAAAATAAGTATACCATATGAGTTTTATTTTTTTCAATTTCTACAATGTAGTAATGGACCTCATAGATATTCATAAAATGTGATGAATTTTGTGTCATTGAACAATTTTAAATTAATAGGTATTAAATCTTATTAACATCATGTATTAATTCAAAAACTACAACTGGTCGCACTGCATGTTACACTATTGAAACCTTTTATAATGATGATCATCAGGTTTTGTTATTTATTCAAATCAATTTTTAGGGAAGTAGTTAATCCAAATTTGTAATATATATTGGATAATAAAGTTGTTCTCATACTTTTCAACTTGAAATGTTTTTTATCACCAACTTTTTTGGATATAATTGTTAATCTGTTAATTCATTTGGTGTGTGAGATAATAATATATGGGCCTAATTATATATTTTGTATGTGTCTTATTGGATGATATATGAATATTATGAAGGGATTTGTTAAAAATAACCATAAAACAGAGACCTCTATTATCCAAAAACATATATGAGAATCGATTATTATGTTCGGTGCTAATTATTTGTATAAAGTGAAGCATATTGGGCTCCCAAAATCCCAAAATGTGATAGCTTATTGTAAAGGTTAATGAATTCATGGAATAAATATAATGTTCAATCCATGTAATGATTTGAGGCTAGAATATTTATACATTTTAAACAACATATATGAGGTATAACCATATATAACATGGCATATTACTAGATTAAATCTATGATATCCAAAAAAATTACAAGTGGCCGATGATTGGGACTAAAAATACATTTTTTTCATGTTTTCATAAGAATATAAAAAAAATTATCTATAACAAAAAAACTTAAATGTTTGACTATGTGACCTTCTATTAATGTCATCACATTGTTTTTTTAATTTTAATAACTAGACATTTAAAAAAATTAGTATAAAAATATTACTCTTCAAAATATGGGTAATAGTCATTGTTGAAACATTTAACTTTTTAAGTGCAAATGAAATACCCCAATTTATGCATCAATGACATATTTTGGAGTTCTTTGGGATATATGAGTAATTGATTATAATATATTTTGTTTAAAAAGGTCTATGTGTAACTAGTATTATATTAACAATGTTGAGTAACATAATGATTATGTATTTACAATAATTGATTTAAAATGAATTAGAAGAAAATAGGAACCATTTATTATAAAAAAAACATGAAAGGTAAATATTTTATGATATTTACGCATTGAATGATCAATGGTCCATCATTTTTTAATGGAGATGAATTAATTTTGGTGATAAGGATGATTATAAAATTATGGATCGATGTGATTTTTCATCAAATATTACATGATTTCTAGATGATAACAATGACCATAAATAATATGTGGTTCACGGTGTAAAAAATGATCATACTAATGGGATATAGGAAATAAAAAAAATATCATCCTAATTATTGAGTTAAATATTATTTTTTCTATTTTGATATTTACATTTTCAATTACTATATTTATTTTATTTTGGATGTTTAATTCTAATATATTCATTAATAGTATAAAGTTAATGTTAATTCTTCCCCATAGTTATGGTTAAATATTTTTTTATTTAAAAACCCGACGTACATCATTATGTTTTAATTAAATTTATTCTTTTAAAAGCACATTTTATAACAATGATATTTAAATTTATTAATTTTTATCATGTATATATTTTTATTGTCAATTTGTATATTTAATAGTTTTTTTGCATTGTTTTTTGTTAATAATCATGGTAGTTTATTTTAAACATAAACATGTGTCACACTATGTTTTATGTACTTATATTTTTATTGTTTGTTTTAAAATATTCAAATTTATAATAGTATGTCGGTACATAGGATCTCATTATAGTATTATATTTTAATGAAATACATAAAGGAAGAGAAACATTCACTGATGTATTTATTATTTAATATTTTTTTACCGTAATTAATAAAATTATTTAATGAATGTACACTTTTAATGTACAAAAAAAATACTTGAGGGACCAAGAGTGTACCTCCATCAAAGGTGACTTCTTCTTTTTCTCCATACAAAATAATTCCGAATTTTGTTAGAAATGTGATAACATATTTATCTAAACTTTCACTATATTTTGGATAGAATATGATATATATTAATTTGGATGATAAAAATTATTGAAGTATCTGAAATGAATCACAGTTTATGAGTTATATCCCCATGAAATTACATTTTAATATTATTATTTTATTCATTTGTAGGAATTTAATTGAGTTTAAGATGACAGAGTGTTTTTTGGAGTCTATAATAATAAAATTTGTAAAACCTTTTTTTTCCCCATTCAAAATATATTATATATTTTTAATAACAAGTATTTAGTGTTTTTTATTTAATATGGAATTCAATATCCCTGACATGATGAAATTAATAAAATATATCGATTATTCGAGGTTGTTCATTGTAGAAATTTAAAAAAACTAACAAAAAATAGTATTTTGTAGATATTATAGATTGAAAGGCCATACCTAATATATGGGTTTCTAGATATAGAGAGAAGGATTATATTTTCTCTATCTGACATCATGAATAATTTATGGTATGATAGTTATTGTATATTTTTAAATTTCTTTTATATTACATGAATATAAATTTGTCTTTTTATTTAATAGATCTTTAGGAAATCTCACCGAGGTATCCAGTTGAAAAATGTATACCCTCGTACATTACCACGTGGAGGGTATTATTTATTAGAGGATAAAATTATTGAAAAAAAGATCAATCCATTAGGAGATAAATCTAGTAGTAGTTTAGAAGAGTTACATTTGGGTCATCCATATCCCCCCAATAAATATGAAAAATAAAAAATAGTGAGATGTAAAAAATTGAATAGAATCCTACATATCAGTCAAAGGATGTAGCTGGTATAATTATAAAAAATAATTTTTATTTCCCCTGAATGCTTCAGTTTTTTTAAATTAATAAATCTAATACAGAAATTTAATTTCCTTTTCTGAATGACCTTCAACAGAAAGTGATGTAGGTAAAATATATCCTTGATCATATGATCTAAAATTTATGCTTTAGGAAATCCAGAACAGCTTGGCCACATATTATAATATAAGGCCATCATCAATATTTGGAAACTTGTTATTATAAAAGTAAGAAATTTAGGGACACCAAAATAGATTCTATAAAACTATTTCTAAAAAACATAAAAACATTTATTTGTGATAAAATTAAATTATCATTCTAAGATATGGTTGAACAAACGAAGAGATAATTGCAATATGTGTTTCTTTCCCACTCATTTCTTTCCCCACCTCGTTCTTATGTGACCTTATCACCAGGTTATGTTGTTGGGTCATGTAGGAGTATCAGAACATGTCATTGTTGATATAAATGCAATAGTTTCATTACATATAGGGTATGTTACCATAGTTGGAGTTTTTGTGGGTAATTTTTTACTTTGATCGAATAACCTTCTTCCCCATCTCACATATATGTCTTGCATTATTTATTAAATATTATTTACATTTAAATTAAATTTTATTATATTGTTTTCATATATTTAATTTATATAGGGTTTCTTAAAATACAAATAATGAGTAAAAATTAAAACAGTATCAGGAACCATCACCTTTAGATACATCTAATATTTCTAATGGGCTAAAAAGGTTATTCAATTTTTTTCTCAGGCACAATATTTATGAGTATTTTATGACATTTGATATAAGTGGAATACAATATGAATTTTGATTATTCATAAAATATGTCGAGTATCTTTTTGTTTTTTATGAAATCCAAGTAGTAGTATTGTTGTTGTTTTCCATATAAGTAAATATTTGTTTTATTTTTAATTTATTTAAATAAGTATTTTTTCAACAGATATAATTTATTAATTATTTAGTTTTTTATCACCACATGCTTTGAATTCAAAATGATACTAATATTTTTAACATTTTATGGATACATAATATATTTCAATTCTTATGAAATATATGGATGATGATACTAGAGTTACATATATATATGGAAGATTAAGCTATATAGAGATTGGGTGCTAGTTTATTTTCATTCCATGTTAGGAAATAAGACTAAGATAATTATAAAGTAATATGAATTAAAATTTTCTTATTTATAAATGTTTTATATTATAGTTTTCATTATTTGTTACTTATATTATACCAACATGAATAAACATTATTTTTTTATCTTTATTAGGTGTAGATCTTAAAAAATTTATTAATTTCATAAACTAGTATGTTTTATTATTTTTTATAAGTTTATTATTCTTAATTATTATTGTTTATACTTTTTTGGTAGTTTATATATGAAAATAAAGGTTATGGATAATGTTTAATGATGACCACATATCGATATATGAATTTTGATAAAACCAAATATGTGAAATTAATGGTAAATATATGTTATATTAGATAATATTTGTTTTTTCTTATATAAACATATATATTTGTGCATGTAAGATTATATTTTAAAGTTAATGTTTTATAATCATAGTGTTATTGTCAAAACAAAAGTGTAAAACGTGGTTATTATATTTTAAGATTCAGGTTTCATTTAATCACAACATTGGAAATGAATGAATTTGATAATGAAATTCATATTATGTATTTTATATTTTATATCAAATATTTTTTTATTTAATATTATAAAATGTATTATTATTATATATTTTTAGTTATTTTAAGTCTTAACCCAAAGAATACCTCTTCCATTATCAATTTTTTTACAAACTATTTTTTATGTATGGTTAAATGATAAATTATTTGGTATGTATTTTTAATTAAATATTAAAAAATTAGTATTTATAGATTTTTTATTTATTTATGGTTTAATTTCTATTTTTTAACAGGGTTTCAGGTGTTTTGAGAATAAGTGATATAATATATTTTTTTTACAAAAAAGATCTTCCTATGATTATTAATAAACTGACATGGAATCCTAATTATGGGATATTAAATAATTATTTATGTTCAAAATGGAACTGATTACTACTTTCCATGTATTTTATATATAAATATGAATTTTAAGGATATATCAAAAATTTTCAATGTTACTATTATTATAAAACTGATGTGGAATGGGAGATTTGTTTTTTTATATTTCCATAACTGTAAAAATTAGAAAACTCACGGGGAAAGATATTTTCAACATCATTTTTTAAAACACCAATATAACATAAGATAAATTTTATTTTGGATGATGTTTTAATGTGGTTTTCTCCAAAAAAACAATGTTAAAAATAAAATTTTTAATGTCTCCAATATAAGCTAATGTTAAAAACTAAATAAATGTAATTGAAATATGATTTTCCTCTATTGAAAACACATAACTTATTCCTTATCATAATATTTCATACCACTGCATGATATTCATATTTTCAATCGTAATCTATATCCCCAAACATAACATATTATAAGAACTTATGATATTTTATAATATAGTCTCCATGGTGTTATTCACCACACCTATCACAAACTAAAAACTTGATTTTTTCAAGAAAAAATTATTTAATGTATTCTTATCATTTTTCCTCCTGGATCTATTTTTTTCATTGTTGTCTAGAAATAAATTTTCATGAAAAAATTAAAATTCTACCTTATTAACATAGTGAAATATTTTTCTTAAAACATTTAAATTAATGATTGGCTTAATATCGATGGTATATTATCTTTATTCATTAAAAAGCCAATAATTTTTAATTTTAATATCCTAAATACAATTTGGATAATACCTTGCCGATCAGATGAATATTCTTCACATATAGAGATTGATTCACCATCCTTTAACCTCAATTCAATGAATGTTTTTTCTATACTGTTATTGAATCTTGCTAAAGTAACATAAAAAACCTAAAAGGGAATGAATACCCAATGTATGAGAATTATTGTTTCTACAAATTAAATTATGGGAAAGTGGCCATGATAATGTATGTCAAATAACTTTCTAAAATACATGTGATTTTATGACCTTGAAAAGGTCATACAAAATATACATACATAGGTAATATCCTGTAAGAGATTACACATTACCCATTTGACAAACCTCAATGTTCTTGTGAAGAAATCCAGGAAACTCTATAATTGTTTGGTGGCTACAAGAAGAGATATCCCAAAACATGTGACTTTTTAGTTTCCATGTGTATGAAAAACCATTCAAAAATACTCGTAATATAAGGGGGAAAATATTTAAAATATGTAAGTATCTTATGGTTGTTGATCATCATTTGACCTGATCATACATTTCTCAAGACACCACAAAATACCTAGGGACATGTCCATCTTATCACAAAATATAATTTTGGCATGCCTTCGGAACTATAGACAATTGTAAGTGTTGTCCATTTAAATGTTTATTAATCTCCACAATACCCTTTATTGGACACATGATGCATCACCGTTGGTTAGAGTGATTTTATTAAAAAAAACTCATACAAATGAAAATGGTCCCCAACCCCAATGAAAAATAATTAAAAGAAAAGTGTAAAGATAGTAGAATATTCTAAAGTGAGTATATGTTTATCATCACTATATAGGGGTTATTCACCTTGGGAATTCACCATTAATTGTGTAGAATCCTCCTCATCAAATTAATATAGTTTTATGGAATCCATATTGAAAGAATGAATTGGTAACAAGAATGACCACCTAAAAATCCATTTTTCCCAAGTAAGATTCCAATCAAGTCATATTTAATCATGAAGAAGCCTTTCGAAAGGAGTCTTAATCTCGGAAAGGCCCCAAGATATGACGGAATAAACTTATAGAACCTTATTTAAATATCCACATGGTTATTAAATACCCATTTTTTTAAACAAATTTTGATTGAAAAATATCTAATGGGATGGTCTTTCTATCATTGATCATCATTGGATACCCCCTAAGTGACCTAGGGTATGATCTTATGAAGCCTGTAGTGCGAAAGAGATCGACAAAATCTACCCAAATTTATGAGATATGCGTTGTTCAAGGAGTCATATAACTGGTTTGGTGTGGCACATAAATCCTTCCTTCTCATCAAAAAATGGAGAGACCCAAATACATCGATTGACCTCACATGGGAGTGTAGCAGAGAACTTCTCAAAGTGGCCAATCATGTAATCGCAAGGCCTTCCGCTAGGTAAAAATTTAGAGAATGATATAAGGGTTGGGTAGAATTAATACGCAATTCATATGATCACTTAAGATCACATGAATAACTTCTGTCATGTTTTTTGTATTATAAAAATGAAATATCTCATGATGGCTACGTCATGAAATACCTAAAATAAGAAAACACTGAAAAACATGGAGGTATATATAAAATAAAAACCTATAATGAAGCCTAAATAGCAGATAATTATACAAAAAGAATATATGATGCACCTAATGTTCTTCACAAGACTTTCCCATATCTCGCGATAACATCGGGAATTGTCGCTCAAATCATGCATTGTTCCCTCAACATACTATTTGGATCATGTGATGTCCCTTGGACAAGTCAAATAATGTCACAACACCCCCTCTAGGCATATATCCAAAATCATGTGAATCCCCCTGGGGTTTCCGGCCAAATATAATGATGTCCTCAAGACATGACACCTTTGTTATTCATCGACACTAAGACAAATTAGATAGATCTTTCATTGAGTCCATGACCTATCTTTACAGATCAAGTGATCTCTCCTAGATATATCAGCTAGGTCATGCAAAACAATCTGGACATGTCAACATGGATCATGTGATGTCCCCTAGAAATGTAAGCCAGACATTATGGCACCCTGTAGACATGTCAAATTGGATCATGTAATTTAATCTAGAGAAGTCATATCGGCTTTACAGAACTCTCTAGACATGTCAACATAGATCATGTGATGGACTACACACATGTCAATTTTATTATGTGATGTACTTAAGAGAAATCATATGGATTAGGTGATTATCTCTGGACAAGTCAATTAGTCAACTAGGGCATGTCTATACATCCTCAAACATTTAAGGAAGACAATGAGATCATTTCAGTCAGAAAATCTGGACATATCGAGCTGACATCCAAAGACAAGACAACCTTATCCACTGGATATATAATATCAGCCTAAAATCATAAGCCATCATCAGTCATATGATATGGATTCCACCATCTAAGGTAACCCTTATTGGGTAAGCCATGATTAGTGGAAAAATATGTTTTGTCTCCCCCGTTGTATAAGGGAAACCTATACATGTAATCCCTAATAAATTGATCTATGAGAAATGTGATTATATTCATAATAAAGATATTTTGGTTTCCTTATAAAGGTAAAAGTAAAAATGGGAATTCAACTTAGTGTTCATTCTACCATGTCTCCGAAATTCCAACCATCGAGACCCAATATCTCTCATGGTTTTTTCATCATGCCTCATCCACCAATAGAATGAGTAAATAATTGAACAACAAGAACTCTGATTCGTGTTATAACCATTATATATAAGACACTATCATAAGGCCTGAGATCTATATTAAACATGTAAAGGTATATCCTAGCACTTGGGTCATGAATCCATATTTAATGAGACTAATTAGAAGATTTCATAAGTGTCATATGGTTTGAATCAATGACTAACCACCTACTTTTGGAATGTATGTCCATACATAGTTATGGATGTGTGAACTGTTTGGAGTTTTCATTATAAAAAATAATGGTGAACGTAATAGGAATGATTGTGCAAGACACTAAACCCCCCCAATAAAATGTCAGCTCTAATGAAGTGCACTTTAGTCAAATCTTTTTCTAATGAAACAAAAATTGTTAACCCGATGAGAATCTCTCAAATAGAGAAATGATGGGTTTACCATGCATACTGTAATTTTTTTCTCCTATCCGACATAGAAAAATTGGGTTACCTGATAAGACTCATGTGGTTGATCCTTAGTAGTTTGTGTTCTCAGGAATTACTACATCATCACTTTGAAAAGTCCACTCAAGTAGAATGGCCAGATATGGAATAAGAAGGGTGAATTTTTTTACACATGAATACCTGTTTGGGAAACTTAATTCTTATGATGATAAACTAATTGGTTACCATATTACTTATTGTTTAAATGGATATAGAAACAACTCTAAAAAACAACACATGATCCAAGATAATGTTTTAATCCAATTACCGTTTTGGAAAATCAGTTGTGGCTGCAACCCCCATGCGTTTCTGAAATACCTCACATTCCCTAAACAATAAAATTAACGAGGAGAGTTTAATAGTTTAGTAAAACCATTGACATGGTATAATCCCTATGGTTGAGGTTTCCCATAAGGGTTTCAAAATTCTAAAACTGGTAATTTTGCATCATCTAATAAAATTGCTGTAAATCTAGTTGTGCTAATTTACACCACCAACCACATTGGAATTTTATCCATAGAGAGCAGTAACCACCAACTTTAGTATTTTATGTTTCTAGATCAAGGATTAAAATATGGTTACCTTCCACTTAAGAGGACAATAAGGACGGATCTTATCAATCTTCATTATTAGCATCATCCCACCCGTACACTTCTGTCACTAGTTGAGGGTTCCATCCAACAAACTAAAACCTATGATACTCGTTCATGGGAAACAATTAATACACATCAAAAATGGAATTCTCTAGATAACCGAGAGTGGGCTCAAATCCACACATTATTTTACAAATATCGTCAACATATTCCACAATATCTAGTGTGCTGGCTCATATCCCTACTTTAATGATCCAAAAAAAATTCAATGGAAATGACCTTCTTATAATTATGTTACATAATATAAATCACAGAAAATCACTTATATAACACAATAAAATGTTTTCAAATAAATAAAGAATGAAATAATATGTATTTAAAGAAATTAAGGAACCTATCTCGATAGAATAGTAACATGGAATTTTGGAATAGTATTATTACAATTAGAAATAGTAAATAGGCCAATAGAATATTTACCTCACATATGAATGTATGGCTAAAATTTATGCATCTTATAAATGATAATATGATATAATTATATAATAGTATATGTAAATAAATTTTTTAAAAAATATTAAATATGTTTTTGTAATTTTCTAATTGATAAATATTTAATTAAAATTATATAATTAATATTATTATTTAAAATAAATTTTATTTTCATAAAATAGACTCATAAATTATATTTTTTTATAATTATTATAATATATTATTGTGAGACCTTACTTAATATCTCAAAGTACTATAAAATATTTTATTATTTTTAATTTAGTATTTTCCATGTAAATGATGATTTTAATTAAAAATTAAAATTTTTGAATTTAGAAAACTACTTTCATAAATTTGAATTCTTTTTTTAATTGTACATGTCAAAAAATGGTTACGGAGATTTTTTAATTTTTTGTAAAATAAATAAAATTTTGTGATTTGTAAAATATGATAATTTATAATAAAAGCTAAATGTAGGAATTATTGAGTCATAGATGATGTAAGACCAAAATATCAAACAATCCATTTTTATTTTAATATATTTGGAAATAAGGATCAATGTTTTCATAGTCTTGAGCCAAAATATTATACTGATGAATAAAATAATGAGAAAAGACCCCTCTACTCAACTATAAATACTACCCCTTATCACATCTTCTCCTAAAAATATTATAGCTTTGATACCTGTCCAAATTCTACCAAATTATCTTACCAATCCCCTCCCCCTCATTCTAGATCCCTTTGTCTCATCAAAATACCAAACCTGTTTTCCTATGGAGGATCTCAAAGATGAGAAATTCAAAAGATAAAATCCTCTTTATTTTTTTATTTTCTTTTATATTTTATTTATATTATTCAATTATCCTCAACTAAAAAAATAAAATAGGAGTGATAACTCTAATATATTTAATATACTATACTTTTATTATGTTAATGGATTAATTCATCTACTCTTCCCTTCCCTTTTCCTTTTATTCTAAAAATCAAAATATCATCTACGGTGTTTCGATTTACCTCCACTGTGGATGATGCTTTTTTATTTTTAACTACTGCCTTCAAGGGTGGTCATAAAAACATAATTATGGTTAAATAATATTTTATTATACAAATTATTATTTATATAATATTCTGGAATGAATATATAAACATGATATTAAATAAAATTATATGAGTTCACAATGGTCGTATAATCCGCCAAATAAATCAACTGATTTTTATTTACTATTTTTATAATGATTTATACTCATACCATATAACCAAATGATATGTAATATCATTTAATATTCTTAGATTTCATTAATAACATGTTATTTTCATTCTGAATAACTATTCCAATTTCACATGAACTTCCATACTCATATACAAGTGATTGGATCCTAAACACCAAGAAAATGAATATACCTGAATGATGAAATTGATATGTATAACTCATTGAAAATTACACTAATGAACATATTTAAACTATAGTGAATCAAATTAATGTATAAAAGGTTTATTATTTTTCTATTGAATTTAATTTCATTATCTATGATATTAATTTGAAGAAATAATTCAAACATAAGATAAGAGGAATTCTGAAACCCAACTCAATTTCCTTTGGTTTTACCTCTTTCACTTTGTTTTTAGTACGGAAATTCCATAAATATCATTTAGTTTCTATTCAATTTTATTTTTTTTATATACATGTTTCAAATATAGATTTATGATAAATGGGAGGCTTTTTTAAAACTAATTATTCTTTCCTAAAAATAGATCTTATACTTATTTTGATATTGTTTGTTATTAATTCAATATTGAGGTTTATTACACCAATTATATTATTTTCTATTTAATTTGTAAAAAAATGATTATTCATGAATTTAGGATTGGTTAAATGAAATGCATTCTTTTCAATGGGTTATATTTTTTAAAATATTGAAATACGTTCTATATGGAATGCATGATATTGTAAATGTTATGATGTGACTTGTGTGCCCAGAATTATATATTGCAAGTAAATTTCATGATGTGATGACTGTGCCTAGAATTATAAAGAGCTCCAATGTATTGGGTAATGTGATGTATCTAATGGGGAAAAGTGAAATATGTGTTAACATGATGCTAGCTTTGTTTACAACTATGTGTGGTAGTTGACCACTAAGACATGATGTTTCAATTTTAGGCATGGGCACATTCCATGCCATTATCTAATTTTTCATCTCATGATTATGATGATGATCCCATGATTACTTAATTATGATGATGAATACAATCACCCATGAAATAATGATTCTCCTTCTTATTTATCCTTTTACTAGGTTTTTTTCTCATCCTATAATTTTTTTTATATCCTCATGCGAATAATTATAATACGGATAAAAATATAGACAATAATAAGCTAGAGAATATGGGATTAAATAATTTTTTATGTTTTATTATGTAAAATTTATGTATTGTACCTATTTTCCTAGAAACTAAACATTTGGATCAGATATTTGTAGAACTGTTATGTTATATATCTTTAAAATGTTATAATAGACATGTAAGAAAAAGCAGGGTAAATATAGTTGGTATCAAAGCATAGTTTAGTTAATTTGAAAATTGTTATTAGAGAACCTTAGTAAAAACCCTTAGTTTGAGACTTAGTATATGTAAGCTTCCAATAATATTTTTTAGAAAAATGGTAAACATTAAGATCCCACAATAAATTCCTTTAGAGTTAATTACCGAAATGAATAAATTATGTATTCGTGATTTCATTAATTATGTTTTGTTATATCCTTTCCCATTACATAAAATGTTGTGTATCAGTATAAACAAGCCCAAAAACCCATGTGATGGATAATTCATTTATTTCCAAAATGACATCCCCAATGCATTGGATGGTGGGGCTAAAAATCTCATGGTGAAGATTTCACAGCTATATTAGGTTATGAAAAATAACCTGAATAATTTTGGACATCTACCCTCCCCTAAGAGAGAGAAACTATCCATCAAGTTTTTTATTTAGAAACGACCTCCTTTCTTTAGTGGAACTTCAAATCCACTTTTACTGAATAGTTGGTAAAATCCATGGATAAGATCATTCATGTGTTTTTCTATTTTTATATAGGGAAGGTGAATCTGTATATTTATCATTTAGTTAGAAAAGAAAATAAATTTTGGACATTGATTAAAAACTCCAAGACAACATATGAGATTGATGAGTTGGAGTGGAAATATTTTAATATAATATTTCTTCATAAGAAATTTCCCTCACACAATTCATAAAAATATGGAGATAGAATTCATAGAGTTGATGAAAAAGAAATTTGAATCTTTCATGTACTATTAATACAATTTCAAAATTCATTCAAGGTATTAATATGGTTTTATTATCAGTTATGGTATCAAAATATTTAGATTTTTAGTGGTTTAAAACCATACCTTCTTACGACACAATACATTCGATAATTTGGTTTTTATAAATAAGTGTTTGATGTGATATTAAATTTAATATGTAGTTTGTATAATGGAATCATGCCTATGGTGAAAAGAAACAATAGATGGAGTTATAATATATGGGATATAATAAAAATTTAGATATAAAACTCAACCAATCACATGTCAAAAATGTGGGAATAATCATCCTAGGAACTACCTCATAGGGAGAGTGAAATGATATAAGTGTGGGGGTGAAATCCACCAAGAACATGAATGTCGAAGAGACATGAGGAATCAGGATAATGTGGTGGAGGAAATTAAATAACCACCCTTGGTTCCACGCTTAAAGTATACATAGGAAATGCACTATACAAGCTAGTGCACTAAACCCATGGTCCTTGTGGGTAATCAATGTCATCATACACCAATTCCGAAGGATAGAGGGAAGTAATATTCCATTACTACAGCTGAGGTGGAGCCTGATAATTATGTGGTGACATGTATTCTGGTTATTAATTCATGAATAGAGATTATACTATTTAATTCTAGTTCTAATAATTATTTAATATATTTCATGATTATTATAACAATTCAAACACCACCTCAAAAAATAGTGTTTTTGTTATCAATAAGAATATAAAATTGGGAAACTTTTTCATCCGATGTATATAACTCATTCAAGGATAATATTTGTGGACTGAACCTCCTAATAATTCTGGTTTTACATCCATTCATAGAGATTGATGCAGTTTCAGTTTTAGATTAGCTATCTTAATATAAATCCAACATCATCTATTTAGAAATTGATATCACACTTCAAATCCAAAAGCACCCTCAAATTCTATAAAAATATAAGCAGGATGATTAATATACTTCAGATACATCATCTCATGTGTAGATATAATTTCCTTGTGGGAAATCATATT
The DNA here is from genome assembly GCA_963277665.1 of Viscum album. Lineage (NCBI taxonomy): Eukaryota > Viridiplantae > Streptophyta > Magnoliopsida > Santalales > Viscaceae > Viscum > Viscum album. Next base: position 921,978,072 of record OY728159.1, read on the forward strand.
TGGCTCAAATGTTTGAGACAAAGGAGTGAATCATGATCAAAGATATTCCCATTGTGATGGATAACACATATTTGTTCCCTAAATAATTTCATAGTCTTCCTCCTGACAAAGAGGATGAGTTCCAAATTGAACATATTCCTATATCACTTCCTATATTAAATACACCTTTTATAATGGACATCATTGAGTTAGAGGAACTAAATAAGTATATCCAAGAGTCTCAATGAGGGTTTTATATTCTCTAGTGACTCAGCATGGGGTGTATCAGTCGTCTTCACCAATAAGAGTGATGGATAAATTAACATTTATATTAATTATCATGAGCTCACCGAAATCATGATAAATAAAAAGCATCTCCTTCCATGGATATAAGACTTGTTCATCCAACTACATAAGTCTAAATATTTCTCTAAGGTGGACCTTCGGTTGGGATATCACCAATTAATGGTGAATAAGGAAGATACACCTAAGACAACCTTTCATAAATGGTATATAAAATATGAGTTCAAAGTGATGTATTTCATACCCACAAATACTCAATCAATAATCATGGACATAATGAAGAGAGTATTTAGAGATTACCTTGAAATTTATTTGGCAGTCTGTATCGATGATATTCTAATTTACTATAAGAAAAAAGTGGAACATTAGGAGAATTTGAATATAGTGATAAAGAACTTACAAAGTGAGAATCTATATGAAAAGTAAAGTAAATGGGAATTCTTGAAAGAGTATGTATCATTATTGGAGAATGTTATCCCCTGTAATGGAATATTTTTATACCCTTATAAGACAATGGAAATCAAAGAGTGGCATGGGACAATATCTGTAATGGAGATCCAAACATTCCTTGGTATAGCTGGGTATTACCCGTGATTTTTGAAGAAAATATCATAATTTTGAGAACCACAAACCAAGATAACTCAGAAAGTATTTATGATTATCTTAAAGAGTTAATGTGAAGACCACTTTAATGAGTTGAAAAAGGGGCTTATCATAACACCAATAATCACACTTCCAATAAGAGGGGAACTCTTTGTGGTATTAAATGATTCTACAATGAATGGATTAGGATTCATAATGATGAAAATGATAAAGAGATATCCTACGACTCATGGTAGTTGAAAATCCCTAAGAAAAACTATCCAAGAGATGATCTAGAGTTAGCAGCTGTGATTTTTTCCTTGAAAATCTAGCAGCATTACCTCAATTGAGGGAAGTATAAAATATATACTAATCATATGACCCTTAAATATATATTCACATATAAGGATAATAAAATGTTCTAGTGAATATTGTTAGAGATCATTAAGGATTATGAATACTCAATCCACTACCATCCTAGAAAAGTAAATAATGTTGTTGATGATCTATGTATAAAGGATCTTACATCATTTTCAATTATGAGAATTGAGAAGGATCCAATCTTATTAGATTTGAAAATTATGGATAAATTAATGGATTTTTAAATAAGATATATTGAAATTTTGATGTGTGATGAAGCTATCTGAAAGGGTAAATATTTAGAGTGTAAAAATGTTGAGGAAGATGTTGTGATAATTGGGTCATGTCTAAGTATACCATCAAATAAATTTATAAAGATGGATATTCTGAAAAATGCACGTAGCTCAACCTTCTATATTCAACTAGGGAGCAAAAATATGTATCGAAATGTTATAGAGAACTATTGGAGGGAGAGTATGAAGAAGGAAATCTCTAAATATACATCAAGGTTCCTGGTATGCCAAACGGTGAAGCTTAAAAGACCAATTTCTAATTGGATGATGAAAAAATTTCCCATACCAACATGGAAATGGGAAAACATCACCATGGTATTTTTCACCAAACTTATGATGAAATATATAAGAAAAAACCATATATGGGGTTTTTAGTATCATTTTATAACTACAATTCAGTTCATTGAAATTTGAGAGGAATTATCTATCGATACACCTACACTTATAAACCTCAGAGAAGTGGTATGTCTTCATGAAGTACAACTATCTATTTTTTCCAATCAAGATAAAATATTCACCTCTATGTTTTGGAATACTCTCAAACATTCTTTAAACAATATGATAAACTTGAGCATGAATTATCATCCTCAAACTGAAGTTCCATATAAACAAACTATTCTGACACAAGATGACATGTTGTGATCATATTATATGGATGCCAATGGAGTATGAGACCAACAACATCATCTCGTTGGGTTTTCTTACCAAAATAGCCTCCACTCAGGAATCCAAATAGATCCATGTATATCCCTTTATGGGAAAAGATGGATAACGTTGGTGTGCGGGAATGAATTTTTTGAACGAAATCTACTATGGCCTAAAATGGTTGAAGAAATTGTGGGAATGGTGAAAACCATTAAGAAGAATATCTGGGAATCTCAAAGTCCACCATAGATCTATGCTGAAAATCATCGATGGGACCTCAAGATTAAAGCTTGAGACATGGAATCCCTCTTCATATCTTCGTGTAATAGGATCTCTAGATTTAGGATGAAATGAAAGTTGAGTCCCAGGATTATCATCCCCTTCTAGATTCTTGATGGAGTTGGAGTCATGGCCTATAAACTTGAAATTCAACCTACCATGAATCAAATAAAATATTTATACCAAGTATCACTATTGAAGAAATAAATATCAGACCCCTCACATGTACTATATCTAGAGATGGTGTAGTGGGAAAATGGTCTCTCTTTTGAGGAGCGGCAAGTGAAGATCTTGGACCATAGAGATAAAGTTAAATGTAACAAGACTACTAGCTTGTTGAAAGTACTATGGTAGAACTGTAGGTAGAAATATGCAACATAGAAACTGGATGAATCGATGAAGGATAAGAACCCTCACTTGTTTTCATTATGATATGTAAAACGAAATTCTGAAGGTGAAATTTCATACGGGGGATGAACTTAATGACCCCAAATTTTATCAATATAAATTTCCTTATTATAATGAATTTATGTTTTATAAATCACATAAAATAACTTAGAGAACACAATAAAAGAAATTTTATTGAAAAATGAATGAAAGAATTGTTATTTCTAGAAATTAAGGAACTTATCCCAAAGGAATATTATCATGACCTTTAGAATGGTGTGGTGACCATTAAGAATATTAAATTGGACAACAAAATTATAATCTCAAAAATGAATGTATGTATAGATAAATTTTAGGCTTCTTATAAATTATAATATAATGTTATTTTATAACAGAATAAGTAAATAATGTTTTTAAAAAAATTATTAATTAATTTTTGGTAATTTTGTTTGTAATAAATATTTAATTACATTTTATTAATTAATATAATTATTTAAAAGAAGAAATATTTATATAAAATAAATTCAAAAATTAACATTGTTTCCTATGATTTTAAGATAATATTATGAGTCCTTACTTAATTTATCATAGTATTATAAAATAAGTTATAATTTTAAAATTATTATTTTCTAAGTAAATTATTACTTTTATTAAAAAATTATTTTATCATATTTATAAAATTATTTTAATAATGTTGATTTTATTATTTTTTTCTAAACTTAAAAAAAATTTATTGGTAAATTTTTCAGATTTTTCTAAAATACTTGATTTTTTTGTGAATAGTATAAAATATAATTTATGATTAAAGATAAATACATGAATTATTGAGTAATAGATTATGTATGGTTGATTTAATCCCAAAATCTAAAACTATCCTTCATTATTTTAATATATTTATTTATATGGTTCAAAATAATCATAGTCTTGAGCCAAAATAATAAACTAATGAATTAAATAACGACAAAACACCCCTCCCCTCCCTTATAAATGCCACCCTTCACCACCTCATATCTTCACTACATTCAAGCTTCGATCCTTGACCAAGTTATTCCTAATAAAAATTCCAAGACCCTAAATAGTTTCCAATAACCATTTGACTCATTAAAAACCAAACACTTTTCTCTAAGGAGGTTCTCATGGTTGGAAAATTGAAGAGTTAAAATCCTCTTTCTATTTCTTTTGTTTTCTTTTTAATTTAATTTATTCTTTTACTCTCCTCAAATACACTAATAAAAGAATAATTATAACTCCCTTTAATTTTATATAATGTAATTTTATTATGTTAATTTAATAATTCATCTTCTAATCTATTCCCTATTCTTTTTATTCTAAAAATGAATGTATCGTCTGTGGTGTATCGATTTTCATCCACCAAGGATGATGCATTTTCATTTTTCATGACCGCATTCAAGGATGGTCATAAAACTATTATTATGGTTAAATAATATTTTATTATACACATTATAAGTTATATAATATTTAGGAATCAATATTAAAATATTATATTAAATAAAATTATATGAGTTCTTGATGGTCGTAAAATCCTCCAAATAAATTAAATCAATTTCATAAATATTTATCAAATCATTCATTATCATACCATATAACCAAAGGATATAAAATATAATTTAATATTATAAATTTTCAGTAATAAAAAATCTTTCAATTCTAGATTAGTATTCAAATTTTTCAAGATCTTCTATACTCATATACAGTCGAACCGATCATGAAAACAAAGAAAATGAACACTCATTAACAATTAAATTAAACTCTATAACTCACTAAAAATACCATAAATGAAATTAATAAAACAATAATGAATCAAAATCATGTACAAAAGGTTATTTATTTTTTAATTAATTATATTAATTTTTTTATTTATGATATTAATGTGAATAAAAAAATCTGACATAGGGTAAGTGGAATTCTCAAACCCAACTGCATTTCTTGGGTTTTCCCTATTTCACTCAATTTTAAATATACATGTTCCATAAATATCATTTCTTTTTTCCATACATTTTTTACTATGAAATAAATGTATCTAAATATTTTTTTTTCAACAATGATATTATTTATCCAAAAGAAAACTTCTTTCTAGAAATAAATCTTTTAATTATTTTCTGATAGTTTCTTCTTCACCCAAGATTGATTAATTTTATTCCATGTATTGTAATACCTCTTTAATTAGGGTAATATAAATTTTATTCTTGAATTTATTTCCTTTGAAATTAAATCTATTCCTTTTCATGGGTTATTTTGAATATGAGATTTATATATGACATACCTGCAAGCATGCTAATGTAAATTTTATGACGTAACATGTGCTCTCTGAATAATATAGTAAATGAATATTTAATGATGTAATGGGTGCACCCGGAATTATATATCCCTCTAAGTCATTGGATAATGTGACATATCTCTGTAGAAAAAGTTAAATATTTTTTATCATGATGTAAGAATTGTTCTCAACAATCGGTGGTAGTTTACCACTAAGAGATGATGTTACATTTTTATGCATTTCCACATTCCAAGACATTATCTATTGCTTCCTCTCATGAATATGAATATGATCCCATGATTATTTTATGATGATGATTATTATTATCACCCATTATATATTAATTCTTCTTCTTATCTATCCTCTTACAGGGATTTTAGCTAACCCCATATTTTGATGTATTTTGTTTGGTGATTACTAATACTAAGAGGAATATGAGGAACAATAAGAATCTAGAGAAGAAGGAATTAAATAAATTTTTATTCATTATTAATTTAAATTTATTTATTGTTCCACTTTTCCCAACACACTAAACCTTTGTATCCCTGATTTTTAGCATTATTATGATATTTATCATTTAAATGATGTAATAGTTATGTAATAAAAGCAAGGTCACTATACTTTCTTTCTCGAAATCAGTTTGTGGGATTATTCACATAGAAATTGATGGGAAGGATAATAAACCTCACCCCATGAATGATTTCCATCATTTTATTCAATTATCAGAAGGAGGGAAATATTTCGCGCATATCCCCACTTCAATAAAATGTATCTACTAGTAATTAGTGGGGGAAGAAAATGTGTAGGATTATATTCCTTTGAAAAATTTTCTAATGTGTCACTATATCTTAACAATAGTTGAATAAATCCTCTGATTTTTTTGGAACCGGTACAAATACAGGTATATGTGTATACTTTTATCTTTACATTTAGGGTAACACAACACTCTGATCAATATGGAAAAGTGGTTCCTCTAGAGAAAGAACAAACTCTTTCACCCATCCTATTAAATTATCAACATATTCTAGAAAAATATGAGGTGATGGACCAATCATATATTCCATTTTTAACTGGGGCTCACCACATGATTTTTTTACATGCCTCTAGGTAGGTGTATATTCCTATTGAAAAAGACTAGCAGAATAGTCCAAAGAACAAGGATTAGGATCATATCCTCGTTCCAGCTAGGGCACACATGCCTTAGAATAGGCTCATATTACATTTTAAAAAGACCAGTGGAATACTCCAATGTCTTGGGATCATGGCCATATTTCTATTTTGATCAAGGCTCACCAATTGAGAATGGAACATATCTAAAGAGTGTCTCATATTACTATCAGTGAATCAACCAGTAATATTCCATTAGATCCTAGATTAAATTTGTATATTCTTAATTTTGTCAGTGAATAACTACCCCATCATACATCTGAGGCCATTTAATAGGAGGCTCATATCCTTTATCCCATTCTGGAGGTCAGTTGGCATATTCTAATGGTGAATGTATATTCTGAACAAATTAATATTCTCGTTACAACTATGGATCTCTAAGTGAGAGGAACACATTCCTCAGTAATATATTATAATCCTTTCATAAAAATATCTTCAGATTACTCCATATTCATAGAATCAGGACCATATCCCCATTATGACCAATTTTCACTATGTAATAATGAAAAATTCCTCCTGATAGGCTCATATTATTTTCAATAATGAAGAATATCATTGACATATTCTAGAAACTTCTCATCAACAGGGTCACACTCCTATGGCACTAGTTGGTTATCAACAATGTATGACTACCATCATTTAGTTGGATTATAAACACTAGAAATTACAAAAGTAATGTTAGAATATTCTAGAAACAATGAATACTGAGTATCATATCCATAATAATCTCAATGCCCATGTCCTTGAGTTTTTTTGAGACACATTCTAAACACACTAAGGATTTTCCTTCTTTTCAACTGAAGAAGATTTAAATCATTACTTTCATATTCCTCATCATGGTAGTATAAATATAGATCATTGGGACTCTAATCCTGACATCCACCATTATCAATATCCCCATAGTGCTATCTTCAAAGGATAAGTAAATCAAACTCATTCCCGGAATCCTCAATATATATTGGTTTTCAAAACTAATATTCCATTATATAAATAGGTTCTAGAAACTTTGGGGTCAGCCTTATATGGTTCCCCATTAACGTCCAGGTACACTCTAATTAAATTAGTAGGAAACCCCAAGAAATACCTTTTTTTAAAAGATAGAGGTGATTAAGACTGATGAATAGGTGGTTAACATTCACATATAAAGAGAGTTGGGTAGACACAACCTCCCCATAATGTTCTAGCCCTCTTCCATTTTTGACTATGAGATTTCATATTTTCAATTAAAGGTGTAAAGAACATATCTATGACAAAATATATGGGAAATCATCATTGATAGAAGGATAGAAACACCCAAATCAAGGATATTAGGGTCACCATATAACCATTAGGATACTATATTGTTTGCTAATCTAGGTCAACATTTCCTGGTTCTTGGACCCAAAACATGAAAATGAGACCGAAAAATCTCTAACATGCTAGTTTCCAATGCATCATAATGATTCTGAAAATAATCACTAAATATGCATCATGTATCTGTATTCATGGATGGAGAATGTATGTTTCATTTCAATTTATCAACCCCCTCGAGTAGTGGAGACCCACAGATATTACATCTCTTAATTTCATATCCTTTTTCAGGATCCAAGAATCCGGTAATGTGTGATACAATTGGTCACTTATATGGAATACCCTTATATTGGTGATGCCAATAATACATAAACAAAGTTAGATTAAATCCCATGGTTCTTTGAACTGGGCCCCTCAAAACAAAAAAAAACACATTTTAGACATGTAAGTTCATGTTGTGATAAAAAACAACTTCCTATAGAAACAAAATCCAATCATGGGATACCATTGTACCATAATACTACATGATCACAACTGCACCACATCAAGAATTTCATAATATAAGCTTCCATAGAAATCATCTTGGACTTAATGCATCCCACCAGACTAGGGGAAAATCTACTACCACCTCCATCGCTCATATCATCAATTCCCTATAGGACTCAGGAAATATTGATAGTAGATAAAAAACACTATCTTATTGGTATTATGGAATTTATATCTCAATCACCATCACTAGGATCCTCATCCTCTAAGAGGGTCTTGTGGAAATCAAAGGAACTTTTAGATCAAACCCATCCCACTTGGCTGGAGGTATTTATATCATAATGTTTGTCAAAGGAGTCTTAAAATCTTAACAGGAATCATTGAATCCTCAATAATATGATCAAAAAAATAATTCTGGCAATTAGTAATCTACAACCTACAAGGATGGGGTAATTTTCATCATCATCATAATCATAGATGGAATCATTCCTTTCTGGGATGGGTGGTTAATATTGACTGTCAAGAACCAATATGTTCATCCCACAATAATAAAAACCTCTATAATTCGAGTCCTATTCAAAAATTCTCTACCATAAAATCCCTCAAGGTCACTAATCAAAGGATGATAGAAGAGGAGATTACTTCGACCGAAATCAGAACTGACCTGGGTCTGAAGCCAAAATGGCCCAATATGTCTATGGGTTTGAGAAACGACCTTAATGGAGGCAGTGCAGAATCATCCTACTTTCAAGAAAGTAATGGGAGAACTAACATTTCCAAATACCCCTCTATAAATTACATCACCATCATAATAACTTATAATTTGGATTAATATTCTAAGGAAAAGGGACACAATTTGGAATATATACCTCAAGAGAAATATTTAGAAGCCCCCATTGAGGAAACACATACCTCGAACTAGTGGAGGCCCCAAATACTAGCACCTCTAGATATTTATTTTCCACCTATGATGTGAAAAAATACAATAGATAAAGATAATTTTGTGTATATATCCCAATCAATGCCATCAATACTCAAAATTCCTTCCATGGAGGAATGAATGGCATGATATGAGAATTATTTAAAAAATGAGAGTCAACTCAATGTGGAACTATTTGTGGGAAAAATATACACCGGTTATCATCTTCAAAGTGAGATGAATATACATCCTTCCATACATATGGAAAGAGATTATCCACCTGCAAGATTATAGTTTTATCATCATACTAGTTTTTGCTCTAAGAAGTAGAACTATATAAATGAGGAAGTTGAAAATGCTCGTGATTTCCCTATGTTATGGTGACAACCACTCCATTTCTAGAGAAAACTTTCAAAATTACCTTGAATTGAGAATCAGTGTGAGACAAATATAGGGACACCTCATTAGGTTTTTCCCACTCTCTAAAGATGGGATGTGGCTCAGAATGCAGTACCCTATGAATTTCTCAATTCTATCGAGTACCTTGAAACTCGAATGAAAACCATCAAAGGGTATTTTACACCCCAACAACATCAGAATAATATATATAAAAAATAGTTGGATTACACTTTCCCCATAAAAAATTACATAAATCCATCTTTTTCCAGCTTTGATAGTGTGGGAGACCCATTAAGAACATCTCAATCACATTGTATCCTGATGTAGTTTGATGATGGGTCCTCAAGGTCACTAGGAGGAAACTATGATGTGATGGTTTGTACAGACACTAGTAGGAACAACCTTTGTTTAGTATAGAATCCTTATAGTAGGATTTTTTATAGTATGGTAATAACTTCATCATCAATTCTTTTACGATTTTCTTACTACACTAAAAAAATTCAAATTTATTACCTAAAAAACATAAATAAATGTTAAAATTGATGGTGTTTGACTTCATAGTTATATAGAAATTCTTAACCTATTCTCTCAGCATCTTTCGCTCGTAAGACAAATTTTTTGAACTATATGTTAAAAAATATACATGATGATATATAGAGATCTCTGATACCAATGTAGTATCCCAATGGGTTCTATGAGTTTTCATAAACGACACAACATTTGGAAGACAAAAATCAGTGGGACCAAACTCAATCTAAGCTCACGCCTTTAGTATATGGGAGAAATATCATCAAGGTAGAGACTACATCTATTGCTCTAAAACCATTTGTAGCACCCATCAATGAACCTAACCAGATCTCGAAATGGCCATTACTACTTATAGAGTGGAAACAACAACTAAATCACCCTCAATCTAAAGAAAAAAAATATAACAATGTCATCTAAGATTTGAAGGGTCAATGAATAAAACATTCTCCTTCCGAAATAATCAATTCCCTGGTTGTTTCCTTTTATCCATTGAAAATAACCATCTCAAGCTTCCAAATATTATAAATCCCAGTGAGGTCAACCTCCTTGGTCATCTCGAATACATACATATATATAGATGGATGGGTCACAAAATCCTCGGTTAATTCATCTTCAAAAATGTTCTCTAGAGTAAGCTTGAATCAAGAGTGGTGATGTTGGATACCACTCTAGAATATGTGGCCTACATAACCATTGATCGGTATGATGGAAAGGGTGTTTAAAAAAATGTTCTAGCTAGATGTGGACAAACGTTAAACAACTATATAACTCAAATTACTATTCAATGATCTCATTCATCCCTGATAGTATAGCTTCATAGACCAATAATAGTTTTTCTTCATTGGGAGGTAACATTGATTATGCCTTTTGATGGTCCAAGAAACCATCAGACATAGGAATAGATAGAAGAAGATGAGTCATATTACACTCCAATTCAAGCTCAAACTCTTGATGATTTCATCCGTACAACATCTTAGGCATGAGCACCACACAACCAAATGGGACCATCTTAACAAATAGCTCATTATTGGTTATTTTAACTTGATAAACATGGAAAATACCTTCTATTATGATGAATATGCCTATGATATTGACTTCCCCACACAAGCCCAAGGAATATGAGGCTACATATGTTGGAACAGAGGATACAGCGGACAACACGAGCATGGCCATACCCAATATTTTGGTCATGTCAAACAGAAAAAATATATAATGATGAGACCTAGGGGAAAGTGTTCTAGTAATACTAATAGAGATATAGAGGTGCTCTATAACCCTCTAGTGGCCGTCCAAACCCAGTTTTGTAATATGACCGCCTAGAAGGGCGTGCAATTATATGATCATATCATATAAAGGATATGGCCTACATGACCTAAACTAATAGAATAACATACTCCCTGAACCTCTACAAAAGTACTATTCTAGTCTACCGAAAATTCCTCAGCTCTTGGGCCATACTATAATGTGAAACCCCACCATGGGAAGTGGTAACCTTGGGCACAAAAGTATGGCAATCTAAAAAATATTTCTATTGTCCCAGCTAATCTCTAAATCACGGATTCACTCCATATTTTAAAAGAGTATAAGGAGGAACTCATTAAATCCCTCAATAAACTATGGGATTTTATGATAGAATCCACTATATCTAAAATATATCATGTGAAGACCACTACATTATAATTTTATGTCATGATCTTATTCACAGATCTTGATTAGGATGAATTCATCTAGTGACACATCAGACCCTATATGTCAGGGCGGACTAAAAATTGATGAAATCTAAAGGGAATTGATTGATAATTCTTCATGGGTCAACCTCATACAGATTTTAACCCTCCATCACTAGGTATGTAGTGATGATGATCTATCTCCCACAAATATTTATATTCAAGGGTATGATAATCATGAGAAAGGACCTACATAAAATATCAAGATCAATGATATGTTTGGGTATTCACATCTAACATAGATTTTATGCTTTTACCATATGAAAATGAATATAATTTCTTATGTGAAAGGCCATGGATTCTCTACTATATGATGTTACCCCCAACATTCTATTAGTTTTTGAAATATCTCATCGATGGAATGGTCGGAATTCTACATGATGATAGTTTCACCTTCATGATTATGTAGGAACATATGCTAAGTTAGGTTTCTATAAAAAGGAAGAAAACTACCAATGATGGATGATAATATATAGGTTTCATCCACATACGTTTTAAGGATTTCCCCTATGAATCCCTAGAGTATAATCAATAGTGAATTTTTTCTACATGTAAATCAATTTGTGGCGATTGACCTGATCTTATATTTACATGACCCTTCTTTACCATGTGATACTGGAACTAAAATACATCTCTAAAATCCTTCTATAACAATCTTGGTAGTGTAGGATGTGAGTGTCTTTTCCCATGGCCTCTCCCATCTTGGATGTGACAGTGAATCCCACATATTTTTGACATCCTCTAAAAATTTATCTATAGACTCAAAGGTGGAATAAAAAGAGTATGAATTTAGGAATACAACTTCCACATTTTAGGAAGGTGTATCAACCACTATTTATTATATTAGAGAAAAAAATATTCAAACATAATAATATCGGCCACCTATATTTATTAAGGATACCATGCCTCTTGAGGAGAAAGGTAAGTACTTTTCATTTAAGACTCAACACTAATATTTCTTCAAATAGAATTATACAGAAATTCTAGAACTAAATATAGATGTTGAAATGAGCCATCTTGGATTAACTACTGACCACCGAGGCTTCATGTAGGTAACCATAAGAATGTACCCATATCACTCTAAAAATTTAGATTTGGAAGTCGACTAATTTATCAAATACAACATTTCTTGAGAAGTGAAATACCCAACATATTACACCAATATCTTCCCTATCAAAAAAAAGAAAGGAAATATTATGGTCTAAATCATTATTTAGAGACCTTAATAAACACATCATAAGGGAAATTATCTAATTTTTTATCAATTAACTCTTGATCATTTAAACTATGGGATTCTATGACCATTACCTCATGGATGTGTACTCAAGGTAGAATCAGATAAAGATGGACTACGAGGATGAGAAAGCCACAACCTTCAGAGCACCCCATGAGATAGTATTATATCAAGTCATGCACTTTAGATTAATGAAAACCAAAACCATTATCAATATTATATGAATCATACATTAAACCCTTCTTGGTAAGAACAACTTAATGTTATGTTGATAACACAGTAATCAAATCCCGACCATGAGGTGATCACATTACAGATCTTCAAATAGTCTTTGACAAGTTGTGGAAAAATTGTTTAATGATGAATCAGTTAAAATGTTCTTTTTGAGTAATGTTAGTTAAATTTGTTGTATTTTTTATTTGTCTCCATGGCATCGAGGTTGTCCCCAAGAAGATCAACCCAATCCTAGAAATTACATACCCTCAGAATCTCAACAAACTGAGGGGGCTCTAAGGGAACCACGCATAAATTTGGAATTTCATAGTCAATATGGATGAAAAATACCTTCCCTTCCATCTCCAATGAAGAGTATAATCACATATTGATAGTATGAAGACTTTCAAGAAACCTTCAAGAGTCTCAAGATGTATTTTCTACACCACCTATCCTGATGTCCCCAATGGAAAGAAAGCCACTCATCATATATATAGTAGCCATATAATTCTCACTGGGAACCATTTTCTCATTGAAAAATAATTTCGGGGATTGATAATAGTCTCTAATACTGCATCCAAATAATGATAGGTGCTGAGACCCAATATTTAGATTTTTATAATAATTTCCAAGAACATTTTTTTCAGTGAAAAATCTGAGGCATTAATTCCAGCACTATAAAGTCCATTTGGTCTATCATATTTATATTCTTAAGTTCATCTTGTATATCCCATGATGACATGGTGTCTGTCTTGAATGGAATTCATTATAAAATTAATTTCATTCAGTTCATGTAACCAATGCCTGTGAATGGGTAAGGCCTGGATAATTTTTTAATGGAACACCCCACTACACATAGCACACTAGTGGACACCGAGCTTTTAGAAGCAGAGTTCTTTCATTTCCATATCAATACACAGACATAAGAAATGTATTTTGATAGAACATACTAAATTACAATGGATAAGATACTAGAAAAACCAAAACACAATTTGGTATGCCTAGGGATTGTATTTTTTTCTCCATAAAAATAAATGTTGTCCAACTCTTTGTCACTGTTCGATGGTTGCATAAATAGTGAGGATGAAAATGTAGCCATCATCATTGGAATCGATCTTGACCTAAAACTAAAAATAGAATACCAGAACATCAAAAGGGATTTGGATCTTGTGATAAAATAGATAAATGGTGAATATTTCATAAAAATAAATAATTATACCCTCTCATTAACTATGTTATAAGACTAATGGAGGACTTCCCTATTGATCACATATTTCATCCTATTACTAGATCATAGATTTCATGCTCCAATTCATTTTATGATGCTTCTATTGTTCTAGATAACCCTGATCAAGAAGAATCTATCTTCTATATCACCGACTGAATAATGATCACATCAATTATCATCTAATATATGGAGGAAATCAATCAGGTCAACACCGCTTCAACACATGATGAACTGATATCCACCCCAAGATGGATGGATCCCATAATTTGTTATCACCAAAATTAGACACTCCCGACAGAATGAGGCAAAAGGGAACATATTTGATAGTGAGCAATGAACATTACCCTACAAGATGATCCTAATTAGAAAAATACCTCTAAAATTGTGGCTTCGATGGAGTGATCCTCATATGCATAATAGAAATAGAGATCCATTCCATCATGGAAGAAGTCCATGTATGCTCATTTAGTGCACATCAATTTGAGACCAGGAATTTTAATAAAATCAGGAGGATGAGTTAGTATTAGAAAACCATGAAACCATACTGTGTGGAATTAAACAAGAAATATCATGTATTCCAGATCAATTAAAACATCATTTATCAACCCCTTGAATTCTTACATACATCAGAATATTCCAAGATATTTTTTATATTGGGATGGATGTTGTGGGGAAATATCCACCATCCATGAATGAGAAGTTAAAGTACATCCTTATAGCTACTGAAATCATTGAAAATGGGACGAGGCAATATTATTCAAGGAAGTCTGGAAGAAAAATATCATTATATTCATGAATCCCATACCATAACAACATTCAAATTTTATCAAATGATATTGATCGAAAATGAAAAAAACTTTCATTCTACATATTTGATGAAATTTTAATTGGATTAAAACATTGGCTCCAATAATTCATCATATTATCAAGTTGAAAAAGTGGAAAGATAGTGGCATCCAATATGACATTATAAAATATAATTCAGAAGTTATTGAATAAGGAAAAAATGTTCTGGCTAGACATGCTCATCCATACATTATGGGCTTATCATATTACCACACAAACTACTGCATAAGAAATTCTATATTCATTTGTTTATGGAAATGACGTAGTATTTACTACACATGACAAGTTTCCCTCGCTATGAATAGATGTCTATGGGAAACTCTCAAATTACGAGCAATCAGAAAAGTGACAAGATGAGTTGGAGAAGCTTGATGATAACTTGTTTAGTATAAAGTACCATCGTGTACTCCATTATAATCAGATCATGAAATCATTCAATAAAAAGGATCACCTTTACTCATTTCTCTAAGGATTATTGTTATTGTCTCTCAGAACCCAAACAATAAAAAGAATGAAGCCTCCAAAACATGAAACCAAATGGGAATGGCCTTATATCATACATAAGGTCTATCACAAAATATTGTACTCATTATCCAAAATGGATGGGTAATGATCATTCCCCCCACCAATGCAAGTATTATCGAAAAATAAATTTCATAGCTATCCTCAAGCATCAAATACCCTGATTAAATCTTGTTAAACTATTCAATTACATCCCAGATTCATGAAATTAATCTTCACAAAAATGTCTTGATCTAATGATGTTAAACCATATAATAACATTATGGATTCATGGAATTAAACTATATAATTATATCTAAGTCACAAGATGTTAGTCTACAAAATCATTCCCTTGTTATATGTAAATAAGATGAAAAATCATTCCCTGACCATATAATGTTAACCAATATAGAACATGTCCTAACCATATGAAGTTAAAATGCATGAAAGATGACCTCACTATATGACCTTAAACTACATTAGGAAGCATCGTCTCACTAATGATTCCCCATACATGAGTTAGATCTATGTGAAAGAAAAATGAAATTCCATCATTGTGTGCAAGTTAGATCCATATAAGAATCGCTTCAAACACTAACTACTTTAGTATTGATTCTTATCATGACAAGGGAATTTAGTTACACCTATTCCTCCATTCATGGTTACATTTTCAATATTTCTTTTCTTCAACATCAGTTGACCATCATCCTTACCAAAAGATATTAAACTATATATATGGTTTCCTCCCTACATCACATTAAACTATAGGGGTTTCCAGATCTATGAATGACTTGATTATCATTTCAAGGAGATATCTAGTTATTACCTGGTATTATATATTGGTACAACCACTGTATGATAACAAATCCCCAATTTTTAAATTAATTTCCACTGCATGATGATGGGAACCATTTACATTCCCTTTTTACACATAAATTATAGATCATTTTACCTTAGGAACTTTGGTAAGGGAATTCCAAACCAAATAAGGAATATTAGTGTAGAACCAAGCTATTATGGTCTTGAAATAAATACTCTAAAAGGCACCCCATAAGTCCTTTCCTCGTGATGTTAAACTTCATGGTTGAAATATATCACATGAAATAAAATTGTGCATTACCATTGGCCTTGGCTGAGTGGACTATTATCCTAGATGCTGGTCTCCCACCACACCATCATTCAAGAACTACATGTGTCTTGATTACAATCATCATATGTTACATAGTGATGTTTTGATATCCAATCTTAGGCATAGCTATAATAATATGTATGAATAAATTCACATCTACTTATGGGTTAGAACTGTATGAAGAGTTTTCGAAACAAGAACTATGTTTGTATTGATTCCTATCATCACAATAGATGTAGTGATGCACATGTCTTATATTATTGGTTCCACCCCTATTAAAAAGAATATCCATCCATTATGACATATAGGATAGATCAGTGAAAGGTTTGTTAAAACAATAACTATATATGGATTGATTCTTAAAATCACTAGATATGTAGTGACACCAAGACCCCCAATCCTAGGTTCATTAAAAACATATAAAATTAAAAAATGAACCCCTAATAGAATATGGACTGAAACTATACTATAAATGGACAATCCACGTGACATTAAATTTCACAAAAAAATTGTACATACCACATTTCAATAAGATATCAAGTCAAAAGATATCATTTTTCTTACACACAAGTCAGATCTACATACAGATGGATTTCACACATGATGAATCTGTGTATGTAGGGCTATTGTATATGGACACTCACCAATATTCATGTGAATGGATAAAAGATTAACATTGCATATAAATTACCCAAAGAAGTGAAAAGTGTCCCCAAAGACATATTGTACAACTTTCCACATTTGTTCCCATGTCCTTAGCACTTGACATTAAACTCCATGGAATGTAACTTCATTACAATATGATGTCAAACTGCATGGGAAATTTCATTGTCAAATGACTTTAAAACATCATGGAAAATGACTCCATATTATATAATGTTAAAAGGTATAGACCATCACCTGTATTAATCCCTTAATAGAGGACCACTAGAACCCAACCTCAATAAACTATAGTATATAGTTATTCTTTCATCCTGTAATCCCATCAGCCTGTAAATAACACATCATGATTTGAGTACATCGGGTTGCCTCTAATCATTTATTCTACTTAGAATGAAAAATAGATCTCTCTTCATGACCTCGTTATTGGTGCATAATGGATCTAACCTACAAACCAGATACATCTTGGCCCTAAATAAAGGGCATTCCAATTCATGTGATCCTGACATCATCATGGTGGAACCCAACATACAAGGGTGTTCAGGGAAATTCTGATCATGATTTTTTCATATCATTAATAATGACCAATGAACCTTAGGAAATGATTTACATAATTCTCTTTTCTTGCTAAGAAGAATTTTGGAATAATCTTAACCATTAGTATCATAATTAGATTATTTTTTAGCATTCCCATCAAATTAGATCCATGTGTGTCATGATCTAAAATGGCCTACACTTTAGTCAAATTTTTATGCCCATAAATTCTAGCCTTTAGCGATCCAAATCTCATAAACATAAACTACTAGAAAAAAACCAAAATCATATCATGTTAAAAAAACTGAAATGGGAGGCACGATCAAAAATAAAGTCTTCACTCGCTGAACTCTTCATCTCAAGAGTTTGGGAGAAAATTAGGGAATAAATGATGGATTCATAAATCTCAAAGGGCCTACATTATAGCCCTAGTAACAGGTGATTAATGATTGATGGACCCTCTGATCGAGGTAAATGTTATAATAATTGTTTTTCACAATTCCTCAATATAATAACATGTTCACTAGGTATATACACAACTATTAGGGTTCTCAAACCCTACTTGGATGTTACATTTTCCCCAAATCAAACAACATGATCTGAGTACCTCCAATTGCTGCAAAGAATCTATAGCCCCTAGAAAAGGATACCTGGCTTTAATAGACAATTTTTTTACAATGAATTTATGCATATGGATCCTTCATATGTTCCTATAGTTTTCAACCATATGTGTAACTTTTTAAAATGGGATTTTTTATCCTTGTGAAACCTAACATCAACATAGAAGAACTCAACAACTTAGAGGGTTCTGGGAAATTTTTAGCCTGATTATCCCACAACATCCTCATAAAAAATCACTATGGATAATAATTTTCAATCCCTATAACCATGATATTAAAGAATATTCAACATCCTCCATGTTATATAACCATTTATTTTACCCTTTCTCAATGTAGGAATGTGACAATAAATTCTTGAACCTTTTGATGGGCCGCATCTTGTGACCTAAAGCAATAGGGGGTATTTCTCTGCAATCACTATATAAGAGATAAAATACCCTAGGGTTATATAACCATTCATGTATAGAATTTCCACCATGCCTAATATAATCATACATATGTTTGAGTCTTTTAAACCCTTTATTGGACTTCAGAAAAGAGTGGGAAACATTTATTTTACCATGATATAAATGTATAATGAATTTGATTTACCTACCATAGGTATCCTCTCTTTATAAGAACATAAATTGGATCCTTATGAGACCTAGTAACATAGAATCAGAACCCACCACATCTAGGTGTTATGGGTCATGCTCGGCATGTCTACCAAATCCCATATTCCTCGACTCACACTTTTGGGTTGTGACTTACTCAACACGTATTCTAACTATCTTGGTGTAATCGAATTTTACAGTATTTCCCCATAAACTATTATTACCCCTATAAATGTTATAGGGTCTTTGTAAAATAGTGTCAATGAATATGTTTTACAAATAAATCGATGCATAAAGGATTTGATCTGCCAACTAGAGGCTTCTCATCCTTTCCAGAAAGGAACTACAATCATCATAATCCTTGGAAATAGAATGCTGGAAAATTAAACCATAGATTGTCTTATTTCATCATGAGAATTTATTACCCATATTATATATCTATCAATTGAGTGTTAATTGGAAGACCCTAATCTACACCAATATATGGTTTTATCTATAATAATTTAAACTATAGTGATAGAAGGTCCGAGCGATAAGACCATAAAAAATAGATGGTCCGAGCTTAAAGACCCTAAACTACAGTGATAAAATGTCTATGTTAAAAGACCATAAACTATAGTTATAGAAGGTCAAAGATAATAGAACCTAAATTATAGTGATATAGTATCCAATATAAAAGACCCTAAACCAAATCAATTTAAGGTTTGACCAAAAATAATATAAACTAATGAAGTAGAATCTCTAAGCTAAAATACCATAAAATACTGTGATATAATGTTTTACCTAAAATACCATAAACTATAAATAAAGAAGTTCAGAGATAAATGTCCATAAACTACAAAAATAGAATAACTGAGCTAAATATCCATAAACTATAGTGATGGAGGGTTTATGCTAAAAGAGCATAACTAGAGTGATAGACAGACCTGTATAAACGACCTTAAACTATAAAGATGGAAGGTCTACGATCAAAATACCCAAAAATAATGAAATATAATTTAAGTGCTTAAAACCCTAAAATAAACCAATAGTAGTTCTATGATAAATTACCCTAAACTACTGCATAACAACGATTTAGATTACAGGACTAGAATAAACAACAAAACACGCCTCAGTGAAAACTAGATAAGGCAATCCAGGTGAAAAAATGTGTGAATAATCCTCACTATGCTCTGTTATTTATATGTTAATCAAAAGAATACCAAAGGACACCATGAAGACCAAACATCACCCAATACACTAATAAGTGATAGCCCCAATGACTCAGGGAAGCATTTACAATCCTCATAACCGAGCCCTTGCCCCCGCAAACATTACTCCTCTGGGGGATTTTTGATTCCAATTAAATGATAATAAAAAAATATATATAAGGGAATACAAACCCAAAGTATGTGTATTATTTTCTCTACAAATAAACGTAAGAGAATATGGACAAGATCATACGGATCGTGTAACCCTTCCAAAGACACGTTATTGCATGGCCTTCAAACGGTCATGTGAAAGGGATATGAGCAGCACAAGACATATGGTATAGAACACAGATCCCCTTTGAAATGTATTCATATTCTTGTGAGACATCCAAGACATTTAGTAATAATATTGTGGCTACAAGATGAGATCACCCAATTCATGAAACTTTTCAGTTGACATGCACCTAAGAAAGCATTAAAAATCCTTGTAAAATAATGGGGAAGTATAAAAAATATGAAAATATCTTGCGGTCATTTTTCATCACGTGACATGCTAAATCCATTCAAAAGACACCTCATTATCCTTAGATATGTTCCCATTTTATCAAAAATTATCCTGATGTAATGCCATTGGCTCTATAAACATCACAACGGGTTTTACATGATAGTGCTTTTTCATCTCCACAAGACCATTTTTTAGTCATGTGATGAATTATTATTGGAGAAAGTGATTATATTCGAAAAAACATGTTCCAATTCTAGAGATACCAATCCCTTATAAAATAAAGAATGAAATATAATGGGAAATATTTATGCATCGTGCAAAGAGATGATACATTTATCATCACACGAAAGGGGTTCTTACCCACGGGAAATCACCATTGATCCCAAGGAGGCCCCCTCAACATGTATTTGTAGTCCTATTGAATTGTTCTTGAATAACTGACTTGGTGACATTAATGATCTTAGATACATCTCTTTTGTCTTGCAGAATATCCCAGACAAGTGATATTCAATCACATGATAGACTTTAAATAGGTGTCTTGATATATTTAACGTCCCTAGATATGATTTCATAACCATGTAAATCCCAATTTGAATATAAAAATTTTAATTAGAGATAAATTTTAATAAAAACATTCAGATATTCTAGTGTCTGAGGAGATGGTCTTGATGTTGTTGATCATCAAATGATGCCCCTTAAATATCCTATGATAGGATATCATGGAGCTTGTGAATCCAAATCCATCCACTGAATACATCCCAAATCTATGAGATATGTTATATGAAAAGTGGATTTCAATCAATGTAGATAGGACTACCAATCTAACCATTTAGAAAAAAAATTAGAGATCTAGATCCATCGTTCGACTATACAGGGGAGTGAAAGATAAGACTTATTGGAGTGGACTTCTTAGAGAAACAAATCATGTGATCACGAGGATCTAGTATAGGTAAAAATATGGTGAATGACATAAGGGTTTAGTATAATGCCTAATCACTACTCTTGATCACTTAATATCACAGGAAGAACTTCTAGCGTGGTAGTTGGATTATATGATGCACATCTCGCATGTCGGTGTTGTCACATGAAACCTAAAACAAGATAAAATTTGAAAAATATGAGGCACATATGGTGTAAAAATATGGGAGAAATTCTAAAATTTATTCGAATTATGTAAAAATAATATAAGCTGGTCCTCATGCACTTCACAAAACATACCAATATCATGTGACATCATAGAGACATTTCTCTCAAATCATATCTTATCCCTCGAACATACTATTTATATCAGAAGATAACCCTTGAACATATCAAATAAATTCATAAATATCCATTAAATCATACCACCAATGTCTTTTGAAGCACCATGGGACTTACAACCAAATCTTACGATGTCCTCTAGACATGTTTCCCATGTTATGTGCAGACAGAAAGACAAGTCATATTGGTCTCTCATTGACACCAAGTTATGTCTGCATAGATCTTGGGATGTCCCATAGAAAAGTCAAATATTTATTGAAGAATCATCCTTGCATGTAATATTGAATGATGTGATTTCCCTTGGACATGTTAGATAAGTTAGGGGGCACCCTCCTAACATGTCATCCTAGAACATGATATTTCCTTCAGACAAGTCATTCAAATATTACAGAACCCTCTGAACATGTCACCTTAGATAATGCGATGGAATCCAAACATGTCATCAGTTTTGGAAATGTCCTTTGGAAACATCATATATATCATGCAATTGTATTTGCAGAAGTATTCTAATCAACTTGGAAATTTCTAGGCATCCTTAAACATGTTAGGTAGACATTCGGTTCATGTTAGATGCACATTCGGGACATTTCAAGCTAGCATCCCTAGACATGATAACCATTTCCAGTGGAAATGTATGGGTAGCCTTAGAGTGTAACCCTAGTCAGTGGCATGATTTGATTCCCCCCATATAAGGATAACCTCAGAGTGTAATCCCCAATCAAGGGAATAATATGATATATCCCCCCATATAAGGGAAACCTCAATGTCTAAGGCTCGATAAATTGAACTGTGAAAACTATGATTTTATCATAATTAGGATACATTGACTCCATCATAATACCTAAGATCAAATAAAAATCCACTTCAGTGTAAGTCCCTCTATGTCTCAAACACTGCAACCATTAGGACTTGATCTCTCCCATGAGATGGTTATCCAATCCTATCCACCAGTAAACTGAGGAGATTACTCAACTGTGAGAACTCATATTCATGATATAACCAGTATAAATAGGATGAAATCTTATGGTCTGAGATCCATATTAAACATATGAAAGTTTGTCCCAGGATGAAAGGCCCACATCAATATATAGTTAGACTAATTACTTATTGTCCCTTATTTCCTATATCCAACAAGGATCTTGTTTTCTTAGGGACTTAAAATAATCATATAATTCACAACACATTCTCCATCATTTAGGGAAACCTATGTGTCCAAACCCCTACTAGTTGTATGATATGGACTCCCACATATAAGGGAATGAATCAAAGGTCATGTCCCAATGGTATGATCAGACTATAATGAGTCATATTCTTCCAAAAACCATGATATATAGGATTCCTCACTAAGTCTTGAGCTTAATCCCCAATTCCTAAGTAACTTATTCTATGTCCTTTTGGTATGATGTAAAACTACACGGATTTAACGATCTATGTTGGTTATGATTCCTATAATAAAATAGGATACACATGAATCCTCATAATGGATCAATCCCCTCATAAAAATATTAACCACCTCCTTGGATGAAAATAATCTTAGGAGTTCCGAGTCATATGGATTCAACATATAAGAGACATCCCATCAAGTGGAAATAAATGAAGAAACTCTGATACATAGATATGGATTCACTAATAGATTCCATGTTACATGTAAAATAATTTAGCCTATGATTATTTTGATAGGGTAACCTATCTTGTACCATGATTATGAAGAGATTCATAAACATATCATAAATCTATAAGAGAGTCTCAGAGATGGAAATAATCCCCCACCCCCAAAGGTGTGATGATCCTAACATCTCATCCACTCAACTAATGTGTGTTCATACTTTACATTAGGTATGGACCCCAAACTAACCACTTGACTTTAGAATGCAGGTTCATACCCAGTTATGGGTGTGGTAATATTTTAAGTATATATTAAGAATAATTATAGTGAACATGATGACAATGATTCTAAAATACATTGAACCCCACACAGTCAACAATCAGGACAATCTGTGTATCGGTAATTTGTATTCTTTTCTGATGAAATTTCATTGTCGACTGACCATAGGAAAATAATTACCAAGGAAAATATTATGAAATATATCCAATTACATGGTGTCAATATCTTCTATTTCACTAGTTTTATTTAATATTTACCACGATTCATCAGTTTCACCTTCAAAATTATAAATTTAAAATGTTAAATTTTTATGATCATAATAATACATGACTTCAAATATCATTTCAATATCATTATTCAATACCTCTGTTATCACTGAGTAAAATTTTATACTGAACACTCGAGGGTTTTTTTTTTGATAATATAATCCACTGTGGACATGTTCGTCTATGGTAGATATGGTTTTTTCTAACATTGATACCACCACCATTTATATCAGCAGGCAATAGATCTATAACAATAAGAATCATTTTAGTTCAAATTCCAACAATTTAAAGGTTGTTTATTTCGAAGGATATTTTCCTCAAATCAACTTAATACAATAGCATCCCTGTTATAAATGGAAAACCATTCTAAATGGAAATATTTTAGATGATTAAAAATGGAAACTTTTTAATTATATATTATGATAACCATAGATTATAGTCTCATAACATTTTTTAATTTCGTTATCCTAACCTATAAAATTATCAAATCCTTTTCTTTGATAACAACTTTAAGGACTTGGCCTTACAAAATACACAATATAGTGTCTATGAAGCATAATTAATATTCATATATTCTAAAATATCATTACCATTAATATTTTCATTAAATTACTTAATCAACATTACATAAAAATAACATCATAGTGGGGACACTTCCACTCTAAATCTAATTTTCTAAAATACAAAAATTTTAAATCATAAAAAAATGTTTCTATTTTAGGATGTATCTTCTCAACTCTCACCTTCTCCACATCCTCATATGTGATCATCCTTAAGACCATATAAAAAATTGAAAATTTTGTATGAGAGAAATAATATTTATAAAAGGAAACATTAAATGAAAACAAATATTAGTCTATGACTACTCTTAAAACTAATCCTTTTCAAAATAAACATAATGCTCAAAATAACATTTTTCTTACCCAAAAAATAAAATTTTATGACAATATATTTTTATAAAACATTTCATAAGAAATATTAATCGGAAAATTAATCTCAAAATAGTTTCAACTAAATCCTTAATATATAATTAAAATCTATACATTTCAACTTAAATAAATATCATAAAATTTCCTTTCAACATAATATTATTAACTAACCTTGTGAAACCATAATATTTTCATGAAAATACATAGTAATAATATGTAAATAATATAAATTACTTAGGACAACATTTCTATATCATTATTATAATATCTCTTACAAATGGAATATCCTTCCCTATAAATTCAAATAAATGAGTAGGAGAAATCTAATTAGTTACCTCCATTTTGTCACCCAATGCATTAGAGAGCTATATCAGGACTACCTATCATCATGATATATATTGGTCTCACTAATCATCATGATATATATAAGTCACACCCATCACTATAAAAGACTTTCAAGAACCATAACATAATAATAATACGTTTTTTTCATTTCCACTATCATTAATATAAAAATGTTATTTTCACCCATAAGGAAACTGTTAAAATATTAAAATACATATTACATTTAATAATTTTTTTAAAGTTAAAAAAATGGAATTGGTGGTTTTCATTGAAAAAAAATTAATTTCTGCAATGGAATCCAAAAATAATAAAATGTTATAATATAGGGATGAACTAGTAACATCGTATGTATTAAAATTAAATAGTCGTATATCCTTTTTGTCAAAATGTGTCTCATAAAATATGTAAAATTATTCCTTTTGAAAACCATTGAATGTAATTTGAATGTAATATAAAATGTTCTATATATTTAATTTATTTATATATAAATAAATCTATAATAAAAGTTTAATAATATATATATGGATGGAAAAAATTTAGAAAATAAATCTCTAAAAAATTTAATACGAGGTTTTAAGGTAATGTGTCACTTAAATTTAGTCTGACTCATTAGGTATGATATTTTTTATCTAGAATAAAAAAATATATTAATTATTTAATTTTTTATGAAATTTTTAAAATTTAATTGATTATTTTATTTTATTTATTAACATGTTATATTTAAATCAGTATGTAAATTAAACTTTTTTTTGGAGTTTTGATGATATTCAGCTCATATGCCTGAGGATGAATATTTCTATAGTGATTATTACCCATAATACCTATAATAATATTCACTAAAAAATATGTCAATCAATTATTTTTTTTAAAAAAAATATGAAATATGGTTGTTGGAAATTAATCATGATATAATCATGGAGATGGTAAGTCATACATACGCATGAGTAATGTTTTAATTTTTCAATGTTCTTTATATATATAAGTTAAATAAAATTTTATATTTACTTTATGAATATTATCATATAAATAAAATATTATATATTTAAATATGTCCATATATATATATATCATCGGTTGTTGTTATAAAAAATGAATAACATTGCTTTGTGGAGGTGGTAGTCCAAA
This sequence comes from Viscum album, assembly GCA_963277665.1. Classification (NCBI taxonomy): domain Eukaryota; kingdom Viridiplantae; phylum Streptophyta; class Magnoliopsida; order Santalales; family Viscaceae; genus Viscum; species Viscum album. Next base: position 922,004,757 of record OY728159.1, read on the forward strand.
CATATATATGAATAACGATATCATTTTATCAATTAATTGAAATGTAAGAAAATATATGATTTGTTATCTTTAAATAATGAAAATTGTGTCATGAAAATAAAATATATACATTAAAAAAATAATTATAACATGCTGTGAAATGTCGTGATGGTTTAATCTAGAATTTGATGGAAGAAAGAGATATATATAGTTTATATTATTAACATAAAAAAATAAAATTATATGTAAGATATTATTATTATTATTTTGTGGTGGTGGAATAATATTTGGAGGTGGAATAAAAAATAAATCCTAAATGTTTGGTTAAGAATTATACCTCTTCTTCAAATAGCCTATTTATGTTTATACCTAAATCCTTCCTAGGATGGTTTTATGATTAAAATATGGTCTCTAGTACATGGGTATAGATTCAAGGAAGGTATTTTGGCTGGTATTGGACAATAAAAAATTCTATTTTAGTTTGGATATTAGTGGTGTGGGGTGTTCATTTAAATGTTAGTGAGAAGATACACATTGAATTTTTGAAAAAAAAATATATATTTATGTATTAATCTATCAAAATGGATCTAAAATGGATCATTTAAAAATATTAGAAGTTATATGGCAAATATATGGTCATTCAATAGTACTTATAAAAGTTTGTAGGTTATTTTTACCTTTATCACTTATGTTTAACCCCTGATAATCTCATGTTATCCTTATATATGGTAAAAAATTACTATTTTCAGTATTCATTCTCACAAAAAAAAATTTAACTCATTATCTAATTTTATTTGATTATTTATATGGAATATACTTTACAAAATTAAATTTAATGATTTTTGGGAATCCATATTAAAATAAAACCCCAAAAACATGATGAGAAATATGTTTTCATAAGAAATTACTTCTTAGTATAAAAATGATTTTATACATAATTAAATTACAAAATTAATTTTGAAGACAATTATTTGAAAATTTATATTAAAATTGAAAAAAATATTTTGAAAAAATTTAAAAATAAAATAATTCTTTTTAAATTATATAAATGAAAATACCATTTCAAAAAAATCAATACTTTTCACTATTATTTTAAAAATATTAATTTTAAAAAAATCCCAAAAACTAATCTTAACCTTATTTTGATATTTCAAATTCCAAAATTAGTTTTATTTTTTCAAAATCATATTATATAATTTTAAATCAATCTTTTAAATGAAACCATATAACATAATAAACCCCGATTTTGTTAAAAATGATGCTTTAACCTTTTAACTACAAAATCTCTTAATATTTTTATATTGAATATAAATCTATAAAATTTAAATAATGAATATTAATAAGTAATAAAAATTGTTTATATAAACATTATGTATGTTGTTACAAATATGAATTTCCATCATTATGACATCGATTCTATATTGTATATATCATTATGTATTCATTATATATTTTTATGTATTCATTGTTATGTATTTATATTGATTGCTAGCCCCTATTATATTATTTATGTCATCATCATGAGGTATGAAACTTATTTGGTAAATTATACATTATTGACCAACTGAGCTCATCATTTTATAATTTTTTTCCAATTCATTAAGTAATAATGAATTATAATATATAAGATATCCTAAATATGGCATTGAAAAAAAATTTAATGATGTTTTTAAAAATTGTTTAAGTATAATGTATTCAATTTTTTTGTAATATTTATATTTTTTTGATAAATATTATTTCCTAAATATTATTAAAAAATGTTTCATGGTAATTTGATCCTATATATTTCTATTTTTATGCAATAATGAACCTACTTGCTCTAGGTGACTACAGTTGGGGGAATCACATATTATTTTTAGTGAAACATTATTATCAACAAATTCAAGGAATGATAAATGTAATTGTATTTTTTTATTATATTATTGGTAAAAATAAATTATATATATTCACTATAAATAAAATATATAATAATTTGTACTAAATTAAAATAGGGATCCTGAATATATTTCATCAGTCTAATGGTTCATTGTCTCCAAAAAATATTAATCGAGTTATAATTACTAGAAAATAAATATTTTAGAAACATGATGAGAATTTTTAAATGAGAAATATAAAAATAAATGAGATGCTGAATTTTTATTATGATTATTTGATGGAAAACATATAAATTTATGATGATGTGTGAATTTTTTGTAGTCATTATATATATATTCACTTGGTATATTGTAAAAAATAATATATTCATTAGGTATATGATCATTGGGTACAAAAGTGTTTGTTATAAATGATATGTAACCCTTACCATGAAGATACAATTATATATTTGTAATAATAAATTATACTTCTATAAATAAATTTGTATTTAACAATACATAATAATATAATGATATGAATTAAGAGTGTTTTATTTTATTGGTAAAGATATTAATTTTTTTCTCAAAATATGTTTCCCAATGAATTAGAATAATTTATTTAATAATTATATTGTTCTTTTAATGAGTTTTATTTTTAAAAAATGTATTAATTTATGGTATCATGTTTTCATAACAAGTGTGACTGTAAATGTTTTTTTGGTAAAATAATAAAATATGTTGTTGAATTGTAATATATTATAAATACAATATATGAAAAATAATTCATTTTTATTATATAAACATATTTTATTGAAATAATCGTGTATCTATAATTAAGCTTTATATCCCTTGATATTTATTCAAATTCAAGGTAATAATATTTGAATGTATATATTATCTATCCATTTAGTTATTTATATTTTCAAAAAAAATTTCTTTTTTATTTATAAAATTACTATCCAACCAACCATGTAAAATAATTTTTAAAAAAAATAAAATTTATCTATAAAATGATCCCAACATTAGTACCCGAAAATCAATAAACTTTTTTGGGAGGTTTTGTACATTAGAAGTCTCGTAGATTTAAAAGTAAAGAAGGCCACAAGTGAAGGTCTAATTTCTTCTATGTGACAATGATATCTTCTCTGGTTGTTACCTTTCTATTATTATATCTGCCCTTCTTAAATATAATTAAAAATTATAGTAACATTAAACAAATATCATTTTTATTCATTAATATATACATACTCAAAAAATGTTACTTTATCTTTTAATCTTCAGTTTTGAGAGAATCCATTTTATTATGGGTTTAACCACTGGCAGGAAGGAAATAATGTTATAGTTACAAATACCTCCATGGATGGTTAATAATTCTTAAATATAGGATTAATATATAATTAATGTGAATCTAATTTATATGTAATATTTTTAAATAGTAAAAATGTAAAAAACATTATCCTAAATAAACCCCTCTCTATGTCACATACTAGATCTAGGGAAACACCCTAAGCATATCTCTAATAGGCTAGTGGTTGGTGTTGAAAACCCAGGGTATATAATACATATATACCTAAAAATAATTTTCATCATAATGAGGCTTATGATTTAAATTAAGTAAAATTTAGTTTTAATCTCCCATGTAATGTAAAATCATATGTAAATTTCTTGTATAATGGAAAAATAATGTTTCAAAAAAATAACAGTATTAAAAACTTCCAGGAAAATAACAATACAAATCCTATAATGAAAAAACCATTAAAAACTCTATATAATTTATAAATGGTATACCTAAACAAATCTATTACCCTAGAAATTCAAAATCTACAAATCTAAATATATCTATCTCTAAAACAATCCTAAAAAAATCAACTCGATTCATTCTATTATAACACATAAGCCCGCACACTATAAGGCCTAAAGCATGTTCTTGATCACTATTGGGAATAATAAAGTTACAATGGAATCAGATATATTAATATTTATTTTTTCCTTATTTAAAAATATTAATAAAATTACTCCATCTAGGAACCTATCATTATTATCACATTGGATTGACTAATAACACTTATGAAATAAAAAAAAATATGGATGATTCATAACATCCCATACATCATAAAAATGATCTATAAAACATAAATAGTGAACACAAGATTAATTTCTATCATACAAAAAAATGAATTGAAATTCATTTATATATAATAAATAATAAAACTTGTGTACGAAGAGTTGAAATTATGGCATGTTTGGGTAAAGGTGCTCAATGATAAAAAATGTTGATAAAAACAAATTATCTCATTGTTAAAAGTGATAATACTGATCCTAAAACTGCATCAATATCCTAAAAACTATGATCGTCCACCACATTAAATTATAGTTTTCCCTCGTACCTTCACCATAAAAAACCTAGTCTACATACACAATACAATGTATATATAGTGTGTGAGTATAAAAAACCAAATATTATACCACTAATGAATTTATACAACTTAATATAGATACATAAAAATATTAGTTTTTTTAAAATATATTAAAATGCAATCTATTTAATAAATAATAATCTTTATAAAAGAGAAGATAAATTAATTTAAAACCTTTATTTTATAATATATAAAACATGTATCACTTTATAAAATAAAACTATTAATAATATTAAAATCAATGTCATTATGGGTCATTAGGCTCTTAGGCCCTGAAGATATATGTCTTTTAAATGGAACCACACTTTTATTAGTGATGCAATCCTTCTCACTCAATTTTCTTGCGTGATATAGGTATAATTAGGGAAACCCGAATTATATGAATTACCTAAACCGAACTAGTGGAAGTACATATATAAAGGTACACATTAATAAAATCACACTCATGAGGATCCTAATAAATGAATAAACATAATCTGTCACATTAAATTCAAACATCTCAAAATCCTTAACTGGTTTCATAGAAACAACTCCATAATTAATGATATTCACCATTATACATAACATATAATTCTTAACCACATTTAAATAAAATCCATAATCATGTGAAAATCATATATTTACATCAATAATATTTATCACGAATTCTATAATATAAAAATATAGTAAATAAATTTATCCAACCAAAAAATCATTAGTTAAAAGTATAAAACAAAATTTATATATCAAAATAATTTTATAATAAAAGTACCAATTTAAGAAATACAACTCTTGTTTAATCCAGAAAAAATAGTCCACATTTCATATTTAAATAACACTATTCAATAAGAATATTTTATATATGAAATTAATTTATAAAATTATCTGAAGGAACCTAAAGATTCTAAATAACCCATCAATTCATTTAGAAACAAATATAACACCAATTAATCCAAATAAAAATATGAATAAAATGATAATAGAAAGCCTTCAAGTTATTTTCAGAAAGGGGTGAGGATATAGAAACAACTATTATAAGTTAAAAAAATAAATTAACCTAATTTCAATCCCAAATGAAAATGTCTTTTATGGTATTAAAATATAATCGCAACATAAATAATAAAAACAATATTTTATCTTAATCTAAAATTGATTATAATGTGGTTATGGCCAATCTATTTTTTGAGAGTATAAGAAGATTAAGAAGAAAATATATTTGAGGAAAATAAATGGTATTTTCCTATGGATGTATTGCTTATAGTATATAATAATGTTAGGATTATATTTTTAATGACAAATTAACATTCAATTGTGAGAACATCAAGTATTATGTTCCAATGATTTTGGAAATAATAATTAATTATGAGATCATAGTGAATGATTCATGTAATGGAAATATAAACAGAATAAAATATAGTAAGGAAAAAATATATTCTTATTGGATTTCTATAAAAATATGACAGTTTTAAACTAAACTCGATTAATCGAATATTTATATATATTAAAATTCAAATTATTATTAAATAAAAAGTAAAACCCAAGCATCATATATTAGTTAATCAAACCAAATTCACTTTTAAAAAGATATTATAATAAAATGCATTTAAGATAATGTGAAAGGTATATATTTATACCAGTTAAAAGGTGTCAATGAATTTTAACTTTTCATAGGGTATCCCTGATTTTATAGCTATCAAAAGTTTTGTCTTCTTATAACTTGATACATTGATTATAAACATTAATAGCAGGTCTCTTACACAAATAAAAAGAATCTGATCTCCGTCTTCCTATCCATCGAATAAATTGATATTTTAGGATAGGAAAATCATTTTTATTATTACCCATAGATTCCATTTAACTCATAGTATTGGAAAAATTAATATTAAAATTCAAATAATATGATCATTATAATAAAACCACAAAGTACATAGCCCTTAGTAGGAACTAGTCAACTAAAATAACCGGATATAAACTAAATAAATAATATATTGAATAATTTAAGATATTTTAAACCTTATTATGTTCTCAACATGTTTATAAAATTATTTATAATTATTGAGGTTTAAAATTTATTTAACGATGTCATTTTAAAATATATCAATGATCATATTAAACAAATCCTTGATTCTTTTGTAACTATATCGAAAGTTACTTCACTATCTTCTACTAATGAAAGTTTTTTTCTATATCAAATGATTTTGAAATATAGAAAACCTATAACTTCATTAAATCCAATAAATATAATCTTCTATAAAAGTTCAAACTACAATTTTTAAACAATATTTATTAAGCTCCATTATTTTTTAGTTACAAGAAATTCATTTTGAACAATTACAAAATCTAAGATAAATATCATGATAAATTATTTTCATGTAATGTGAACTATTATATACATATATATTAAAGGAAGTGAGTTATTTACTTAAAACTATAACCTTTTGGGAAAGAAAAAATAGAAACTGAAATTGAAATCTTTAACTGATTTTTAAAAGAATATTTCCATTGGATTCAAGTAGTTTCTAAAAATAAAAATCTTGTTCCATTTAAAACACATTTAGAATAGAATAATCAGTATTATAATAAATATATTATCTTGTAATTAATAGAAATTATTTATTAAAATAAGTATATTTAATAACAACATACATTTTAATTTTATAATAAACACATTAGCCATATAAAAACATTATATAATCATTATCAATTGATAAGATTTGTGGTGAAAAATTAATGACACAAATGTAACTTTATAAATCATTCATAAATTTATATACCTTATTATTTTCAAATAGATAATGTAGTAACAATGGAAATGATTTAGAATAATTTATAAATGAATAGAATTATTGAGAAAATACAATCCAAAATTAGAAATTTAATTCCCTTAGGAATTTCCTGATCATATGTTTTTGTTGATTTTAATGTTTCATTATCATTTTTTATTCATAGAGAACTTTAAAACAAGGTTGATATAATCAAATTTCACTACATAAATTAAAATAATTTCATGATTTTTTTACATCAAACAATTTTTTTAAGATTTCATATGTTTAACTTCATCTTCTACACCATTATTTTAGATCTTATTATGGATTTCCTTATAATAAAATAATTCATTTGGTATTATCAATATATAATAATCACCTTATTCATGAATTCTTAGTGATATTTTTCAATTGTATCTAGTTTTCTAAATATTTTAATAAAAGAATGTTTGAGCTTTACTATTGGCCTTTTTGTCTTTTTCTAAAAATCTATCTCAGTACTGCTTCTATTAAAATTTATTTTACTATCTAATAAAAGAGTAAAAAGTTATAAAACTGATTCCAACTAAAATAATAGATATTACAATACTTATATATACATTTTTCTCCTTTTACTATAAAAATATTTTTATATTGTATGAGTAGTCTATAATTTTTACTGAGAAATGTTTTTGAAAAACACATGTTATAATAACTCTTTAAGGAATTAAATTTTTAATTTATTCATATGAAAATATTTGTTACCAAAAATTATATACATATATTATTACTTATAATAAAATAATAAACAATTTTATAGATATTTCATGCCATATGTTTTAACCATCTCCCCCATTGATAAGAAATATTGGAATAAAAAATCAATAATGACATGGTTGTAAAAGATAAATCATGGTGAATTTATCTTCTAAAAACTATAGACTATATTTCAATTTTTAAGATAGTTCAAGTAAAAAAATTTATCTAGAATTATTAATATTAAATAAATATTAGAAAATAAACCAATATATTATGTATATAAATAAAAAATGTGGCTGAAAATATAAATTAAAACCCAATTTAATAAAATTTATTCGTGCTAACATGAGGTGATTTTCAATGATAGAAGATTGTCTGACAAAGAAGTGAATTTAAGATCACATAATGTTGATTAATTAAAACTTTTTTAAATGGAATTTAATGTATCAAAATAATAATTCTTAGAGAGAATATTAGAACAAATATTTTCTGCTTCTATAATGTTAATAAGAATTGATCATTTCAATGTATGATTCCATAGAAAATGGTTTCATATATCTAATTATTTTTCTAGTGAGTGATGTGATAGGTTTTCAGAAAATGATAATGTACATGTATTTTCAAAAAATATTAGTGTTTTATTGAAACTCATACCAAAATCTATGATTTTGTTTTGAATTCACAACACTTGAGAAAAATTTCAACAAAACTTCTATATATCCAGTTTCTATAGTATAATGTGTTGTAGAAAACATATTTTTTCTTGATCATGATACTAAAGCATCACTTAGGAATATATATTCTTTTTTTTGTACATCATTAATCTATTTCAAATCCTCCAAAGTTATCTTCTAAGTAACCATTATGAATAAAAAAATTGATGATAATAAAATAAACCATATTATGATGTTCCAATTAAGGTAAAAGAATTTTTTTTTCCACTTTTAAATGTGATTCCATCATATTATCTTGAAACTAAATAAATAAATATACAGGAAAATAATTTCAGATCTGCTTACCATAATATATTTTAAACTTTATATAATGATTCTATAAATATCAGTAACAAAAAAATTCCAAATTCATCAATATCATGTTTTATTAAATTTTTATTAGAGTAGTTAAACATGAATCATTTTCATTACCAAAATGTTAATTTACTTCTTTTACATATTTCTTTATATAAAAATATTTTTCATTTAGTTTTCAAATTTTTTTGAAACAATTGGAAAATATTGTTTCACCCATAATTCTAATTTTAACATATTATAATAATATTTAGATACATATAAGAAATAAATTTTTGAGTTAAACCAAAAAAATTACAAAAACATAAATTTACAAAATTATATAAGCTTAAAAAAATTCTTCATGAAATATTTTGGATCGTAAAATTCCTTGATTTTTTAATGAATATATATAGTGTGTCTATCATACCAAGATATAAAGAATTTTATATGTCTATAGAGTTCATTATTATGTTTCAATACACTTTATGGAAACTTAGTATCATCAAAAACTATATTTTATTCGATATAATGATTCACTTCAACGTATCTATTAAGAAACCCGCTTCTAAAATACATTAGATATAAATTAAAATTCAGATGTGAAATAGTGGATAATAAGATTCGTATATACTCTAATATTTCTGTGTGTGATAATTTCTCACCATATTCTATGCATTAATGTTAAAAATTACCCATTACAACAATACATTCCTTATTCCTAAATATAGTTCCATTTTCATCATAGATTTTTCTAAAACCCCATTTTACTCAAATTATAAAATGTTATTTATGTACTTATACTTGGATCAAAATATAATCATTTTAAAATTTAATGAGCTCTTCATCTATAGCCCTTAGCAAACATTCATCAGCCAAAACATTATAATTCATCATGGGGTTTAATTATGACAAGAATTCATGGTGCTAAAATTGATCTATTAAGGAACTTATACTTTTAAATAGTTAACATATTTCACCAAAAATATTTTATGTATGATTATTCAATAAAATAAATTGATTTTTCATCAAATAGTTAAGATGATATATAACTTATGGTTTTTGATATTCAATTGAATTTAATTCCAGGTATTGAAAATATAAAAAACGAACTTTTAGATGATTTAATAACAGTATATGTGAATAAATAACTTAAAAATAAATATGATAATTTTCAAAATATTCATCCCAAGGATATAATTTTTATAGGTTTAAAAAAAAATAAATAGATTATATTGATCAAACATCACATGATCTATTTCTTCCTCAATTTTTAATATTTTTTAAATAATCTATAATCCTTACTAGTTAAAGTATAATAAATAATGATTCATTAATAAGTAATAGAGTCAAATTTGTTTAATATATCTTTAGTATTCAAGATAGATACATTACCCCCAAATACATTGAAATAATAGATTCATGGATTTCATCTAAAATACACTAATATAGTGTTTTGATATGATAATTTTAATGAAATTTTCAATTTATAGTATAATAATAAGTACTCCAAACCTCAGGCCAAAATCTTCTACAAATATAACACTCACATAGAAAATATTGATTAATTTCTAGATGATTTATTTTTCTTCGTTCGACTATATATTTTTTTGTGGTGTCCCTAGTGAAATAAAATTATGAGTAATACCTTTTTTACAACAAAAGGATTCAAAATATGAGTTTATAAATTATCCACCATGATTGTACCAAATAATTATAAAATGTATGTTTTCCTTAATTTTAATATAAGCATGAAATTCATTAAAATGAGCAATTGCTTCATATTTATATGTTATAAAATAATCCCATTGTTTTAGTCATCTACCAAGACATTCAAGTAGTATTTTACACTAAAACATTTAGTTTTTATTGAACCAAATAAATTCATGCCCAATATCTATAAATAATAAAATTTTGACACTTCACTTTTAAATTAAAAATTATAATTATATTTCTATCCAAATTTACATATATTATAAACTCTATTAAATTAATATTTAATTTATAGTAGATCTCAAAATATTTCTTTTTAAAAAGTTTGGTTAAAGACTATAATTTGTAGTTTCCTAGTATTCTATTCCACTAAAAAGATTAATCTTCCATTTCACATAAAAAGGTAAATTTAAATTACTTATGTTATCGAATTTAACTATGTATATATTATCAAGCTAATTGAATGGTTGAATTAAAGTACCTTTTGAAAATTTAAAATTAAAATTCTCATTTATAAATTAAAAAAGATAACCCTCTTCATATAATTCAATAATTCAAATAAGGTTTTCATAAAAACTAAAACATAAAAAAATTAAATTTATGTTTCTTATTAATGTAAACATCACCAATTATGATTATTTCCCCTTCTTCATTTTCTATAAAAGTTACTCATCCTCTATTTGAAATATTTAAATATTGGATGTTGGAATTTTCTCAAGTAATGTGTCTATAAAATCCATTGACTATGTACCATATATTTAAGATTATAGTACTCATACTATTTTCCAAAATAATAGATAATACAATGTTCATGGTGCACAAATATTCCTGGGTCCAGTTACATAAGAAAATAAAATTTTCAAAACCCACATTTTCCCAACTCTTTTTTGTTCACAATATTATATTTCAAAATAAATGAATGGTTTATGAAAAAAAAAAAATTGAATTCAGTTTAAATAATATTATTTATTTTAGTAAACTCTCCATTTTTTTATTTTAAAGGCTCTAATTTTAGGTAAAAATTAATTTCTTTAGAAATGAGGTTTAACAAAAGTGAAACCTATTTCATTTGAAATTATAAAACATCTAAATATTTTATAAATTTTAGAATGTTTTCATTTCCTATATATAAACTTTGATAACATTTCCTTTTAGGATATTTAATTTTCATTTATGTTGAACAACCATATTCATGTCAACTTTGCTTATATCATTATATTTCTTAACCTCATGTTTTCAATCTACCATGTTCAATATAAAAATCATTTTGGAATGTGATTTAGTTTAATAATTTTAATATTTTATGGTTAATATAAAAAATATTTTACTTCCTTTTATAATTATTTAATTATTAAAATCATAAATATTTATAAAAATATTATTTCCTTTTTTTATGAGTGTTATATATCCTTCAATTTCATCAATGTTATGTAAATTCATTTAATATTATGATGTATTTTTTACTTTCATTATTTGATTCATTTTATTTTTCATTATTTAATGAATTAGAATAATTTTCACTAAAACTATAAGAAAAATAAAATTAAAAATTTATTCTAGTGACTGATTTAGTGGTTAACATATCCTTGTTATACTTCCCTTTATTCGGAATTTTTTAATAGAATCAAACTATTTCCTTACTATAAATACCACTTCCTTCTCATTAACTATCAGAGAGTGTGTCACTTATACTGCAACAAAACTTGTCCATATATTTCAGAATATATTTCCTTTTTCTTTTAGAATATCTTCTTGAATGTTAATCCTAATTCTTCAATTTAGAAAAATTTAGTCTAATATGACCATTATTCTTATATTCGTAACCATAATGTCTAAACACTCCCTCTTGTCACATCTATCCTTTTTGTCTCTCCAATGTGAATTCTAGAAAGTTGTATTAACGGTATTTTTTCTTCCTGTAATCTAAGAATAATCATTATAACTATCATCACCATAATCTAAATTGTGTTAATTTAAATGATTAAAAAAATTCATTGAAACATGTTATTTTTTAGAATTTGTATAATATTTAAAAGTACCAAAATTAGGATTACCGAATGTATATGAAATCACTACTCAATTTTTACTCTTTTAATTTACTGTATAACTCTTTAATAAACATTAATATATAATTTATGTACCAATAAAGTCATATTAATATAAATTTATCAACTGTTTAGTATCATCAACATCTGTCATCTTTTCACCCAATTATTTCATCATCATATTAACAATCTTTTTTTAATTTAAACTTTTGATAGATCTTTCTCACCTAATGATAGTAAAATATTTACAATATTTAAAAAAATTATTTCAATTGTGTCACTATTTAAATAGAGAGAAAATAAAAGACTTAACAATTCACTCATAAAATTACTCTATATGATTCAAAATACGTGGAAGTTTTAAAAAGATTAATTCATACAAATTTTTAAATTCTATTTTCTATTTAAAAATATAATAAAAATGTATAGACGTTCTTATTCATAGAACATAACAATTCCTTAAATACACTATTATTTACCTTAAATTATAAATTTTTCTCTTGAGAAAAATAAATAATTTATTTATCTCGAAATTCGTAATTTCTAGTCTTCGTAATAAAATATTTCAATCCAGTGTTTATAACATAGGATTTCATATGATGGAACTTGTATTCAGAATTTAATCCATAAAAATTAAGTTGTGTAGTTATTTTTAAATTATAAATGGTTCCTACAAGAAAATTACCATCACAAAAAAAATCATTTCTCTACTGACACGCTCAGTGTAATAAAATTCCTATGATATTCCGATAACTGAATAAATAAATTTAGAAAATAGTTCAGAATTACATCATAACAAATAATTATATTAGACAAAAATATGAATGAAAATGATAAAAAATTTATTCTAGGAACTAACACCACATGGTATCTAAATAATATAATGCAGGTAATCTATATGAGTGGGGTTTATTTTAGTTTTCATTAAATAATAGCTTACAATTTTACAACCCTATGCTATTCTGTTGATAGGATTTTCAAAATTACAACTAATTTAATGATTAGAGTAAAATAATACCTGATGTGGCATTAAAAATTATATAAAATAAAATAAGTTCAACAAAAATAGGTTAGATGGATGTCTATCAAAATATGGAAATTTTTATCTAAATAGTGAAAATAGAAAATCTAAATTAGTGGAAATTCAAAAAATGAATACAATATTAGTTAAAAAAATGCACAAAGTATTGTTCTACCAATAAAAATACCCCTTTAAAATTATATAATAAAAAAATAAAAAAAGTGAAATTTTTAATTTCAGACCATTTCCATTTTACTCATAAAATAAAACATATCATAAGTAATTCTTGATTGTATACATATTTGGTTGCTTCTCTTCATTTCCTTGGAATCCCTTGAAATTACATGTTGTTATCATCCCTATTCCATATAATGTATGTATATTTTCTCAATTTTCATATTCTCATAATGAACCAATCATGAATGATTATTAAAATAAAAATTACAAGTGAATAATAATATCATGATAAGAAAAACTCACATTATGTAACCCTTAGTAAGTATACAAATTGTAAAACAATCATAAATTTACTGAATAGAAAATTTATTTAAGACAACATGTGATATCTATATTTATGAAGTTCTCAATATATTCATCAATTTTTTAATAATGAACTTGAATATTTATTTATAGATGATATTTTATTAAAAGTTAGTGGCCAAAATTTTAAAATCATAGATTCATTTATAATTCTATCAATAACACCATCGTCACCTTCTGATGACCTCAATATTTTTCTTTATTTTCTGGTGAGTTAACATAACACATATATAGTGATCTAGAATATGATGAATGTAATCTCTTAAGAATACTTATACTATTAGATTTTGAAAATCATTATTAATCACTCTAAATTTTCAGTTACATGAAACTCATTTTCTATAAACATAATAAATAAAATATAATTCATGTTAAATAATGTTTATGTGAATTCTAATACGATTGAAAAATAAAATATATGGAGTGATTTATTAACCCTAGAAATATTTATACCAAGTATAATCACCATTAAATTTGGAAATTCTATACAATAGCAGAATTTAAAAGGTGATAAATTAGTTGGATTCTCCCTGGAGATGTGTCCAATTTAAAAAATAATAATTACAATGGAGGTTTTTTATTTTTAGGATAAAAATAAATAAAATATATATTGTTTACTTAAATAAATTACGTAATATCAAAGTCTCTATGAATAAGAAAACCTCATGAGTATATATTTTAAAATGTGTACGTTGACCAAGAAATCTATTATATTTTAAATAATTTTATATTTTTGAAACCCAAACACTATAGAAAAATAAATTAAACAATACGTACAAAAAATCTATGTTGTGATATTATGGTCATAAAAAGTCCCCACATAATGTTGTTTAACCCTAGAAAGTCTTCCATACCATTAATTAAATATTATTTAAGTACTTTTATCCCTCACATGAGAATATTTAACCTATTAATCATGAGAATTATTCTTATAATATAATTAAATATGAGGTAAATGGATGTATTTTTCTTGAATCGCATTAAATAGATAATCCATGACTCAAACAGATTTTTCAACCAATGAATGATCATACTTCATGTCCATAACTCCATAATCATGAATATAAGATATATCAAGCTTAATATTATTAAACTATGATATATAAAAAACCAATGGTATGGAAGTAATTTTTGAAGATATTGATAAAAATCATCATACGTTTCCAAAATACTTTTAAATAATTACATGTTCTTTATATATCATGATATAATCATACAATTATTTCTCAACTATTTTTGACTCAGTCTAGGTTTAAATTTAAAAAACACTTCATTACACTTTTTTAATTCCAATAATAATAAATGATTATATGAAAACACATTTTAAAATATAATTCAAATAAAATAAATATTTTAGTCTCCTCTTCCTCAATTCTAATTGCCCTAAAGAGGAACCATAAATCTCTTCCAAAAAAGGGAACCGATAGAAAGACCGATATAAAACATAATAAAAACATCTATTATTGTCAATGTTTTATAACTATTAATGTATTATAATTCAAACAATGAAAAATGGTTATCCCATGAACTATAAAAATACTGAAAGAATCACTAAACATATCTTTTATAATTCGAATAATTGTTTTTGTAAGTATATCATTTTGAAAATGACATTTCATGATAAAATTCAATTATGTTTCAATAGATTTTTGTAGTGCCTTTCAATATTTATAAGTAATGTGGGGTATCACTATTATCAACTATATCTATAATAAAACTATTCATCTTTATGATCTCTTGTACAAAAATCCTTCCTAGATAATTATGCATCACAATTTCATTGGTTATATAAAAATGATACCATTAATAAAAGAGAAATTAGTAAAAAATCATTTTTTATACGATTTCAAGTAAATCTAATGAAAAATCTCTAGGAGAAATCTTTAGGAACCAATATAAGAATGAGTAAGAGTTATATCATTCTGATTGGATTTTGTATTCGATAATCATTTTCTGACAAGTGAGGCATTAGAAAATATATTCAATGTTCTCCAACTTTACGATATTATACACTTATTAATGGTTCATATTACAGAAAATTTGGGTCCCACTCAAATGAATAGCCTTTTGAGAGTACTGGTAGTCTTTTATTAACACCTACCTCAAAGAAAGTTATGATACAATTTTTAAAATAAATATCTTAATAAGAAGTAAGAGATCATTCACCATTGGTGTCCCCACTATTTAAAATGATAATTATATACACCATTCATGATTTTTTAATTCTTCATTGTGAATCATATCCACAAGATTGTGGGTATTCTTAATAAAAAATTATAACATCAAGTATTTCTTTAATTTTACATTTAATCAATTATCTATAAAGGGTGTCATAAAATACCTTCCCTCATTGGACTAGTAAACTACCTTTTCTACAAACATAATAAAAATAGAATAAATGAAAATATTCTATCTTATAAGGGTATATTTGAGGTTAATGTAAAAAATTGTTAATGTATTCTAATTATAACTTGTGAATATAATTCATTGTTTTTTTAAAATATATATCACAAAATTATATAATTAGTGTAATCTACAAATATATAACCAAATAAATAGTGTTTACAACACATAAATTCATTCATAATCATCACAAATTCAATATCATGGGATATATAGTTCATTTTATGGGTAAAAAATAGTGAGAACCATAGTCAACCACTAAATTGTTTTGTATCATTTCTCATCACACAGACATCAAGAACTAGAATAAACTATATATCCTTCAGAAATATCACTAATGATTGTTACATAATTTGATTTCAATAATTTCATGAAATCATTAAAATAATATTCATATTCTATATTTGTAACACCCAGAGATTTTATGTATTCTTTTTAATTTCTTTCATACCTTCTGTTTTACGCTACACCAAGATTATCTTGCACTATATATAACACCATATTAGCTTGTAGTATACGCAACACTAATCTTGGATCTTGTTACACACAATTTCAAGTTTTTTATAATAGTTATTCTACGCAACATTGAGTGTGTGTATATATATATATATTCAATTTATAAATGAAATATGTTTGGATTTTGTTATACATAACAACAAAGGAGTCTTGCACAACATGAAACCCGGACTTGGCTTGCATTACACGCAATCGCGGCCTTCCTCGATAGAGTGTGTTGTACGCAATACCAGGATTCACTAAACAATGATATATGGTTATAATATTATTATAAACAATACATTATGAATATTATTAACTACATTATGAATTATATAACATTATTATTCATCTTACACATTTTCAAGAACATGGTATGTGAATAAAATAAATATTTCGGGTAAAATAATTATTTTTCAAGAAATGAAGTTTTTCCGCCTTTTAATGGAGCACCCATTTTAAATATAATTTTTGAGAAGTTTATAAGTTAAATTTTAATAAATAAACTTCCTATTTTGAATCAGGATATAAAAATTTACATTGGATAAAGTTTTGATATTTTTCTTACAACGTTCTTATTTTAATGAATAGTAAAAGCACGCTAAAATTTACACATGAACATCTTTTTTAATCGAGATAATTTATATGGTTAAATTATAATAGTAAATTGTTTTAAAGTATAAATATAATATATTTCTACCATTTAATATAATTTATGTCATTATCATTGACATTACATTGAATTCATAGGATAAATCAACTCAATCTTTTGCAATGTTTTAAACAAAAACCTGTTTTTTTTTACAACGGGATTAATTTTAAATTAATTCCTGCAACTTCTATGTTTTGAATTTTGAAAAATGAATTCCATATTTTAATTCATTGGGTCCAAATTATATTAATATGTTACTTTTATATTTTTTGATATTATGAATAGTAACTACGGTAATCTTTATTTACTGCAGTTAAAGGTAAATTGGGTAATTAAGGGTAAAAATAAGATTATAAAATTACCCTAACACCTGAAAAAATTCTATTAAATTACTAAAAGTAGACCCATATCAACTAAGGGTTGGAATAGATTTATTTTATGGACTTTTGACCATGAACATTATTTAATTATTATTAAAACTGAAGAAAGTGACAACATGTCACTCTCTTAAATATTATAAGTATAATAAATTTAATTTAGTGATAAACTTCATGAAAAATTGAACATGAATAGTATATAGAAATATAATAACATTATATACATTATGTAAATTTATTTAGAATTTTTAAGGATTAAATAATTATTATTTAAGGTGACACAATAGTGATGTTGAAATTATTTTATGGATTGAAAAATCAAATAAACTGTTTTAAAAATATTAAAATAAATATTATAAGAACTTTTTAATACGCTCCATGAATTTTATAGATAAATATTACATGTTTTTAATCTATAAAATAATTTAGTTTGATCATATATTCTATGTGGATTTTATTTAAATTCAAATAAATGAATACTGTCATAATTGACACTATTGTTATTTTTAAAAATAACATAATATAAAATTGTTTAAAAATCACAAAAATATTTAAAAATTATAAATTAAAAAATATATGGTCTAAAATGTCATAAAGTATCCTATTATGTACAATTCACAACACATAAGTTATTATTAATAAGAATTTAAAATTTAGAATCTTATTACAAGAAATAAAAATAAATAACGATAAATCAAGTTGATAAGGTTTAAAATAATTTCCCAACATGTATAAATTTTATTGGATGATGAGATTAAAACCCTATCTTACTTCATATCTGAATTTTAGTAACTTTGGATGTTTTTATGTGGGGTTTTATTTTATTATAATTTAATATTTTTGTGGTGTCCAAAAGTGCCCCTCTTTTCCCTTATAAAAGGGCACCTCCTCCCACTCCTATTCACAACACATTGAGCCTTCAAGCTCTTCCAACCCCTGACCATTTCTCTTCCCTTATTCCCTAGAAAAATTCTAGAGGTTTTGGTATTTTCAAAACACCAACTCTAGTCCCCTAACAGAAAGCTTAAAGGAGGTTTGTCGAAGAATTGGTAATATCATCTACTGATTCTTTAAAGTTTCTTTCTTCTTCGTATTCCTTTTATTTAGTTGTTTCATTGTAAAGTAATACAATAAGTATCAATAATATACTAATATTATTTTATAAATATGAAATAATCTCATTTCACCTTCTATCCATCCTACAGAAAACGAAATCATTGCGCGTGCGTACGTACGGAATACCCTCTCCACGTCGTGGTGTAATCAGTTTTTCCACCACCACCTTACGTGGATGGGTATAATGGTGTAAAGAATAACTATATACAGTCATTATAACATCATAATTATTCTGAGACATTATATCATCCACTCCAATTCTATTCAACAATTATGGGAACGATATCATCGCTCATGCGTACGTACGGGCTACCGTCTCCATGAACGCGATGAGATTCATTTTCAATGATTAACCATTCAAGTATGATTATAAAGTATTTAGAATAAATAATCATGAAATATATTACATAATAATGATACTTGATTTATTTACATTTATGTTTCATATAATTAATTCCATTCAATTAAATAAGGAAACAAAAACAGCGTTCATGCGTACGTACAACCTACCATCTCCATGAACGGTGTATTTCATTCCATTTATCAATCTATCATATACATTTATATGATAAATATATATTATATATAAATAATGTTTTACTTTCTGGAATTTATTAAATAAGAATATATGTAATAATATCATGAATAACATGTCAAAACACGTACGATAAGTGAAACGATTTTACCCAAAACACTACTTTAACATGGAATTTACAAAAGAACAGGTAATATAAAGTCATATTTGAACCATATATGATATCATAACAATGAATATGATTCGTTAATAAGTCAATGACATTATTTAAATAATTATATAGGATTTTTGGATACATACGAATCAAATCCGACATAAGTTAAGGGATAATTATTCCAATCTTGTTTTTATCTGAGATTGTTTATACGTATGTATTTACTGGGGTTATATTTTTCATCCTTGTCCATAATTTTTTTTCATAATGTGTTTAATATTCTTCCTTGTATGTTTAATGTCATGTTTACCCCTATTTGACTTTTACATTGTGTTTTGGAAGGAATCTTTCTTTTGTTTACCATACGAGGAACTTTTCACTTTTCCATCAAAAGTTCGAGGAGAATGTTTTCTTAACATATACAGAATGAACTGATTTTTATAGTTTCATAACACCTTATTTTCATGATGTTTACTCTACAATATTTCATGGTTATTTTCAATAAAATCATTTTCTTTTAAAATTTTGTGGTATTTTGTGAAAATAAAATGATTTTTAAGAAGAATGTATATTTTCCTCAAGAATTCATTTCAAGTGTTTTGTCAAAAATATTTTACATCTAAGATGAAATTATTTAGTATGATTATGTTTCAAGTATAATGTCTCTATGATTTAAATGGTTTCACTTCTCTTATGATGAAATGATATCCATTTTTTATATGGATTATGTTATGATGGGATGATGTTTATGAAACCCATTTTATTCTTTGGGTTATGATGAATGATTTATGTTTATGTTGTGGAACACATAATAATGACTTCATTATGAGATGGGTCAGACCTATATCTCCATCCAATGCATTGGGTAATGATTTATATCTCATTATATAGACATGGCTGGAACAGCAAGTTAATATGGTTCAGTGTTACAGGACTGGAATGAGTAATGGACTCAATTCAATAAGGGACTTTGGCCACAAAGATGGTCTTGGAAGAAATGCCTTGGCTACTATAGAAATCATATCAAGTGTTTACTGGTTTTCAACAATTACATGTTTTTTTCCAATGCTATTTTATCATGATTAATGTTTCTTTATGATCTATTCCTTATGTACTAGCAAGATTTATTTCACAACTCAAGATTTTGATGTTTAAACATGATGTTCATGTTTTTTAAGGTAAAATGTATATTATTTGATTTATTTTATCCATGCTTACACTTGCTGAGCATTTGAGCTCACCCTTTATATTTTTTCCTTTACCCAGGATTTAAAGAACCGTTTTAGGTAAGAAAACAAAAAGGGGATGATCTTTATGGGAGATGTTGAAGATCTTTCACCATGACTAAAAGATTATATTCTGAGTTTCCAAAGAAACTAAACTATTAAGGTCCTTGTGTGTCTGTTTTTGATATGTATAAATAATTTTGAAAAAGTAATTAAATTTCCATGTACGTCTGGCTCGGGGTCTCAACAGTTGGTATTAGAGGAAAGGTTTAGTTAACCTTTGGATACTAGGATAAAAAAACTTTAGTGAAATCCCTAGAGATATTTCTAATGTATGTCTAGGGATATCCCTAATGTTAAGTACAAGTATAGGTTATTGTCCAAGAATTACGATAACGATATTACAATTAAACCTAAGATGTTAGATATTGAAGGTACACCCCCTTTATTATGTTGTTTTACTTATCATGATTTTTTCCTCGCACACTATTCTTTTTGGGTTTTAGACGATGGTCAGAACCCGAAGGAACCGTGTTGATCAATGTAATGGAAAATGCAGTGATTTTCCTTCTGAACAAACCAATTTTATGGGAGATGGAGTGAAAAATATTATTTTTATACTTACATAAGCTATGAATCATTATAGACTTTCAAATGAGTAGATAATGGAATAATATTATATTGAGTCTTTCATGAGGCACCGTCCACATTCTTTAAGTGGGTCTTATAATCCACTTGTTGCTGAACAATGGATCAGTACCGTTGAAAAGATATTTTCCATACTTCGTTGTTCAGAACATGAAAAATTCATTCTGGTTGTTTACTATTTAGAAGGTGAAGCAGACTAGTGGTGGACCCTAATTAAGAATACAAGGCACCAAGATAAAATTGAATCAATAGAATGGGACGAGTTCAAGAACTTGTTTTTCAATAAGTAATTCCCTCGTATTCTTCGAAAAAATATGGAAAAGGAGTTCCATGAGCTTAAGAAAAAGGATGATGAATCTGTTGGAATGTAAGAAATGAATTTTACAAGGCATTCAGGGTATGCATCTGGCATTATCATCCAACATTAAAGTAAAGTTGATCGATTAATCTGTGGCTTAAAACCAAGTCTTCAATGGTCATTAGCTATAAGAGACATCAGTAGCTATGAAGAAATTGTGCGTTGTGCTATCAATGTAGAAATGGAAGTTGGTGTTACATATCCAACTCATGGTTTTGATAATAAACGAAAGATGGAGTTCAAGGAGAAATCTCATAACAATGGTGAAAAGAAGATGAATGTTTCTTTATGCTCAAAGTGTGGAAATAAGCATGGTGGAGATTGTCTAAAAAGTACTAGAAAATCTTTCTAAGTGTGGAAAAGAAGGTCATCGAGCAGTTGAGTGTCGAAGTAATGGAAAAAAGGTAGCTAATGATGTGAATAGAGAAAAGACTAACGAGAATTCACCACCGACACTTCAGTGTTTCAAGTGCAAGGAAATGGGGCATTATGCTAATCAATGCCCTAATCCAAGGGTTAATGATGATCGACGTGAGAAACCTCTTAAGGAAAAGGATAAAGGAAAGTCACATGAGATCACTATTGGTGATGTTGTGTATGAAAATGATGTTGTGGAATGATTAAGTGTTTATGTAATGGGATTTCAAAATAGTATCATGGAATCTCATTTATGGTATTGTGGAATTTTGGAATATCTATGTATTGTTTTTCAATAATTATATGGTACCAGAAGCCATGAAAAGTTATTGAAATATTTTCGGAAAGAAGATGATATGTGTATAATGAAGGGATAAGGAGAAAATGAAATGATCTCATAACTAATATAAGGACACCGTTATATCATTGTTTGAGTATATATGGAAATTTTGGGATTTTGGTATGTGGAAAGAGTTAACATTTGAAATAATTCATGTTTTCACTAAGTTTCAATGGGATACATGATTAAGGTATTACCATGTTTGGAATGTGAACAACAAGATATATCGTATGATATACGGAGGATAAATGATGGTATTCACATGCTCAGTAGATGAAATTTCTAGTAATTGTTTTCTTTATAATATAATCTTGGATAGAAGTACTTTGGATAAGCCTAAATATTTGAAATGGATTATGTTGGACATAAGTTAGTATTGTTTAGGATAGAACTTTTTTCTATATTATTGATGGAATGTTAGAAAAATGACAACCTGCAGGACGGGCGACAACTCATCGCGTCGGACAAGGCTGTGGGAATCGAACCCACAACCGAAGTGCGACATCCCTTTATCGCCTACCACTGGCCTACAGGAAGTTCCTTGTTAGTTGAAACTAGTTTTATTTTATTAAGTGGTATGATAGATGAAGTATAAGTCCATTTTTGGAATCATATATGATTAACCTCACTATAGATGGACTAATGTATATTTGATAACTTTTGCTAATATTTTTTTTGAGACAGATGGAATGACCCATCATTTTATCACATTATCTGCTAACATTTCAAGAATGAAAAATTCAACTTCATTTCTTTAAGTGATGAAGTGGAAATTGTTGAAGGCACGAACAATGGTGAGATTGTAACAAAATAAAGTAAGTATTTATTCTAATTCAAATTCTTCATATTTAGGGAAATGATCTTGGAAACAGAATAAATTTTTTCTTAGTGTCTTCATATCTGATGAATCATATGGTACCTTAGATCATCACAAATTTTTGGCTTTATGATTTTTGGCTTTTTCATAGCCATGTTCTCAATCACTCTCCATCGGAACATGATGGTTAGATTTATCTTTCATATGCATATTTTATCATGTGTTATCCTATGTGGGAACCCAGAGATTAGTAAATTTGGGAAACTGTTACGTTTCATACATTAGTTTTTAAAGATATTTTTTGGTATTCCTTTTTACGATGTGGGTTTCTATAAAAGAAACTCTCATCTAATAAACCATTTATAACCCCGAAGATTTTCGAGGGTGAAATTCATTTTATAGGGGGTAGAATGTAACACCCAGAGATTTTATATATTCCTTTTAATTTCTTTCATATAATATGTTTTACACTACACCAAGATTATCTTGCACTATAGGCAACACTGTATTACCTTGTAGTATACTCAACACTAAACCTGAATTGTGTTACACACAATTTCAAGTTTTTTTTATAATAGTTATTCTATGAAACATTGAGTGTGTGTATATATATATTTAATGTATAAATGAAATATAGTTGTATTTTGTTCTATGAAACAACAAAGGAGTCTTGCACTACACGCAACCCTGACTTGGCTCGCATTACATGCAATCGCGACCTTCCTCGATAACCTATGTTGTACGCAATACCGAGTTTCACTAAACAATGATATATGGTTATAATATTTTTATAAACTATCCGTTATGAATAGTATTAACTAAATTTTGAATTATATAACATTATTATTCATCTTACACATTTTCTAGAACATGGTATGTGAATTAAAAAAAATTTCATGTAAAATAAGTATTTTTCAAAAAATATAGTTTTGCCGCCTTTCAGTGGCACACCCATTTTAAATATAATTTTAGACAAGTTTATAAGTTCAATTTTAAAAAATAAATTTCTTCTTTTGAATCAGGATATAAAAATTTATATTGGATGAAGATTTGATATTTTTCTGACAACGTTCTTATTTTGATGAATAGTAAAAGCACGCTAAATTTTACTTAAAAACATCTTTTTTAATCGAGATAATTTATATGTTTAAATTATAATTTTAAATTTTTTTAAAGTATAAATATAATATATTTTTACCATATAACATAATTTATGTCATTATCATTTATTTTACATTGAATTGGTAGGTCAAATCAATTCAATATTTTGCAATGTTTTAAACAAAAACCCGTTTTTTTCGACAACGGGATTAATTTTAAATTAATTTCTGCAACTTCTCTATTTTGAATTTTGAAAAATGGATTCCATATTTTAATTCATTAGGTCCAAATTATGTTAATAGGTTACTTTTATTTTTTTGATATTATTAATAGTAACTACAGTAATTTTTATTTAATGCAATTAAAGGTAAATCGGGTAATTAAGGGTAAAAATAATATTATAAAATTACCCTAACACCTGACACATTTTATTGGATTACTAAAATTCGACCCATATCACCTAAGGGTCATAATAGATTCATTTTATGGACTATTGACCAGGAAAATAATTTATTTATTATTAAAACTGAAGAAAGTGACAACATGTCACTCTCTTAAATCTTATAAGTATAATAATTTTAATTTACTGATAAACTTAATGAAACTCCAAACATGAAGAGTCTACAGAAATATAATAACATTATATACATCATGTGAATTTATTTAGAATTTTTATGGATTAAATAATTATCATTTAAGGTGACACAATAGTGATGTTGAAATTATTTTATTGATTGAAAGATCAAATAAATGGTTTTAAAAATATTAAAATAAATATTATATGAACTATTTAATATTATCCAAGAATTTTCTAGATAAATATGACATGTTATGAATATATTAAATATTTTATTTCGCACATATCTTCTATATGGATTCTATTTAAATTCAAATAAATGAATAGTGTCAAAATTGACACTATTGTTATTTTATAAAAATAACATAATATAAAATTCTTTAAAAATAAAAATAAAATTTAAAAATTATATATTAAAATTTCTATGGTCTAAAATGTCATAAATTATCAAATTATGGACAATTCACGACAGATAATATATTATTAAAAATTTATAATCTTATTACCACAAATAAAATTAAATAGATTCAATAAGTATAAATCATGTTGATAAGGTTTAAAATAATTTTCTTACATGTCTAAATTTTACTTTTTGATGCGATTACAACCCTATATTACCTAATATCCAAATTTGAGTCACTTTAGAAGTTTTTATGTGGGGTTTTATTTTATTATAAATTAATATTTTTGAGGTTTTCCAAAAGTGCCCCTCTCTTCCCTTATAAAAGGGAACCTCCTCCCTCTCCACTTCCCAACACTTTGAGCATTCAAGCTCGGCCAAACCCTGACTATTTCTCTTCTCCACTTCCCTAGAAACTTCTGGAGGTTCTTTTCTTCTCAAAATACAAACTCTAGTCCCTTAATAGGAAGCTTAAAGGAGGTGCGTTGAAGAAGATATATTCTCTTCTACCGATTCTTTCAAGTTTCTTTCTTCTTCATCTTCCAATTATTTAGATGTTTCATTGTAAATTAATACAGTCAGTATCACTAATATACTGATATGATATTATAAATATGATACAACCGCATTTCACCTTCTATCCATCCTACTGAAAATGAAATCACTGTGTGTGCGTACGTACAAAATACCATCTCCACGCAGTGGTGTAATATGTTTTTTCCCACCACCACCTTACATGGATGGGTATAAAGGTGAAAAAAAATATCTATATATGGTTATTATAAAATATTACTAATTTTGAGACATTATATCAACCACTCCAATAATATTCAGTAATTATGGGAATGATATCATCGCTCGTGCGTACGTACGGACTACCGTCTCCACGAAGGAGATGAGATTCATTTTCTATGATTAACCATTAAAGTATGATTATAAAGTATATATAATAAATAGTCATGAAATATATTACATAATAATGATACTTGATTTATGTTCATATATGTTTCATTTACTTAATTCCATTCAATTAAACAAGGAAATGAAAACTGCGTTCATGCGTACGTACGGTCTACCATCTCTATGAACGGTGTATTTCATTCCATTTATCGATATATCACATATATTTATATTATGAATATATATTACATATAATTACATTCTTTAATTAAGTAAATCATAATATAAGTAATAATATCATGAACAAAATGTCGAGACACGTACGATAAATGAAACGATTTTACCCAAAACACTGGTTTAACGTGGAATTTACAAAAGAATGGGAAGTATAAAGTCATATGTGAACCATATATGATATTATAAAAATGAATATGATTATATAAGAAGTCAATGACATTGTTTAAATCATTATACAGGAGGTTCAGATATCTACGAAGCATATCAGACATAAGGTAAGTGATAATTATTCCAATCTCGTTTTCATCTGAGATTGTTTATACGTAAGTATTTACTAGGGTTATATTTTTCATCCCTGTCCATAAAAATGTTTTTCATAAAGTGTTTAATATTCTTCCATGTATGTTTTAATTCATGTTTACCCCTCTTTGACTTTTACATTGTTTTATGGATGGAATATTTCTTTTGTTTACCATACGAGGAACTTTTTGACTTTTCTGTTAAAAGTACGAGGATAATGTTTTTTTAACTTATACCGAATGAACTGATATTTACGATTTCATAACGCCTTTATTTCAAGAATTTTACTCTAAAATATTTCATGTTTATTTTCAATAATATTATTTTCTTTTAAAATTAGTTGGCATTTAGTGAAAATAAAATGCTTTTTAAGAAGAAGGGATATTTTCCTCAGGAATTCATTTCAAGTATTTTTTCGAAACTATTTTCCATCTAAGATGACATTATTTAGTATGATTATTTTTCAAGTATAATGTCTCTATTATTTACATGGTTTCACTTTTCTAATGATGAAATAATATCCATTTGTTTTACATATATTATGTTATGATGGGATGATGCTTATAAAATACATTTTATTCTTTGGGTTATGATGAATGATTTATGTTTATGTTGTGGAACACATAAGAATGATTTCACTATGAGATGGGTGGGACCTATATCTCCTTCCAATTCATTGGATAAATATTTATATCTCACGAGATAGACATAGCTGGAATGACAAGTTAATCCAGTTTAGTGATACAGGACTGGAACAAGGAGTGGACTCGATTTAGTAAGGGACTTTGTCTACTAAGATGATCCTTGTAGCAATGCCTTGCCTACTATGGAAATAATATAAAATGATTACTGGTTTTCCACAATTACATGTTTTATTCCCATGATATTTTATCATGATTAATGTTTTTTTATGATCAATTCTTTACGTACTGCCAATATTTATTTCTCAACTCAAGATTTTGATGTTGAAACATTATGTTCATGTTTTATAAGTTCAAATGTATATGATTTGTTTTATTTTATCCATTCTTACCCTTACAGAGAATTTGATCTCACCCATTATATGTATTTTTTCCCCAGGATTTAAAGAATGGTTTTAGGTAAGAAAAAAAGGGGAAGATCTTTATTGGAGATATTGAAGATCTTTTACCACGATTAGAATATTATATTACGATTTTCCAAAGACACTAAACTATTACGGTCCTTGTGTGTCTATTTTTTATATGTATTAATATTTCAGAAAATGTAATGTAATGTCCATGTACGTCAGGTTTGTGGTCTCTAAAATATTCCATATATACTTCCCCCACTTTTATATAATATTATTCAAATATAATTAAAATTTGATGTTGTTCTTCATAAAATGTTTGTAATAACATTCCAATCATAGGAAGATTCAGATCATTGTGATATTCTCTTTGGTCTCTCATGAAAAAATTTCAGTATTTTCAAGGTTTAATGATAATAATTATTCATAATCTATGTTTAGTAAGAACAATTATTCCCAAATCTATAAAGATTATTTTTATCGCCTGGCCTACAAAATGTTTTCTTTGAGCATTCCCAACTAAATCTAAAATTGGATGTGATATATATATTTTGATTCTAAAGATACAAGGATTCTATTAAAAAATCATTTTTAAAAATATGATATAAATTTTAAAGATACAATTCATATCAACCATGATTTGAAAAGTGTGTTTCATAGGCTAAATAACATCATTTAATACTAAAATTATCGTATCTTCTATATAAAATATTCATGTCAATGTAATATTCCATGAAAAATAATTTATTGTATCTAGATCAAAGGTTAATTTTCATGAAAATAATTTCACATTGTAATTTATAAAAAAAAATATCAATTCATGGAAATAGAATCTTATTAATTGTGACCACTTCATAATCCTTTTTATAATCAATGAAACAGTGAAAGTTGCTACCAAACATCATTTTAAATAATAGAAGACATTCTTAAGTTAATATGATTGAAAAAATGAATCCATTACCTTTAATATCATCTATAAGAACCATAAAATATTTAAATTTGATATCATCTGTGTGATATAATGTTATTGATTTTTGATTCATCCCTTGAATAATATTGATATAAATATAGAACTCCTACTCTGTTAGAAACCATGAAAGTCGTCATATAAAACTTAGGTTAAGTCACTTTCTACAAGAGGAAGTATAATTCAAAAAAAACATCACCAAATTCAATAAAACAATTCTAAATGAACAGATAATTTACCATCATTGGTAAGAGGAGGGAATACCTAACATGACCAAGGAACCTATTCACATTTAAAAAATGGAAATTCTATTAAAATGAAGTGAAAGTCACCCTTTGGTAATAAAAATAATTATTTATATTAAATTCAATAATTTAAACCATTTCCATAAGGTGAATAATAATTCACATGTTATAAACCTAAAAATGCAATCCAACTCAACATTTGAGGTAGTCATAAGGCATGAAGGACATCAAAAACTTTTTTCCTTCTTCCATTAAGAAGCAAAAATTTATATATCATTTTGATTTATTGATATAAAATATTAAATTCAAGCACAACTCATGTATATATAAAAATTTAATTGATGATTTATCAAATAATTCAATTTTTATAGATGATGTAATGAGAATACTTCCCTAAATGATGATCATCCCATCATTATACCTAGTGGGTGTATGATCTGCTAAAAATAACTATATAGATTAGGTATATATCTATGACTACCCACTAAATTATGAATCATGCCATGGTTCAATTCATCTTTGAGTAGAATAATTATTTCCCTTACACTTGATAATTAGACCCCAAAACCATTTAAGTATCTGATTGTAAATGGAAACCTATTGGGATTAAAGAATTAGCAACACTTTTTACTAAAGATTTTGATCAGGAAACCACAAATAATGGCCAAAAAAAGGTAAGAATTGAATGATTTATGATATTCCTAGAATTGTGTTCTTGAATTACCTATCATACCAAATTGATATAATACAATGTACTTAAATCCTAATGGATGGAGTAGATGAAATAGATGTTCATCAAAAACTAACACCACCTCATTTCTTAATGTTATCTCCCTTCAATATCATTCTTGAGAAACAACATTCACTATTGCCTTATATATATGATAAACCAACCATTAAAAATAGTCCTTCCTAATTTATTCCACTATAAAAGCTTTATCCACCACCTATAAATATAATGGAAAATAAAACAAAAATACATGTGTTCTAATATAATGTTTGGGTATTATATAATGTGGCAATATTTTAGAATTTAATTAATGAAAATATCTAGTTAAAATGACAAAAATATTTAATACAGTGTTCTAAACTCTATATATATCCTATTATTAAAATAAGAACACCAGAACACTTATTAATTTTCTAAATTAATTTAATTATGATTAAACAACTAAGTAAATATGGTCTTGAATTTCATCCTTGAATGATTATCAAACAGTTATCCTAGAAATAAAACTCTCGCCACTTCTAAGTGGCTCCAAAGAATAAATGTTAAACCTTTGACCATGAATATCTCAAGAGTTTCATGGATTTAAAATATTATCTTAATATTATTCAAATATTCCTCAACCTCTTATGGATAATTACCATTAATTAAGGTATTATTGTGCCTATAAAATTTGGATTCCTAATGTCTATATTTTATTGGGATAACTTTAGATCCTCTATCCATAAATCACATTATTTATTAGACTATCTAAATCAATCTGTAATTATTAAGAGGATTTTCATATGGACAACTATATTCCTCTCACTAATAAGGGATCCCTAAGAATATATTGGGTACTATAACTCTCTAAAAATTATTGAAGAAAGAAAAAATCAAAACATTAACCAATGATTTATATAAGAAATTAAATTGAATAAAATCCAACTAAATCAAATCAATTCATTCTAAAAATCCATTCAAATAATATAAAATAGGTGATAAGTAATAATATAATTAATTTATATTTAAAATGAATCATATAAAAAAAATAGTGGTTTTTAGAAATGAAGCGTAAAAAATTCATAGTCATGAGAATGTGAATCTAGCTATAAAAACCCTATATTATCCCTCATAGTTTCTTATACAGTACCTATGCATAGTTTTTAACTCATGAAGTTCAGCTGTTCAACATGAAATTTCTCAAAATTATCACTCAGAGGCCAAAAATGTCTAAATATAAACCATAAAACATCAATATAAACTTCAAAAACATTAATTTATATAAAAACAAAAAAAACTATCTCAAAAAAGATTACAAAAAAATGCCACAATATACCATGGATACTCAGATCTCATCACAAAATGTATTCTACAAGAAAATCCTCACAACCTACCCTATGATCTTTGATTTTAATATATATAATACATACATTATTACCCAAATAACTAATTGAAGTTAACTAATTTGATAAAATATCAAATCAAATCATCATGGGTCACCATATTTCAACCCCAAAGTCATCCCACCATTAGTCCAAAAGCATGTTCATGATTGGTATATGCTGGAAACATGTTCCAAGTATATATATAATATTTATTAAGAATGATTTCCAAATGTTAATTTGAAAATAAATGAGGTTTTTATTTTGTAATTTTGTATTACCATTATATGGGATGTATTGATAACACTAGTGGAGTAGATACTTTTAGAAGTAAAAAACATCTAAATGAATCATAACATAAAATCCAAAAAAAAATTATCTATAAAACATCAATTTGGAATTTCATGGTAATCAATACTATACATTAACATCAAATAAAATTTATTAATTTATATTAACTAATATAAAACCAAAATAAGGAATAATGAGATTCTATGACAACAAGGATTCTAAATTCACATACTCTAATATTAAATACTTAAAAATAAAATATTTACCGATATCTATGTTAAAAGAAATAATCCATCACCTGTCACCTCCATTATAACCAAAGAATAACAATGTCCCCTACCACTTCAATGTATATATTTTCGTTTACAAAAATTAAATGAAATTTTGTCTTTTACAAAAACAAGTATGTATATAAATAAATATACTAGTTGGATATCACCATTGATTTTATACACACCCACTTAACTACCAAAACCAATGAACTTGTTTTTAAAAATGTGAAATAAAAACACATAACATTTAATAAATCAAAATATTTTAAAATAACTAAATGAAATTAATTTAACAAACATAATTTATAATTTTGAAACAATAAAACCCTCAATAAAATTTAATGGTATGAAATGTAAACATCAAGGTCATCATGAGTCCCTAGGGTTTATGAACCAAAAGATATATATCTAGTAAATGGATCCACCCTAATAGTAGTGATGTGATCCTACTCTCTAACCCAACTTATACAATATTTGTGTCAGTAAGGGAAACTACATGGATTGAATGATCTATATGTATCCTTTAGAATCACTTATATCTAGGTAAGCACAAATAAAAACAAGTCCATAAGGTTTTATGTTGGGAAACAATATAGTTTACCATATTAAAATTGCATAGCTCGTAAACATTTAATTCCTCCACAGGGATAACCTCTTCCTTAGTGATAAATACCATTACACATTCCCATTATAATGGATATACAAATTTAAAATATTATTGAAAATAAGAGGTAATCGTACATATACAAAAAAAATATTTTAAATTGGTTCTCAATAATATTCAAACCTAAAAAAATTAATCTAACTAAATAAGAAATCAAATAAAGTAAGTAATATTTTCTTTCATAAGAAATCCAATTGATGATACTTTTAAAATCAAAGAACCATATTTTTAAAATATAACAATGTATAATATTCTTAAATGAAATCATTATTATGATATAAACCACATTCATCAATAAGTAGATGTCATATGTGATGTATATATACACCTAATATTAGCATGTAAGAATATATAATTTCAATATAAACCCTGTATACAACCCAAAAATTTGGCCAAAAATTAAAAATAAATTTAAATGAAATAAAGAGATGGACAAAAAAGGGAATGAATTAAACATGAAAGGAGTGGTAAGAATATATAATCACGTACTAGAAGTTCATGAAACGGATAGACCCATTGTCAATACACAATGTAAAAGAAGTATGATTGTTTATAATAGGATTACATAACCAAAATCACATAAAACACTTATTTTATCTCATTTTATTAAGGATACCTTGGGGACCAAGGAAAAACAAGGGAATAACAATGAATAATGATTAAAAATAAAAGATATTACAATAAGAATGAGATTCATACCTGGTATAATCACTATGAATCACTGGGAAACCACCTTGGGGAGGAAACAAAAAAGTGATACATCAACCAAAACCTACACTATGAGGTGTCCAAATGAAAATAATAATAATAAATGAGTGATGATTCTAGAGAAATTAATTACAAATGAATAAAATAACTAATTTTTTCAAAACATAATATCTTAATTGCATGATCTCCTTAAAAATTCAAGAGAATATATAAACCTAAATCATCTTGATTTTCCAACATGAAAGGTTATCCTACATGATCCTTAATTTCATTTGTTTCATCTATCCATTATTCAAAATTTCCTTGAAATTAAAACTTTTATATCCTAACTAAAGAAAACATTATACTATAAATAATTATTAATATACATACCTTCCAGGGAAATCAAATGTTTTAAAAAAACGTTTCTAATATTTGAAAATTAGTTTTATAAATTAGCATGGATTATAAATATAATAAGTATGCACCCATTCAAGCCACCAACTATACAAATATGAATAGATAATACTAATTAATTTTTACATTTATATGAAAAATAAGAAAATCATACAACTCTATGAAAAAATTTATTTCTTCATGTGCTATATCATAGCTTTCCAAAATCATACTACCAAATTCAAAATTAATATAGCTTATATATAACACACATTGTCAGAT
Source organism: Viscum album (assembly GCA_963277665.1). Taxonomy (NCBI): domain Eukaryota; kingdom Viridiplantae; phylum Streptophyta; class Magnoliopsida; order Santalales; family Viscaceae; genus Viscum; species Viscum album. The sequence continues at coordinate 922,038,810 of OY728159.1, forward strand.
CATCAATTGATGGGAATCTAAAAATAATAAACACCACACCAGTTTCATTCTCCCAACATCCCACCTCCCTATAACCAACCCACTACCAATACTATCATATATTAATCATAGTAAGTTTAATAATATCTATATATCCACAATTTGGTTAAGGATAAAAGCCTGATCATTTTTCCATAAAGTATAAAATGCATCACCATGATCATTGGACACATCTATACTTCCCTTACTCAACTATATATTAAAAAAATGAATGATCTGGAATATTTTCATAAAAACCATGACATTAAATGAAAATACATAGAACACAAAATTTTTATAGACCCGTACCACAAACATGGATTCTCTAAAAAATAAAACCAATGTACAACTATCAACACATATTTGATATATAATAATAAAATATCCATATGGATAATTTATATTTTTCGAAATCATTGTACAACCCTACACCAATAAATAATTAACATAATTATAAGATAGAAGGGAAACCATATATATTTTAAAAAATCATTATGAAATAGATGTACATAAAATATAATGGAAAAACATGACTTTTAGTACCCATAAACCAAACCTGCCATATTGAGAATACATTTCTATATCACCATTAAGAATTCACTTTTTTCCCATAATTCATACCACACTGTCTACTTATCAAAATGCCAATTATTCAAAATTACCGTCTTGATTATTTCATATAAGTAGTAATTCCATTGTATTTTTATATTTCTAAGTTAAACATTGATTAAATATATATCACATCAAACCATATGTAATAAAAAATATAAGTATTTATCCAATAAATCTCGAATAATCACATCAGACAGCATTTTCTAAACATCACCCTCTAGATCCATTACTATTAGGTCAGTACAGTTTATTATCTACCAAGAAACTGTCATTGGAACCCTTTCACATTGAATGTGAAGGAATTGTTAAAATAAATTTTTAGACTCTCTAAAACTTTTTCCACTAGAGTTGGTTATACCAACCATATATACCGAGTCATTTAGGACTTTATAAAGATAAAAAAAATTGAGTATATGTACAATTACTAGATACTAATCTATTTTAAATTAAACTCTTCTACTAAACACCATAAATAATGTATGAAAAATAATTTAAATGATATATATAATCATATTGTTAAAATAAGACTATTATCATGAAATGTATAACAAAAGGGATATAAATATTGTAAAGGAACATCTCCCTCTATAACCATAATAAATTATGGAATTTATCTATATATTATATCATGAAATGTTTTTCATTTTATATATCCCAATATTATTTCAAAACAAATTATATAGAATACTATATTCTATAATTTTTATGGATTTCAACTTGGTTAATATCTATTTCTATTAAACAGCTTCTATAAGTTTCACCCTATTAGAAATACCATGTCTCAAACAATAATGTATTCTATGATCAAGAAATAAAACATAGTAAACATATTTTTTCTACCATATAATCTTGAAAAAAATATCATCCATCTGTATATCTATTTTTGTTCCTTAAATACCACAACTATCCACAAGGATGAATTTTTAATAAAATGATTACCAATAACATGGATGAAAAAACCTCCCAAGAAATATTCAAAAAAATTATGAACTTTTTTCATAGTTTAATGAAATAATAATAATGAAAAAATTAAAAAATAATAAATAGAAAGAATAAATATAGAATCAACAACCAATAAAATATATAAAAAATCAAAGAAACTAAAAGAAAAAAAGATGCCATATACCACCCCATATTTTTTCAATCCTTAAAGATACAACTTTTTATGAAATACCAAAAAATATATGAACCACCTCCTCTTGGTCAAAACTGTTCTTTCTAAATTTGACTAAAACACCCTATAAATTTATTAGTAGAAATTATTTCTATGAATTTACATCAATCATAATGTTGAAAATCTATGATATGATAAATCTCTTTAAATAGACCCCCTATAAACCTATTTTTATAAAAATATGTCCAACACTTTCTAGAAAAATTATTTGGTTAATGTAATATAATTGATAATTATTCTAGAATTGTTGAAATAAAACTTCCCCCTAATGGTAGAAACACTATTTAGTACATAATTTCAATGATAAAATTTAAATCTATGGTTATTTAAATTTTTTAAAATTACCACATTTCCTCAAAGGTGCTAAATAACTAGAATGATCTTAAAATATATAAAAAAATCTATGTTCACCACACAAAGACCTCAACATCCTCCCACCATTAGAAATTATATAACGAATTATCCCAAAAAATTATCTAAGGAGAAATAACCATATGATTATTCAGTATAATCATTATCATGATCATTATAACCAAATAAATTATTATAAAATAAAATAAAATATAAAAATATAAAAACTCAAAAAAAAATCTCCCTAATTTTTAGATCACACAACCATGTATTATTCTCAACTCCACTGTGTCACTAATTTACTCATATAACATAAATTGAATCTAAATGATAAAACTTATCTTAATTGTTTTTAATCACCAATATGATTCCTTTTAAAACTCATATCCTCATATTTAATGAACACACCCATATATATCACATGTGATAGATCATCCACACTCTTCCTTAACTAAAAATCATAAACTATTACAAATAATATCTTAATATAAGGATGATTTTTATGTTTTTAGTGATATTTTTGAAATATCTAAAAATACATGTACATTTCAAAAAATAGTAACATGGCTTACTACATCAAGAAAATCAATTCCACCAACACTATGAAAAACTATTAAAAAAATATGATATCTACTGTCAAATTACCAAGAGTTATACCTCTGATAAATATTAATCTTTTATATATTCAAAGATTCCATCATTTTCTATTACATCAATTGAAAAAACTTGAATGTATTATACATAAAATTTGGTTCAAACACTTAGGTCTCCCTAATATCCCCATGTATAATTGATATCATTAAGATAGAAAATGAAACTCATTTTAAGGTGTCACACAAATAGATGAATGGTAATAGTTTTTGTATGTAAACTCTGAAAATTGTGATTCTATATCATATCAATCAATAAAATATATTTTTTACTGACTAAAAAATATCCTCTAAATTCTTAATCAACATATGGATCTAAACATAGGTATTTTTATTGAACAAAATGATTCAACATTAGTGGATGCCACAAATATTGTGCAATACTCTTTATATCCAATATTTCATTTGAATATCTTGATCTCATATAATTATAAATGAAACTCCATAAAATATCTTACCTTTTACACATATAATCATTCTATGTAATTTACTAATTAAAAACCTCCATTGTGAATTAGATAAATAAAATTGAATACATGATTAACCGATGCCCGAACATAATTATTATTTTCATGTATATGAGGAAACCCAGTCAAAAAATACATATAAAAGTCTTCCAAACACTGTAATGTAATTTACTATTTCCAAAAACCATTACTTTTGATGATTTATGATTAGATTATTTTTCATGGATCCAAATACACCAAATGGATCCCACATCCCAAATTATTAGACATGAATATTTGTATAGATATGTTATCTAATGTTAGATGGTCACTGAATAAGTTTTCTCAATTATTCTTTGGAATATAGATTTGTAAAAAGTTTTGGAAGTCGGTCTCATCATGAATTTTTTAGTAGGATTATTCTGACTTTTGTAAACTCATTTATATTGAATCTTTGATTCATGAATTCTTCCCATATCCCTATATGAAATATGTTTCAACAATTTTAGGAGTTTTTTGTTAACATGGTTCGATGTGAACAGACATATGAATCTGAAGTTCCCTATTAATGATAATATTTACATGAATTAGAGGTTATACATTGATGGTACCATCTATATGTGTTAAAGGTTATCCACAATATTTTTTTTATTACTTGGTGATATTAAATATTAAATGGGTGATATGGTTTAGGAACTCTCGAGTTTATCACTGTATACTAAAATATAAATATTTATACAATTCGGATTAAAAAAAGGATTTCTATATATCCATATGGAATAAATCTAATCCAGTTTTGTTTGATTCTAATTACCATGACATGGTGTACCATATATATTAATGTGAAAAGGACTAATCTATGTAGTTCATTATCATACATTAAGGATTTCTGGCTCAGAGAAGCTTAGAAATGAATGGTGCATGACTTATTAATGAGAAACTATTTCTAGTTGATTGAAAATATAATATGCACCAATGTGTTTTTATTCCCTCACACATAATATGGACATCTGAGGATAGGGCCCTATTAAAATGATGGCCAAATTGGTATAATGTTATAAGACCTATAGGTTTTATAGCCTAGTGAGAATAATGTAATAATATCTTGAAGTAATATGTACATCTATGGGGGGTATTTATTAGGAATATGACCTAATAGAAGGATAATTCTTATTGATTATCTACCATGGAAAATTTAAACAATATCTTAGAGGTAAAATGGAACAATGTGTATAAATGTACAAACTCATTGTAATATGGCCTAGTGAGGAGAAACATTGATAGTCTTGACATTGGGTATGAACCTCAAAATGTAATCCTACATATACCATTTAACATGATTAAAATACGATATATTTTGAGGTTCGTATTTTAAATACATTTTAAAGGGTTGTGCCACAAAGATTAAGTTCATTAGGTAGGGACATTGCATTGAAATTTTATTTCATATTACTATGATATTGGCTACATGGTATAACATTGTACTAAACAGAGTTATATGTTGTGAAATGTGTGGCAGCATTTGATTGGTAAGGGATTATGTGTATGGGGCTACCCATTGAAATAGATTTGGGGCTTATGGATAGTATGAGGAAAACTATGAAGTTGTTTGAATTTTTCAAATGGAATGATAAACCCAACCCCATAAGCCCACATGATCTATTATGAGTAGGAGAAATGATAGTCAAAAGATTAGGAAAATTATTTAAATGTGAAAATTTTGATTTGAATAGAGCTTAAAGATTGAGGTTGTACTTATAAGCCTATCATAGTAGGTATCATAAGTGAAGGCATGGAGAGTTAGTGCCAAAACCTAACAGGTGGCCCTATGTGAGTATTTCTAGTTCATTGATGGTGTCATCAACACGAACAATAATGGGTCTTATACTCAAGATAAACCACATTATCCATTATTCCTTCCAATTAAAAAGTCAGGGAAGGGTATATAGGTAGAATAACAATGACATACTATAAGAAAGGTCAATGGAATAATCTTGGTAGCATGTTCTATCTAACCCATATCATTTAATAGATAAAAATTACATCATTAATCTAGTAGCGACCAATCTAATGTATTAATGATAATGGGCCATATTATTATAGGAATCCAAGACTGTGATACCCCCAATTTTGGTTATATGGGGTGAAAACCAAGAGTATGGTTTTTAAAGGGAATCCATGATTGAAGGGGTCCCCACTAATTTGTGATCCCGGTCAAGTATATCTTTTATACTCAGAGGATGAATGAGAAATTAGTGATCTATGTAAGAGGCTTGGGTGAAGGGGTGATCTAACAATGGATTGAATTTATAATTGATAACATGTTATGGGAGAAGAAGAATATGGTTTCCCCTCATGGAGTTCCTGATTGAGTTTCTAACAATAGATAATAGGTTTAGAATAATGATATCACATGTAACGGTGAATAAAATTGTTATCTTAATTGATATAGGTAAAAGGTTGTGCACTAGTGATACTTGGTCTAGATAAGTTATTCTCCCAAATATGATAAAACAATAGGCTTTACTCAAATGTTACTTGGGAGAAGTGTACCCCTAGAGGGTCAAGGGTGAGTTAATATTCCAAGTTCTATAACATGGTCATGTATTCTCCCTAGTTGTAGGGGGTATCTATGGATTCTTTTGGATGATCGGTGCTCATGTGTACTTATTATGAGATTAATCTTCCATACTCTTTTAGAACTATGGAGTAAGTGGTTCCACTCAATGGATTTTGGCGTTTCTATAATGCCCCAACCCAAAAGCCCAGAGTGGGTGTGTTATTTTATTACATTGGCATGATTACAAGGAATCAAATCCTAAAGGACTGATCAGTTTAGAATTCCTAATAATCTTCATACTAAAATGGTTCCCTTATTACATTGTTAAAATAGAAAACATAAAAGAGGAAAATAATTTTTATCCTTGAACTCATTAAAAATTTGATCTTCATAACCCCAGCAAAATAAGAAAAATAAAAGGGGTATCTAGAATTGTCAATAAGGGTATGTAAATTGGAAGTAATAATTAATTGAAGAGAATAAATTAACATGGAAAGTTATGTAAATGATAACATATCATATTAATATACTTTTATAAGGCATAATAATATGGATAGGAAAATAACTGAAACCCATTCCATTTAATTAATGAACTGAGAATGAAATGAATCCATAGATATGTCAAATCCAATTCTCATAGATAAATAATAACTAAAATAAAGGTATTTTTTAATTATTCAATGTCATGTATTTGGAAAATGAACAACATCAATCATGAACTTTCATAATATAGTTTACGTTTGTGTGTATAAAGTCATCTATTTTTCTTAGAAACAAACTCAAAGTTTGTGTCTCCAACTAATTTCATCTCTCGAGACTACCGAGGCATCGAGGTGATTACATTTTCCAGTCCAAAACTCATATTACTTGAATTAAATGGTCCCTAACCCATGTCATACCTGTCAAAATCATATCTTGCATATCAAATAATCGATTAAAATGATATTTTTAAAATGAAGTCTTTCATTCCAAATTGGTATATTTAAATCCTAATCCCCATAAAATTAAATAAATATTTAATATAACAATAAATAACCATATGATAAAGAGATCTATGATATTATATATCAATGGAGAAGTTTACAATAAAAATTAAATAATTATTGACTAAGACATAACTAATCGAAATAAATGTTACAAGAAAATCCATTATATCACACTTCCATTTAGTTTTACACAATTCACCCTCTTATATAATGGTTTATAGAATGTTGTTAATTTATATCTGATCCTTACTCATATTAATGATATCATACATGAACTTTTTATATTATTTTATTACCTTTTGGTTACTATTCTTTCAAAATATTCAATATTTTGGTAGTTAATTTCCTAGTTTCTCGAGTATGTTTTTGAATTGTTATTTATTGTACTAGTTAGTAAGACCATGATTTCTTCATCAAACTAATGTATAACATTATTTAAATAATATATATATATATATTATATATATATATATAATAATCTATAAAATTTGGATACAGGAAATGAAATATATCGTTCATGTATATGGTAGCTCGTACATACATGTGCACACTACATTCATTTCCTTTCTATATTAAAAGAATGAAAAGTAATTGATATATATGTATATTATAATTTAAATATCTTATATATGTCATAAATATTACATAATCTTATTAAAAAATCCTTTATATGTTTCGTGTATAGTGTGTATGAATCACATCCCATTTAGGAGGTGGTAGTCTACACTTCCACAAGCGATGTCATCGTAGTTACACAAAATGGGAAGATGAATGTGTGTGTTATAGAATAATTCAATAATAATAATGAAATAAAGAATACCATATATATAATATAAAAATTTGGTTCCCATGACAATTCCCAACCATTATTGGTGGTGATGGAAAAAACGCACAACATCATTTCATGACACTGTAATTCTATATACATGAACAATAAATTGTTTACCCATTTGATTGAAGGATTTGAATTTTTAGGTATAAAAATTAATATAATAAAATATCATCGTATTAATGATTAAATTTTTTTTATATAATCATCACATAGAAATAAAATTAAAGTGTTGTAAAAGAAATAAAACTAAGGTGATCGTTGAAGAACACTACATCCAATTTGGGTAACTCCTTTTGGTTTATTTCAAAATCCTTCCATAGTTTTATTTTTTAATAAAGGAATTATTAAATAATGAAGGAAGGTAAGTTGGGATATTATTTGGGCTTGTTTTTTAATATATAAGGCTCTATTTGATGCGAGTATGTGAGGGAGGAGGTACCCTTTTATTATTTAAGTGACATACACTTTTAGAAAATCACAAACAATTAAATTAATATAAAAAAATTAAATTAAAAATTGATAAAAAGCTATTTTTTAGATTTTATTATGACTAAGAGTATAAATCCTCACAACCAATAATTTTTTAACATGTTCTTGTCATATTATTACCATTATCATTTGGCTTTAACCCCTAGTAAAACTGTTTTACTCTTATCATGCCAACTTGGTTTTATTTATTTATTAATGGTTAATATAGATACTATAAATTATTAAAAGAACCATAAATGAGTCATGGAAGAAATTTCCAACTTTTTCCCAATTATTAGGATTAATTTTTGAATTTAATAAATTTTATGTCATTTTAAAAAGTTATTTATTTTTAAATATCATTAATGTCGATTTTGACACACTTTTTTTAACTTTTTAAAACATATCAATACAAAATATAACACTGAAACAAAACCTTTAAAAACTCCCTACTATGTCTAGTTAATATTTTAAATCATATAATGACATAAATTATATAAATTTATTTTTATTTTACCTTTTTAGAATCATTTATTTGATATTTACAACAATGAACAAGTTAATGCTTCATCATTGTGCAAGCCTTTAATTTAATTATTTACTCCCTCAATTGGAAAATAAAATAACAATATTATGATTAGAATTTTATCTGAAAATATTTATTTATAGTCTAATATACATTATAAATTACCAAATATAAAAATGAAATACTTATTAAAAATAAGAGTGTGACATATTGGACTTATCTTAGAATAAAATACTATAAAAGCCTTAAAGTTATCCTTGTGGCTTCAAGAGGCTCTAAAATAGGACCTAGTATTCTTGTGGTAAAAATTATATAATCCAATAACATTTTTACAATTTTAAGTAAAATTTTATAATACATATAATATTATTTTTATCCTTAATTACCCAATATTCCCTTTAATGTGGTAATATAAAATTACAAAAATTTACTGTTCATATTTTCTTTTCAAAAAAATGGGATCTAATTAACAAATATGAACCTTATGATTCCAATTATGGATTCCATTTTTCACTATTAAAAATGTAGAAGTGCCTAAAATTGATATAAAAAATATCTTGTTGATGGGTGGATAAGTAGGGTTTTTAAAGTCAAAATTTTCAAACTATTGAAATGTTCTTATATAATTATTCAATGTAAAATTGATTCTAATTACCTAAATTATATTGACTGATAAAAATTATTATAAATATTTTTTAAAAACATTTAAAAATATACTTTAACTCTATAAATTGTTCATTCCAAAACGTTTTTTTTTCAATTATAATACACTATTTTATCTATATTCATCAAAAATGAATTATATAAGGAAAATACCAAAAATTCAATGAAAGTAAATTTTTATATTTTTCTTTTAAATAAGAAGTTTTTTTTGAAATTATATTTGTTAAAGTGTTAAAATTTGGATTTAAAACATGTCTTCTAATAAAATGGGGTAAAAATACCATTAGAAAAAATGTTTTATGAGTAACAATGGGCTTGTTATTAACTTAGGCATATCTAATCTATTTTATTAATATAAAAAAATATTATTTATTATATTACATATTGATATCATTAATATAATTCAATAATAATAATTAATTTAATTTATTATGAAAAAACACCCTTGTGATCATAAAAACAACTCTTTTTAAACACATTTCTTATATATTCAATTTGTTCTGATATTTATTTCTAATTAATTTGTATCCAATTAATTCAACCATGAATTTTCATATTTTAGTAAATAATATTCATAACCTCAAACTTAATGGATATTTTATATCTTATTATATTAAATAATAATATTTTTATAATGTGTTGTTTGTTCGGTAAAACTCTATCTTGCATGTAATGAAATCCAACTCATTTTTGTGTATAACATAAGCTAAACATGGTGTTACACATAAAGCAAGCTAGAAAGGAAAAAATTAATCTTATTCTAAAAGAAAATTATTTTAAAGGCTTGGGGTGTTACATTCTACCCAATTAAGTGGAATTGTTCCGTCACAATTATTGTACACTATAAGTCCTGATTTCCATTCTCCAATCAGCTAAGTTCTTCTTTTAGGAAAAATAATTTTAAAAAATCCTTCATCATAGTAAATTTTATTCAAAAAAAACTAATACCCTCATCTAGTTCATCATTGTGGGAATCTTTCATGAAGGTAAAGGGCCCAAAAATTCCACATATACGTCAAGGAATCATATAAATCCTCTATCTCCACTTTCCAAATGAAACATGTGCAGTTTGGGTGGAAATGATAAGGACATTGTTATGTATTTTAAAAGGGTTTATTTTCAATATACCATTTTTGAAAATCCATGTGAACTGGTATTTTATAAAATAATGTTATTGTGTTTTCCTCAATGGTCTCAAAGTTATCTTTAATTCTTTCAAACATATAAAAATTTAAAACCGGTTACATGTAAGCCACTCAAAGGCCACAATCTTCTATAGATACTTCATATTGATGATATCTTCATAGGTTTAATTTAGGGTGAAGAATTCAGAAAATCCTTGGTAATAGCTTCCATTATTGGAATAGTAGGAAATATGAGAATAGAGGATTTTTTCATATACAAACCATGACCCTTAGAATAAACAGGGAATGGTATAGGTGTTAGATTCCTCGAACTATTTCTTAAATGTAGCGTGGATATTGATAGTGGTTTTCAAATCATATTAGCATGATTTCAAGATTATTCTTGAAATTATATCCTCTTTAACCAATTAAATTGTTGTTTATGATCTTTCTACTTCCATTTAGAGATAGTTCCTCAACTAAGAATAAAATTTAAGTGATAAGTGTTTTACTAAAATAATATACATATAAATTTTAATTTATTCTTAACCAAATGTCCATCCATTAAATATTTATAATATAATGGAATATACTAGATTATCTCATTAAATACTGAATTACAAATATGGTATAATAGTCAAAAAAAATTAAAGTTTATGTAACGTAAATCTTAGAAACATTTTGTTGGATTCTTTGGGGACATATTTACTTTTAAATAACTCTTAATTGTTTGAAAGGAAAATAAAAATTATCCTCAGTATATTACCCCTAAGAATTTTAAACCATGTGTTTAGTAAGGCATATTTTCGTGTACCATTTTATGCTAAGTCAGTCCTGACACAACTTATAGTAGTTGTAAGACCTTGGTGCATATATGCCAAAAAAACATCCACTTTTAATATCCAGACAAGGATGCATTTCTAGTAATACCCTCATAATCTCTAACTTACCCAAATTATAGGATGTTATTTTATACTTATCCTAATATTTTATCATAGGGTTATGTTCAATGATCTAATAATTCTAAATCTAGTTTACAATGTTGCTACTTAACTTCCTTTGATGCCAAATGTAACACCCTAATTCCAGAATCCCAGAGCCAGTGCATTATTTTATTACATTTTCATGATTAAATGGAATCAAATAATGATGGAATGATCAGTTTAGAAGTTTTAGAAAACCATATTACATACATGATACCCATTTTCAATAGGATTAAGAACAGAAAAACATGATAGATATTAAAATTAAATAAACAATAACAATGAAACTCATTAAAATATTTCATCTTAATAACCTGGGAAAATATAACCAATAAAAGGGTGAGATCAACTGCTCAGAAAGGGTATGTAAAATGAATGATATAATATATTCAAGAGAATAAATCAACATGGGAAGGTAAATAAATTATATCACATGGCATTAAAGTAACTATAAAAGGCATAATCAATATGGAAAGGTAAATAATTGAAATACATTCAATATAATCAATAAACTGAGAATAAAATGCATCTATAGATATATAGAAAAAATATATATTAAATAACTATTAACTTCAATAAAGTAAATGCTTAATTATTGGACATCATGTATCTAGAACATGAACTACTTCAATAAAGACCTTTCTCAATATGTTTTATGTATTTGGTTTGAAACCCATCAATTCTTAGAAAAAATATTGAAGGGATTGTCAACAACTAATATTATCTCATGATACTAATGATGAAACAAGGGGATTTAATTAACTAGTCATCAAACCCTATCTCATTCATTAAACACTCCTAAAACCATGTCATACTTGTCCAAATATTTATTCATATATCAAATAACTGATTTAAAAATATATTTTTAAATCAATGTGTCCCATAACCCATTGAAATATTTAAATCATAATCTCTATAAATGTAAATAATTATCAAATGAAGCATCCAATACCACGAAGATAGAGATATTTATGATATTCTATATCAATGGTTTAGTACACAACAAAATAAATAAGTGGTGAATAAGGCATGTCTCACAGAAATAAAATTGAGATGAAAATATCATACCTTATACTTCCTTTTAATTGTATGTTATTTAACCTATTTTATAATGGATTAAATAATTATATTAATTTATATAAATAAATTATTCATATTCATGAAATTATATATTATCTTTTTAAATTATTTTATCACCATTTAGTTAATAGTCATTCAATCATTTTCATTATTTCATGTTTTAATTTCTTAGTATCATGTGTATATTGTGACCTGTTATTTGTTGTTCTTGTTATTTAGATAATGATTTCATCATCTCCAAAATGTAAAAAATTATGTAAATATAAAATATATTCAGTATATATTTTTATTATAATACCTAAAATTAGGAGATATGAAATAAAATTCATTATTAATGGTGATGGTAGGTCATGCGTATCCATGAATACACTTTCATTTCATTACCATATTAAAAGAATTAAAAATAAATGGTATATAAGTATATTATAATAAAATTATTATATATGTGTCATATATATCACATATTTTTATTAAAACCATCCTTTATATGTTGCATTTATACTATGAACGAATCACATCGCATTGAGGAAGCGGTAGTCCACACTTTCACAAACGATGTTATCATTGTTACATAAAAAGGAAAGGATGAAGGTTTGTGTTATATTAGAATTGATGAAGCATATAGAAATCCTAAATACTATATATATTATATAAACATGATTTTATATCATAATTCCCTACCATGTGAGGTGGTAAACAAAAAGATGATCAACATTGTTTTATTATGTGGTAGTTCTCTATACACCAATGGTAAATTCATTACCCAGTTGATTGACGTGTGTGTGGGTGTAGGAGCTGAGCAAAGGCGGCACTGGTGCGGTGAGGTGGCGTCTAGTGGAGGAGCCGAGCAAGGTGGCATTGGAGATCCTGAGTGGCCTCCGCCCTCAGTTGGTCGCGGTCAGGAGGAGGCCCCGAGGCGCTGACCTCGGTGGGCAGAAGAGACCGGACCAGCCTCCTATGGGTCCTTGCCGCACGCGGAGAGACCGACCGGGAAGGCTGGTCTGTTCAAATGAACTGGGCCACATGGCCCAGTGAAAGTGAGTAGGGCCGCAGCCAGTGGTCCTTGGTGAACTGGGCCGAACCTGCGGCTGGGCCGTGGGCTGGTGGTGTGGATTGGGCTAGCTGGTCTGGACCAGCCCAATTTTGGGCCCCCTTTGGTCAAGGGGGCATATCTCCTAAACGACGAGTCTGTTTGACTCACCGTCTTCAACCACGGGTTCGTGTGGGCGAGACAAACATTTTTATTTGAGTTTTTTAATTTTTGGTTTCTGCACCTAAGGGAAGGTGACCTGAATCCCTCTAATTTAATAATATTAAATTATTATTAAAGCTTGCAACGGACGTGCTTCATGAGATGGGTGTCCATTTTACATGCCTTCAGAGGAATTGTGGCCCTGGAGTAGTGATTGTCCTTCCAATGTTGGTTCCGAACCCTTGAGGTTTGGTTTCGTTTCTCGGTGGCACAAACCGCTTAATAAAAATAATGAATTAATAATTTAATTAATTAATTATTCTTGCGTCAGCCTAACTCTTGGTTGGGATGTCTGGTTGATGCATCATCAGAGGCAGCATTACCCCAGTCCTAATGCAGACTTTTTGAGACATTTTCTAAAGCGTTCAGCTTGGATACAAGGTACGGTCCCCACATGGCCTGTTTCACATGTTTTATATTGAAACTCCAGTTTCTCACCCAGCATCCGTTTGGGGTGTTTGAGTACTCGTTTTGGAGTGTTCGTACGAGGGGATTGTGATGGCCCAATCCGCCCGCCTAGATTAGGGCCCGATGCGTGGCCCGACGAGGCGGCATTCGGACATATTCTGTGTTTTAATGACTTATTCTTCATAAGTCCATTCTGGTGAAATGAATATCCTACGCCTCATGGTTATCTACAAGGAATGTAATTCTACTATCTGCTTGACGTTTTTAGAGGTCGAGGTGTGGGCCCCACAGGGCCCCGTTTGTATAAGATGTGGAGTTGTAGCTTCTACATCCGGAGTCCATTTTAGGTGCCTTCAGCGGCGTTATGTCCCCAACATCGGGGCGAATTTGACCAGGGTGGTTCTAGGCATTGAAGACGGAGTTGAGGTGTGGGCCCCAAAGGTCGTCTTTTAAGTTTTGTGGAACGTACTGCGACTTTTCCATCAGACGTCTATTTGGGGTGTATGAATAGTTGATTTGGTGTGTTTTTTGAGAGCATCGGGATGGCACAGCTCGCCCGTCCTTTTTTGGGACCGAGGTGTGGGCCCCGTGAGAGGTTGTTTGAGCATAAAGTGGTGTTGAATAACTTTTTCATCAAAAGTCCTTTTTAAGAGATTAAGTAGTCTATCTCACGTGTTTTTCCATGAGTATTGCAAAGGTGTAATCTATTTGGGCGTGCAGAACCTCTTTCGATATCTCATTAAATGTGGAAACACAAAAGGTCATTGGTCAGATGTTCCCTTGGTGCACTCCAAACCTATGCACAGTAGCGGTGTTAGTGACACTCAGTGCTGGCACGAGCAGTGCAAAGTTATTAGAAAAGTTCTAGGTTTACCCTCTAGTGGGGATGGGTGGTGGGTTTCCCGTTGACCTTAGGATTTACCCTCCAGCGAGGCTAGGGAGTGGGTTACCTGTTGACCTTAGGGTTTACCCTCCAGTGGGGCTGGGGAGTGGGTTACTCGTTGACATTAGGGTTTACCCTCTAACGAGGTTGGGTAGTGGGTTACCTATTGACCATAGGGTTTTCCCTCCATTGGGGCTGGGCAATGGGTTACCCATTGACATTAGGGTTTACCCACCAATGGGGCTGGGGAGTGGGTTACCTGACGACCTCTTAGGGTTTACCCTCCAGCTGGGCTGGGAAGTGGGTTACCCGACAACTTCTTTCAGACTCCGCCCTTTCTATGAGTCCAGTCAGTGACTTTTCTCCTTGATTACCAGAGTGGGACCTTGGTTGTATGGTTTAGCGATGAGACAACTTCTAGTGTTGTACTGTTGGGCATCAATGATGGATATCATTAGAACTGTTGGTGACTTTTCCTAGGTTGAGCATGGAGATGGAGATTCCCTTACACCCGCATTCGGGTTTTTTTAGCATATATATATATATACACCCTACTTTTTTTTCCGCTCCTTGGGTTCTGTTACACTCCTTCTAGGAGGGGCTAAGACACACGGGGAATGCCACATTCTTTCTGTGTCTATCTCTTCTTGGATTGGACAAGCCTACTTCCTTTATTCTGCTGGGTTGAGCTTCATTCTATTTATTGTACTCTTAAACTGTTCTTGATCTATCTGTTGTTCACCGTTTTAGTATATACTTTGTTTATCCCTTGAGCTTTCGTAGTATCCTACTGATTATATTTATACTCACCCCCACTTGGGCTTTTCCCGCACTTGATGTGCCCTTGCAGATGACAGACAGGTCGATAGATACTATGGTGGAGGGTAGAGGAATCATGAGCTTAGGCTAAGTTCAGTGGATGTAGTATGATTTCTAGATGTGAGAATCACTAACTGTTTACTTTTTTTTCATGTTACCAAGTTGTGGTACCTTCCTTGTTGTGCGTGTGTTTCTCCCTTTACTGTTTAGTTTACTTTTCAGTCTACTTTTTACCACTTTACTTGTTCTGTTCTAGAAGTTGATACATGACTGAGGTTGGGTTATAGTTTTTTATACTTTGGTTCCCTTTTTTACTCAACACTTATGCATTGAGTGGGTTTTGTGTGTGTATAGGTACTTAGTCAAAGGCCTCCCCAAGATTTTTACGCCTTCGGTGCTTGTCGCCAGCCCCTAGCCTATGGAGGTGGGCATGGGGTAGTTGTGGCTCGAGACCGATAGGGTCGGGTGGTTACAATGATCTTATATGATGATCTTATTGGAACATGTACTACCCCTTGGTCTATCTCCTATACTATTAAAAAATGAAGAGGTCTACTCAACGACAATACAAATGTTTCTCCAACTTGGAATGAGGGTAATAAAGTAGCAGATCATCATGCTTCCATAGCCATTCCAGATTCTATTTCACCATGATTTACAAGTAGGAATGTCCTTATGGAAGATGGATAGAATATTTTTAGAGTGGATTCTCTTGGTTTACATTATTTTAGACCCCTTAGGTCATGTTTTCTCATGTTCTTCTCTTTTTTTTGCCTTATTTCTATAGCTCTTTTTAACAAAAATATAAATAATCATAAAGCAATAAAAAATAGTATAAACTTTTATAATTTTCATTGAATGAATTGATTTATTACCACAGGAATCCTATATTGTAAATAAATTATTTTTTATCATTTTAAATATAAAATTAATTTTTATTAATTTAATATATTTATAAATTCCAATAGTGGCCCACCATCCTCTTATAAAAGGAAATTTATCCTTCTCTATTACTCACACATAAAACCCTATTTGATTAGGACAATATCCACCACCTCCAATCATATAATCTATCCCCACATTATTCATCTCTTATTTTATGCATAAAATAATACTAAATGTTGTAAAGGTGTTAAGAAAAGGATGTGGTCCAAGGAAGAGTTATCATTTTTAATCAAGTATTTATATTTTATTTCATCTTACATTTCCTTGAAATATTAATAAACCATGATTATAGAGAAACTCTTGTATAATAAAATTATTAGATGGTATTATGTTTATATCATCACATAAATTCATCTCCTCTTACATAAAATGGGGAACAAATAAATTGTTCGCGTGAACTGTGGACTACCACATCGCGAACAGATATAATTCATTTTCCATCACAATCTCTAATGTTTGGTTTTAAATATAGAAATAATGTTTATATAATATATTAATGAAATATATATAATTACTAAGGAATATTATATCATTTATGTTATTACTTTTACTTTCACAAAAAAACTATAATGTTGTTCATGTGTTTGTATGAACAGTCACCTTCATGAAGCAATGTGATACATTTTTCATCACCATATCACATGGATGATATATATATATATAAGAATATTTAATTGATTAATATGATATTAATGATAAAATTGTTCATAGTTAAATATAAAATTTTACCTACGATGACATTTTTAGTGGTTGTACATGTAAAAGGATATAGTAGGGTTCATGACATGATGATACAGTGATAAACCAGGGAAGACATTACATCATTTACTAGGTATTTTTTATTACAGTTGTTTCCAATTATAGAATGGAAGTGGGATGACATTATTATGAATTTTTTTGTGGGACTCATGAGGATGTATCAAAAAAATGATTCTCTTTGGGTGATTGTGGAAAATTTGACCAAGGTAGAGAATTAATTTACAATACAATATCCTTTATAAGTGGATCAGTTTGGATAATTGTATGTTCAGGTGATGTTCCATCTCCACAGGGTGTCACATACTATAGTTTCAGACTGTGACTGATGCTTTACTTCATGCTTCAGTAAGTTCTCACAAAAGGTCATTGGTACAGTAGTTTAATTGAGTACGTCATTACACCAACAAGTAGATGGGAATTCAGATCATACTATATAGGTTATTGAGGATATTCTTTGGATGTGTGTCCTAGACATTATAGGGTCTTGGGAGAAGCACCAAAATTTGGTGAATTTTACTTATAACAAAACTTATTCAGAAGCTATAAATATAGAACCATATGGGGATCCTTATGGTAGGCCATATAGATCACCTCTAAGCTAGATGAAGGTAGGTTAGTCAGATTTTTCTGGACCGAGTCTCATGTAGGAGACATCAAAGAAATTTCACCTTATTCAGTAATGTGTGGATATGTCTTAGAGTATACGAATGTTTTACACTGATAGACTTATCTCACCCCTAGGGTTTAAAGAGGGTGATCATATATTGCTTTGGGTATCGCCTAGACTGGTTCTCCACATGATACAGAGTTAGGGACATTTTTCACCTAGATATATTTTAATGTTTGAGGATATGGAGAGAATTGGGCTGATGGCATACGGATTGTATCATCCACATAGATACATTTTTATGCCCAATGTTTTCCTTGTTTGAAAACTTCGGTAGTATCACCCCGACCCTTCTCATGGGATCGATGTGGGTGATATTTATCTTGAGATAGATTCATCCTTTGAGGCATATCTGATACATGTGTTGTATTGTAGTGAGGATGTGTGGTTAGGAAAGACCGTGGTTATAATTTGTGTGTTGGGGAAATATGGGTGTTTGCAAAATAAAACATGAAAGAGATAAGAGGATATATCGGCTCAGTGTCCCAGTCCATTTTTACTCAAATTTTTATTGATTCTTGGGAGTGCATCATGTGGAAGAGTTGTTATAAGGTGGGGAAATTATAAGATCTTGAATTTTTTTAGAGATGTCTTGAGCTCATTTAGGGTATTATTCTTTCCTTATTTTGATCATATCTTTTTTTTGTTTTATCTTATGGAGTCTTGGTGTGGAATTTGAGATATTTAGTAGGAAATTGGACAGTGTGGGGTTGGTTCATGTTTTTCCCATATTTTGAAACCCTAGATAGGGTGGGATTGCATTAATGGTGCATGGTTTTTCAAACCTTAATCCTACTTAGGAGAATCCTTGCACCCCCTCCCCCCCAAAGAAGAGGCGTATGGTTAAGGAACATAGTTTGGTAAATTGTGCACCCCTACCCATGAAACCAAGGAAGGGTTTTTAATTACCATGTATTTTTTATACACCATAAAACCCCTTGATATTAATCCATAATAACCCATACTTTAACCTAAACTCATTCCTATGTATTTAAGAGGCTCCCAGATGG
Organism: Viscum album; assembly: GCA_963277665.1. Classification (NCBI taxonomy): domain Eukaryota; kingdom Viridiplantae; phylum Streptophyta; class Magnoliopsida; order Santalales; family Viscaceae; genus Viscum; species Viscum album. The sequence continues at coordinate 922,058,026 of OY728159.1, forward strand.
ATTACAATCCTTCCCGACCTCCATTAATCACGATTAAAAGGTAGGATTGTCAGATCTTCACCTCTTTAGGTATGTATTCTCTTACTATTTAGATATAACTCTCTTCTACTCCTCTTCCCAAATTAAAGAGGTATGTTTGTCTTCTATTGGTTCTAGATCTAGATCTATGTTTTTTAGATCTTGATTCATTTGATCTTGGATCGAGGATTCGGATATTGATTGTGTTCTTCATCATGGGTTTGACCATTCCATTCTAAATTGTGTATTTCCAATGGGCAATCTTTATTCAATGAATTGAGGTAGGTGGGTTGTTATTAAAATCCGAAATTATTGATTTCAATTATGAGTATATAATTTTAGAATTTTTAATTGATGATTATCAATTGAATTTCATACATTGATGTAATTAATTCATTAAATTAATTAATTAAGGGATATGAAATTTTAGATATTTATTTGATTGAATGGGAATAGATCATTGATGAAATAATTGTAAGGATTATGAAATTATTTAATTGGAAAAATTAATCAATGAATTAGTTATGAGGATAATAAAATTATTGAATCAGATTAATTAATTGTTTAATTAATTAATGGATACCTTTGTGTTTATGAAATTGTTTAAAATGAATTAATTAAAGGTTTAATTTGTTAATTTAATTTATGAGATTAATTAAATTTTGAATTAGTTAATGGAATTGATGTGATTAATTAATTTTTTAATTTGTTAATTTAATTGGAGTGATTAATTAATTGTTTAATTAATTAGGGGGATATTGAGATTATTCAATGTGGGTAATTAGTTATTGAATTAAATAATATAGCTAATATTAGTTATGAAATTTATTAAAATGGATTAATTAATTGTTGAATTAGTTAGTGGAAAACTGAATTGCTCGGAGGTGTGATAATTTCCAAGAAAAACAGAATTGCTCGTAGGCTTGGGGTTAAGAGGGGATCTCTAACTTTTAATTATCTTGGGGTTACTATTTTTTGGGGTGATTTTATAAGATTCTACTTTGAAAACATTTATCTTATAATTATTAATCAGTTGGATAAATGGAAAGGGAAATCTATGTCACTGGCTGGGCGTGTATGTCTGGTCAACTCTATGACTACCTCCATGTGTGTCTATGTCTTTTCTCTCTACAGATGTCCCATAAATCATCTCAAAGAATTGCAGAGATTGATTCGTAATTTCATTTGGACTGGCTCTGTTTATGAAAGAAATATTGTTACAGTTTCTTGGAGTGATTTTATTAGGCATGTTGACATGGGAGGTATGGGGCTCAATGATCTTAAGATTTTTAATAATCTCTCATTAAATTTTTTAACTAGTCCCTTTTGAATTCTAATGATTTATCTTTGTAATTTTTGTGGAATAAACTTCGGTCCAAGCATTTAAATGGGTATTCTCTTTATGTCCCTTCTTCGATTTGGTCTTCTATCAAGCATGCTTATCTCATCCTTTCCCATTCCTCCAAATGGGGGGTTTGTAGAAATTCATCCTTGAATTGTTGGCAGACAGTCTGGCTATCTTCTGTTATTGCTGATGTCATTGACATTCCCCCTTTGTTGAAGGATCTCTCTATTTATGAATTTCTACATAAATGGAAATGATCCGGAGACTCTTCCAGGTCCGTTGAGGATTGAATTCGTCTATTATCATTACTCTGATATGGATACTATGATTTGGCTGCCTAATTTTCTTGGCTCCTTTAGCACTAAAGAGGATTATAGATCTATGTGTGATACTCAGTTGTTGGTCCCTTCTTGGTTGTTGATGTTTCACACTGCCTTTATACCATCAGCCCATTATTTTCCAATATGGAGGATTTGGAAGTGCAGGCTTCCTTTGCAATGGACTCTGCAGAAGGTTGGGTTTTCTCTTTTGCATGTTTGCCTCTTTTGTCTCGCTGCAGATGAAATTGTTGATCATTTATTCATCTCTGGTAAATTTTCATCTTTTCTATGGAGATATTCGCAGGGAATTTGTGAATCTCAATATCACATGGAAGGTTTTGTACAACTTAGGGAATCTGTGTATCAGGTTGATTACAGTACTCAGGTGAAACCTTTGCTACTCTCTGTTGTTTCATCGCGTGTCTCTTTTATTTGAAGAGCTCGTAATTCTCTTGATTTTGAGAACAAAATTGTCCCGACTTCTATTGGCATTCAGGAGCTTCATATTGTTGTTATGGTGACGGATCAGGCTGGATTTGGTGTTATGCGGAATGATGTTTCTGATCTGGTGATCTTGAGGTCTCTTATGATTTCTGGTTTATGTAAAAAACCTCATTTGATGAAGTATATTCAGTGGATACCCCTGATTTCTCAGTGTTTGAAAATTAATATTGATGGGGCTGTCTCGGGTGCTCCAGGACCATCAGGCTGTGGTGGCGTCTTCCACACATACAGAGGATTTGTTAAAGGTTGTTTCTATCATTTTCTTGGTAATGGGTTTTCAATTGATGTTGAGTTATGGGCTATGATTAAGGCTTCCTGGTATGATTCTTTTCATGGCTGGACAATTTCATGGCTGGAATCTGACTCTACTTTGGCGGTTGACATCCTTCGAAACCGATCAAGGAATGTTCCATGGAGAATGATTTCAAATTGTGATGATTTTATGAATCTTGTGGAGAAGTTCTGTTTGGTTCTCACTCATGTTTATAGGGAGGCGAATCGGTTTGATGATTCTCTTTCTAAACGTGCCATTGAAGAGGTTAGTTCTTTTTAGTTATTTGTCACACCAACTTTCTGTTGTGAGTTGGTGGCTACGGATGCGCATGGTGATGTGTACATTCGGTTTTGTTAGCCCCTCATGTTTCTGCACTCTTACATACATTATTATTTTTAAAAAAAATTTACGCAGAACAGTATTTTTTTCTATTTCTGGGATTTCAGGAAATTAATTAATTGTATATATGTGATTAATTAATTTTTGAATTAATTTATGGAATGATCTGAATATTCAATTTCTACATTATATAAATTAATTTTTGAATGAATTAATTAGTTTTTGTTTTACATGTGATGTTGTGATACATGTAATATTGTGAGATTTAGATATATATGATAATCATGTGTTGTACAGGGTATGCTGCATCAAAATCCCACAGTGATTATTGAGATGATGAATAGTAATAATGGAATTTAGATATGCATTGAGATGATGAATGGTAACAATGTCATTCATATAAGAATTGATAAGATAAATGGAAACATTTTGATTCTGATATGAATTGAGATGATTAATGGTAGAAATGGAATTTAGATATGGATTGAGAAGATGAATGATAATAATTGAATTCAAATGCATGATATTCCATAGGGATAGGTTAGTCCTCGGCATGGGTCGAAGTGGGTATTGACGTTTGAGTGTTTTGGGGAACCCATGAGTTATGTTGTTAAATAAAATGTAATTGAATAAATGTAAATTTTTTACATTACTGATTTTATATTATTCCTTGTACTACCTTATACACTGTTATTGACTGGATATTTATTTAGACACCACTGGTGGTGTCCTACAGAGTTGTATGCACACCCTACTCGGGCTTCCTGATTGGTACCCAAATAGATTTCATGGTTAAGAGATTTGTTAAATACAAGGTCTTTATATTGTGTTGTTGAGTCAGTATGGATCATGGATGAGAGAACATGACATGGTTTTGGACCCTTTGGGGATTATTCACCTTCTTCTTTTATTATTGGTTTTTCATATTGATGCTTGACACATATTGGAATGACGTATCTACTGTTCAGTTTGGATTATTATATTTTCGATTTTGGTCATCTTTTTCTTTGAGAATTATTCTAGATACAACTTTATTATTTAGTTTTTCTATTTTATTTCCACTAGGGTATTGCTATAATAGCGAGGGTATATTCTCCCCTTGATCGATATTATACTCTCTCCTCTAGTTAGTATAGTATAGAATATAGGGAGGCATTCTTGAGATCAAGTGACTGATCGACTCAGGGAACAAGTTTGTGGCACCTAGGCTAGGACATTACAATAGACAAGATGGGGATTACACTATCTTTAAGGCCCACATATTCATTAGCTTCACACCAATTAACAGCTGGGTAAGGAATGATGATTGGATTCATGGGGGATATTTCAACATAAAAATTATGTAAGGTCTTACACATTTTTTACCCAAACAATTCATGATTTCCAAAATCATGGATGCTACACAAAGATTCATAAACTAGTATGAATGTTAGGTACGTTAGTATTTCAGCTCTTTCTCCTAGTATGAGGACCACATATATTCTTATGTCACATTGAGAGGACAAAAGGGTACTAATGGAAATTGGGGTAGATTATATATTAGATATGGGTTAGTCATCATTTGCATGTTGATCTATGTGATGTTTCACAAGTATCCCCATGAGAAGATTCCTAGATATCAAGGGTAAGATGATCATGATTACACCGAAGTCCCGATCAATTGGAAAGGATATCCCATGAGAGCTCATAGATCAATGAATTACATAATAGATGGGGTGTATAGTGATATTTATATCATGAAAATATATGTATGATTTTATTAGATAAATCATTGGTGGGATATCTTTTTGGTGGTTTTGACCATAAACAAAGAAGTTAAAAGGTCATTTTGATTGATTATGGACATATATATGATTTGAGTGAAGGAAGGTATTTTAAATTGGATAAATCACCCATGTTTACATTGTACATGATGTGAAAATCAGTATGTCATGTGCTCTATGGTCATAGACCATTGCAAATCAGAAAACTTTTACCCTAGGAACATCAACTTTTTCATAGAATTATTATGATATACAACCATATATGGCACACAAATTTTGGTTAGTTAAATTTTTTCATTCATAATAGGGCTTCATGAGTATCCCCCCATGAATAATGTTCTTCAAAAATTACCTATGGATGAATCTTATAGAGGTACCTTATGATGAAATTTCATGAAGGTTAATTATGAAATAACCTCGCATATGGGGCTTGTGAAGGAACATCATGGTGTTTAATCAACTGAGAATAATTATGGTTGTTTCTATTTTATTATCATTTAATTCAGAAATTACCTATAGGTTTTATTCTAGGAGATGATCAGACCAACACATCAAAAAAATAGTAATCATTGAAAGGAAGGAAGACTCATTCTAAAAGTGGAATGGTATCTCTAAATGGGTAAAAGGTTCTCTTCTATTTGAAATTTGTTCCTAGTATTTATAGGCATAAAATTCCAGCTACCCCCAATCAAGGTGAACACATAGGTGATATATTGATATTGAGGGTTACATGGTTACAATGTAGAACCATTGTCAAAATGTAAAAGAAGTTCATCTATGAAGGGACCATGTAATAGAAAATAAACTACATAAATTAGCTAAAAATGAATGTAACCCATCACTACAAGAAAACAGTCGTTTTGCAGCGGTATTTTCGTGGCGGTTTTAAAAACCACCACAAAATAGCTTTCGGGACGGTATTTCGCGGCGGTTTTTAAAACCACCGCGAAATGTGTAAAAAAAATTTAATTTTTTTTTAATTTTTTTTATTTTTTCAAGGATTAGCGGTGGCTTTTTAAAAAACCGCCGCGAAATAGCAGCAGTTTGGGTAAAACCGCCGCGAAATGAAATGAAAAAAATAAAAAAACATGAGAAACCGTGAAATCACTAAAATGACCATAACTTTTGATCCGAGCGTCCGTTAGAGAACCAAAACCAGTCAAATTGAAGCTCATGAAGAGATCTAGAAGAATGTATAATCAAAACCATGAGACAGTCTAAGGTTCATAAGATATGAGAGTTGTAAGAAAGTTGAAAAAAGTTCTCCAACTTCAAATGGCCATAACTTTCACTCCGGGTGTCCGTTTGGGCTCTACCACATATCAAATCGAAGCCAGTGAAGAGAACTACACGCCTGATCAACATAAGAAAGCTTTTGTCGTGTTTGTAGACCCCAAAAACCCCTCTGATGTCCCCCAAAACCCAGTTTTCGTCATCAGTGTCCCATCGAACTTGTCTTCAAACGGACCTAACTTTCGATCCGCGTGTCAGTTCGGACTCCTCCACCTTCCAAATCGTAGGTTGTTCCATAAGCTTCAGTTTGATTGGTTGCGACGCCTACATAGAATCTTGGATCATAATTTATGGCCTTTTTAGTGGGTATCGGGTTTGTTATGTTTTTCGATGCCTCGTTTCTAGAACCTGTTACCCGTCAGCTTTTTTTTAAAAAGTCGTAACTTCTGATCCGTCAGTCCATTCGATCACTTTCACCTATCAGCTCGAAGATCGTTTTAGGATCTTTGATTTGACTGGTCGCGGATATGGAACGGACTCTCGGATCATAAGTTATCTCTGTTAATGTGAGTCCAATGTTTTTGTCACCTTATGACCGTTTTGACGGGTTTTAACGGTTGCTCCATTTATTACTATTTATTTGGGTTTCCATGACTTTTTATCTTTATCAATGGGTTTTTGTGGGTTATTATGATGATTGTGTTGAATTCTTAATGGGTTTTCCAGAGTTGTCATGAGTTTTCATGCTTTCTCATTCTTTCTAATGCCTCATTCTTCATGCTTCTTCATCCGTTTTCATGCGTTTTCATGATTTTTCATCTCTTATCACGTCTTTTCATACTTTTTCATGTGTTTCATTTATTATTTATTATTTATTATTTATTATTTATTATTTATTATTTATTATTTATAATATACTTTAATTTATCTATTATCTATTATTTGGTACTGGTTATTTATTATTTATTATTTATATTCATTTATTATTTATTATTTATTCTTTATATTTAATTATTATTTATTATTTATTATTTATTATTTATTATTTATTATTTATTATTTATTAATAATAACAATAAAATATTATTATTATTAATATTTGTTTCTGGTTATTTATTATTTATTATTTATTATTTATTTATTATTTATTACTTATTATTTCTTATTTCTTATTTCATGTTTATTATTTATTATTTATTATTCATTATTTATTATTTATTATTTATTATTTATTATTTATTATTTATTATTTATTATTTATATTTATTATTTGTTTATTATTATTTATTATTTGTTTATTATTATTTATTATTTATTATTTATTTTTATTTATTTTTATTATTTATTCTTTATTATTATTTATTATTTATTATTTATTATTTATAATTATTTATTTATTATTTATTATTTATTACTTATTATTTATTATTTATTAATAATAATATTTTATTTATTATGTGTTATTTATTATTTAATATTTATTATTAAATATTTTTATTATTTATTATTTATTCTTTCTTATTATTTATTATTTTTTATTTTTTATTTTTTGTTTTTTATTTTTTATTTTTTATTTTTTATTTTTTATTTTTTATTTTTTATTTTTTATTTTTTATTTTTTATTTTTTATTTTTTATTTTTTATTTTTTATTTTTTATTTTTTATTTTTTACTTTTTATTTTTTACTTTTTATTTTTTACTTTTTATTTTTTATTTATTATTTTTTATTTGTTATTTCTTATTTCTTATTTCTTATTTCTTATTTCTTATTTCTTATTTCTTATTTCTTATTTCTTATTTCTTATTTCTTATTTCTTATTTCTTATTTCTTAGTTACTATTTATTATTTATTAATAATAATATTTTATTTATTATGTGTTATTTATTGTTTAATATTTATTATTAAATATTTCTTTATTTCATTTTTATTATTTATTATTATTTATTATTATTTATTATTATTTATTATGAATTATTTATTATTTATTATTTATTATTTATTATTTATTATTTATTATTTATTATTTATTATTTATTATTTATTATTTATTATTTATTATTTATTATTTGTTATTTGTTATTTGTTATTTATTATTTATTATTTATTAATTATTATTTATTATTTATTATTTATTATTTATTATTTATTATTTATTATTTATTATTTATTATTTGTTATTTATTATTTATTATTTATTATTTATTATTTATTATTTATTATCTATTATTTATTATTTATTATCTATTATTTGTTATCTATTATTTATTATCTATTATTTATTATCTATTATTTATTATCTATTATTTATTATCTATTATTTATTATTTATTATTTATTATTTATTATTTAGTATTTAGTATTTATTATTTATTATTTCTAATTTATTACTTATTATTTTTTTTCATTATTTGTTATTTGTTTATTATTATTTATTATTTGTTTATTATTATTTATTATTTGTTTATTATTATTTATTTTTTTATTATTATTTAATACTTATTATTATTTATTATTTATTATTTATTTTTATTTTTATTTATTTTTTTTCTTTATTCTTTATTATGATTTATTATTTATTATTGTTTATTGTTTATTGTTTATTGTTTATTGTTTCTTATTTATTATTTTTTATCATTTATTATTTATTATTTATTATTTATTATTTATTATTTATCAGTTATTAGTTATTATATATTATTTATTATTTATTATTTATTATTTATTATTTATTACTTTTTATTTTTTTTTTTTTTTTTTTTTAATTTTTTTATTTATTATTTATTATTATTTATTATTATTTGTTTATTATTATTAATTATTATTTATTATTATTTATTATTATTTATTATTATTTATTATTATTTATTATTATTTATTATGAATTATTTATTATTTATTATTTATTATTTATTATTTATTATTTATTATTTATTATTTATTATTTATTATTTATTATTTATTATTTGTTATTTGTTATTTGTTATTTATTATTTATTATTTATTATTTATTATTTATTATTTATTATTTATTATTTATTATTTATTATTTATTATTTATTATTTATTATTTATTATTTATTATTTATTATTTATTATTTATTATCTATTATTTATTATTTATTATCTATTATTTGTTATCTATTATTTATTATCTATTATTTATTATCTATTATTTATTATCTATTATTTATTATCTATTATCTATTATTTATTATTTATTATTTATTATTTAGTATTTAGTATTTATTATTTATTATTTCTAATTTATTACTTATTATTTTTTTTCATTATTTATTATTTGTTTATTATTATTTATTATTTGTTTATTATTATTTATTATTTGTTTATTATTATTTATTTTTTATTATTATTTAATACTTATTATTATTTATTATTTATTATTTATTTTTATTTTTATTTATTTTTATTCTTTATTCTTTATTATTATTTATTATTTATTATTTATTATTGTTTATTGTTTATTGTTTATTATTTCTTATTTATTATTTTTTATCATTTATTATTTATTATTTATTATTTATTATTTATTATTTATCAGTTATTAGTTATTATATATTATATATTATATATTATTTATTATTTATTATTTATTACTTTTTATTTTTTATTTTTTTTTTATTTTTTTTATTTTTTTATTTATTATTATTAATTATTATTTATTATTATTTATTATTATTTATTATTATTTATTATTATGTATTATTATTGTTATTTATTATATCTATTAGTTATGTATTATTTGTTATTTCAATTAATATATATAAGTATATTAAATTCTGTTTATTAACCAAATGGCGAGCCAGCTGGAGTGGTAAAGTCTTTGGAAAATATGCAAGAGGTTAGGGGTTCAAATCTCACCAAACGCAGTATTTCTTTATATTGTATGGGCATGTGCATTTGCATGTGCATGGGATGTGCATGCATGGATAAATAAAGTAAATAAAGTAATACGAAATAAATAAGTAAAATAAATTCGAAATAAATAAAATAAAAAATAAATACGATATAAAATAAATTCGAAATAAATATATAAATAAATAAATAAAATATATAAAATAAATACGAAATAAATAAAATAAATAAAATAAATAAATAAAGTAAATAAATAAAATAAATAAAATAAATAAATAAATAAATAAATAAATAAAATAATTAAAAAATAATTCAAAAAATAAAAAATAAAAAATAAAAAAAAATAAAATAGAAATAAAAAAACCATCGCGAAATGTTCTTCGACGGTTTTGAAAACCACCGTGAATAGTTTCCCGATGCACGATTTCGCGGCGGTTTTTCAAAACCGCCGCTAAATGGCTTTTTTTCCGTAGTGATCGTCATAACTAGCTATGATAGGTTTTAATGGAAAAATGAATAACATCAGTTCGGGAGGCGGGGTCCCTCCATACACACGATCAATGATTTTGTAACACATTTGATGGAAGTGGAAATAGTTGTAGGTAAATAAATTATTTTAAAAAGTCCCAGTATAAGTAAGATAAGTATTTTATTACATCATAATGTTTTAATAATAATTTAAGTAGGTTAATAAAGAAATAAAATTAAAATTCTTGTTGATGAATGTCACCTCTTCATCGGGTATCCTGCTTAATATTACACCAAAATCCATCCAAGGTTATATTTATGACCAAAATAAGTCATATATGATTAGGGTATGGAATTTTTAAAGTTATTTTGGATGTTTTTTACCAATAAAAATAGGATTGAAGGAGTGATGAAGAGAGGATAGGGGGTGGCCTTTTATATGAGAGGTGAGTGGTGCCCTTATAATTTTTTGAAAGTATTCAATCATAGCCACATTTTTATAATGCCAAAAGCTTCAAAAATGTGACCTTATCTAAGATAGAATATTTTGGGTTGTAATAAGTCCTTAAAATTGGTTTTTTATTATTTTTAGGCCATTTTAACCCTTATCATTTTAGTTTAACGCCCGAAGAAGAAGTTTTTTTACCTCAACTACAGTAAATGTTTTTTAACCCCATTAGATTTGGTTAAAAAAATAAGTTGACCAAATTTGAAATTTGAAATTATTATTATTTTAAATATTTAATTGATTTTAAAATATTAATTTCACAGTAGTGGAAAATATTATTTAAAAATATATCTATAGATGTGATGGGAAAACACATTTTTAAAGATAAAATGTTCAAAAGGTTATAAAGATCTTAAATCCAAATTTAATATGAAAATTATTATAATTTAATAAATTGGATAAATAGATATATAATTTAAATAATTTTATTTTAAAACCAATTTAAGATATATTTTAACATTATAAATAATTTATACTAATCAGCAGTTTTTAATTAAAATTTCATATTTTTCAGTATTCATCAAAAAATTAATCTTTTTAGAAAATTCTAAAAAAATAACCCTAATAAAAATTAAAACGTTTTATTTAAAAAATAAAGTTTATTTTATCAAATAGTTTATCTCAAAATTTAGATAATTATATTTAAAACAAAACATTTAGATGTCATAAAAATGTGTGTTTATAATAAGTGTATTTTTTAGCAAAATTTTATAATATATTAACTCAATAACTAATAAAAATCAATTTAAGTCTCTAAATTAATATTAATTGATAAAAAATATATTTTTTTTATTTTAATAATTTTTCATTTTGGGTTATTTTAATTAATTAAAATGGAGAAACATTATGTATATTAAAATAGTTTTTAGAAAAAATCAATTTTCTAAGCCCTAATAGAAAACTTATAATAAAATAAATTATAATGACAATTAAATTGTAATTAATTAGATTAAATATAACTAATTATTATTTATGTTATATAAAATAATATTAAAAACATAATGTGAGTTTTAAATTACTTAATTTATTAAAAAACATTAAAAAATCGATATTTTGCACTATTCACTGAAAAATCAATATTTTCCTACAAAAACTAAAATCTCAACCAAATTGATTTTTTTATTTCCCAATTCAAAAATTTAATTTAATTTCATGAAATAAATTTTCTAAAATTTTTAAAAATGGATTATAATATTCTTTTCAAAAAAATAAATAAACTTTCATTTTTGAAGAATAAAACAACTTTATTAAAAATTGATCAATTTTTTAATAAAAATTTATCAAAAATTTATATCGATTAAGATATATATATATATCATAAACTGGTTTATACTATTCAAACATTCCAATTTAACAGCTATCTTATAATGATTATATATATCATTGGTCATTTAAGCTCTCTATTTCATCTTGAATTGGCTATCGAACTTGTAAAATCTTAGTGTTGCATGTACTACAAGACATAGATGAGATTAAATATATTTTAAAATAAGTATATCATAAATTCTTTGGGATTTTCATTATTATCTATTTTAAGTGTTGTATATTGTTTATGCTATCAAACTTAATTTTCCCCATTTAAAATCACAGGGAGTTAAACTCCCCCACCCCTTTAAAAAATTGTGTCCTTGTATATTATAATTTTTCTTTATAATTGAAGGATTCACATCTGAAAATAAATTTTAACCTGAATCATAATAATGTTTAGTAAGACATCTTATTGATAAAATTGAATGGGAGTCGAATGTTTATTAGGATTAACACATAACTAGATTTCTAAGAAGGAAAGAATTTGTGGTATGTAATGACATGTAAGAGGTGGAAAATCATAAATAATTATATACAGTGATATATTCCATTGATCATGAGAAATTAAATGATTATTGGAAGGTTAAAACCCTCAAAACCACTAATATTTGATAATCAAAAAGAATATTGCCTCATCCGAATTGAACGTAGTTGGATAATCTTATTGTTTCATGATCCTTCTTCTAGAGTTGAGTAATTATATTACCTTGTAGACTAATAAAACATAGAAATATATTTACATGATTAGCATAATTTAATCCTTTAATCAATTTCCACCACAATCTCTTATTTTCTCCAAACAATGTGCAATCTAGATGAATTTTTAATGCTTGAAAAAATAAAATAAACTTTTAAAGGAACACAAAATCCCCAAAATCATAAAAATATATATATCATGTCTTTAGAAATTTACTAAAATGGTTTGAATATAGAAATATAATTTCCAAAAAAATAAACCTTCATACATTAATATCCAAATTTCAATAGGAATACCCAATGTTCAAATAAAATCATTCCAAAAATAACTATCCTTAAAATTATTCAATCATTTCCTGACTATATTCAAAATAAAATTCTCATAATAATTTATCATATATTCTTCCTAGATAAATCAACCTTTATCCATCAAATAAAATATCATGTTATTTAAAAATAAATATAATCTTTACCTGTAAAAATTTCATACTAAAATGGACATCATGTAGGCATGTGGAAGGTGATACACCCTTGTCTCCCTTTGTTTGTGTGCTCAAGCCTCATGGCCTTACCAGATGTGTTGGGTTCTCACCAATCCTTCAGGTTGTCCTTTTTTCATTAAAAGTGAAAAATATAATTCATCCCCAAATAAAACGACAAATTGTTCCAAGGGGTTATAAGAACCCAAACCAAATAAAACATATTCTGAAATTCCATTAATAACTTCAAAATGTTTACTAATTAAAACCCCTAAATGGTGTGCCTATGACGTTGAATATAGTGACGCAAACTTTTCTTACATTACTATTACATCATTTTCAAGATAAACAACATAATATTATAACATATAGAGGATCCAATGGTTTAGTGTCTTGGGAAAACTAGGACCATACCTAACAAATACAATATCAAGCATAAAAATTTATTTAATTTCTTCTTCTCTAGCTTCTTATTGGCTCTTTTCCACTCCTTAGTACATGTAGCCACCTGAGGATATACATCAAAAGGGGTGAGCTAGAAGCCCAATAATAGGATAGAAAATAACAATATAGCATGGGGTGATCATAATCATGACATAGGCAAAAGATCATGAACATGATAGGAGCATAATTAAAAGACTTGAAAGGTGTACATACATAAAAATTAAACATCGTGTCTTAGTGGTTAACTACCACACATACTTTTGAACCAAGATAGAATCTTTTTCACACATAATTTCACATTTAATAATGAGATTCAACACTTTTCCCAACGCATTGGAGCGCTGTATAATTCTGGGCGCACCCGTCACATCATAAAATTATCATCATCATGCTTGACACATAGAACACATATCACAAATGTACATAAAAACCCCATCGAATGTAATGGTTTTCATCTCATAATAACACATTCATATGCTTTGGGTTCCCAAAATAAAGAGGGAATAACATACATGTTACAAGAACCATCCACTTTGGGTGAGAAGTAAAAGGGGTGTTCTAAAAAGAGGATTTCTTTTGGAAAACAATTTGTTTGACATAAAAACCAGTGAAAACATTTATATCCCATAAAATTATAGATAATGATGAAAAAATTATCTTTAAGGAGTAACCATATCAAAAGTGGAGTGAAATAGGGAGAACCTGAAGGAAGAAAATTGGGTTTGAGATTTCCCCTTACCTTGTATCTGAATGCTTACTTCTCTTTAATGTCCTGTATAATGACATTATATTCATTTATTAGAAATTAAAGAACCTTTTATACATTAATTTGGTTCATTTTGGTTTCATTATTTCATTTTATGTTCCTTGGGATGATTTATAGAGTTTAAAATCATTGTTCGGGGATGTACGTTTTTATGGTTTTTCTTGGGTGATTCATTTGTATTCATAAATTGAAGTTTGAGTAGAACATGGGTAAACATCCAGAACTGATATTAAATGTTATTAATTATATTAAAGGAGTTTTAATGATCTTATAATGAATCGTATTATATCCATATGGATGAGTCACTAGATAAGAGTTAAATGAAGATTGTGTGGGTTAATTTGGGTGGTTTTCCGATCACAATGAACTTGTTTTTACTTATCACTTAGTAATATGGACATAGATTATTTTCAGAACATTAAATAGGACATAATACATATAAAATATTCTGTTTCAACCATAAAAATGGTTTCATGACCAGATCTGATGGTAGAAATGGAAGAAGAAAGCATGTCGTTCTTGAAGGTGATAAATTAACACATAACGAACAACATTCTCTTTAAAAAAATAAAAGGAAGAGGGAAAGGGGTTGGATGACATAATATCTCATTATAATCATAAAATTATATTATATGTATAATAATGGAGTTAAAATACCATTTGGATGATGATAGGTGGGGAGAGATCAAGAATTGAATTTGAACTTGAAAGGAAATTAAGGAGAAGAGGGAGAAAAATTACCTCTTAAATCTTCCTCTTGAGATCCTCCTTAAAGAAACTAGGTTTGGTATTTTGATAATATCAGAAGCTCTTGGACGTGGGGGAGGGACTAGGGAAGGTATTTTTTCGGAGTTTAGAGAAGTCTTGGAGCTTGAGAGGTGTGAGGAATTGAGGGTGTGAAGGGTGGCTTTTATAGTGGAGGGGAGAGGGGTTTCCTTAATATAAAATTCATTAGTTTATTAATTTCACCTAAAACAAGGTATAGTGAATCTTGAATGACCAATAATATTAATTTTATCATGTGATCCTGAATCAAGTGGGCTTACATCAGCAGAAAATCATCAATTACTCAATGAATCCATTATTTAGCATTTATTGTGAATTATCAGATTCTACTATTCATTAAAAATTCAAGTGTCTCAGGAAAATCCCAAAAATTTACCCCATCTATTTTTAGACGTTTAGAATCCAAAAATAAAGTCCATTTTTCAAAAATAATTTTCTAAATATCATTAATTTAATATTTAATTAAAATAATAATATACTTAGAAAAATAGTTTTTAAGATTAAAACTTATTTTATAGTGCTTCCAAAAATTACGTAGGGTCTTATAAAATTATCTAAAAACTATAATACATTGATTCAATAATTTATGAAAACATTTTAGGGAAATAAATTTTCTTTTAAATTAATTAATTATTTATAATTAATTATTTATTAATTACAAAATACCAAAACTTTTACTAAGGTCAAATTGTCACTTTCTAAGATGTCTAAATTTTATTTAATTATTCATAGGTAATTTTACTCTTATGTTGGATGATTTTATATTCATAAGGGTAATATTACTATTCATAAGGGTATGTTACTATTCATAAGGGTAGGTTACTATTCACCAAAAATTTGTTTGTTTAATTAGACTCCAAAAAACATCTTAAACAAAACCGTGTATGTCAGATTTTCAAAATTCCCAATACAGATGTGACAAAATTATGTTTAAAGGTCACTTATCACTTAGCAGTTCATGGGAATTTCCATTTAAAAACTTCAGGTCGTTACATTCTCCCCACTTTAAGAAATTTCGCCCCTGAAATTTCACTTTACACAAACAGGTGATGGTACTTCTCCTTCATTGCCTCTTATGGTTCCCAAGTTTCTTCATCAAACATAAGGGTCCTACACAACACTTTGACAAGATGGGTTGTCTTGTTGCGTAGAACCTTATCTATCCGATCCAGAATCTTTACTGGCTTCTCCTCATAGGAGAGATCATCTTCCAGATGCACCACCTCTGAGTTTAGTACATGTGAGGTGTCTATTATGTACTTCCTCAGTAGTGACACATAAAACACATCATTAACTTGAGCCATATTTGGTGGAAGTTCAAGATGATAGGCCACGGCTCCTATACGGTCAAGGATTTCAAAGGGGGAAATATACCTTGGTCTTAGCTTCCCATTCTTCTTGAATCGCCTGACTCTCTTCCATGGAGATATTCAAAGGAAGACTTTATCTCCAATGTCGAACTCCAAGTCCCTTCGACGGTTGTCAGCATAGCTCTTTTACTGACCTTGAGCATCATTGATGTGTTTCTGTATGACTTGAACCTTCTCTATCATCTCTTGAACAAGATCGGATCCAAGTAGCTTCCTTTCTCCAACTTCATCCAAACAGGTTGGAGTTCTAAATCACTTTCCATACAGAGCTTCATATGGACCCATCTAAATACTCTAGAGGAAGATATTGTTATATGAGAACTCAACCAATGGGAGATGCTGATCCCTTCCACCTTTGAATTCTAGAGAGTAGGCTCTTATCATATCTTCAAGCATCTGAATAGTTCTTTCAGACTGGCCATTAGTTTGGGGGTGATAGGTCGTGCTGAAATTTAATTTAGTAATCAAAGCATGTTGAAGGCTTCTCTAAAATTTATATGTGAACCTTGGATCACAGTCAGAGACAATTGAGAGTGGAACACCGTGCAGTCTCACCACTTCCTTCACATATATCTTTGCAAGTTGTTCAAGCGAGAGGTCTTCTCGAATAGAGATAAAATGGGCAATCTTTGTGAGTTGTTCAACCACAACCCATGTCGAATTATTTCCCTTTGACGTCTTCGGGAGACCTATGACAAAGTCCATAGTAACATTTTCCCATTTCTACATGGGTATTGGCAACAACTATATCATACCTTTGGACATTTTTCGCATAGCTTTAACTTGCTGACATACCAAGCACCTTGATATATATAATGCAATCTCCTTCTTCATGTTATCCCACCAGAAGTGTTCTCAAAGATCACGATACATCTTGGTACTCCCAGGATGGATAGAGAAAGTTGAGCTATGTGCATTTTCCAATTGCTTCTTCTTTATCCTGGGTGATGAAGGCACACAAAGCTGTGTTCCAAACCGAATCACACCATCATCATCGATATGAAACTCTTACAGCTTCCCTTCCTTTACTGCATTCACCGTCTTTTGTATCTCTACATCATCCCTTTGTGATTCCTTAATCTTCTCCTGGATGGATGGTTGCGCAATCATTTGGGAAAGGTATGATGTATCCTCTACCCTTATGATTTCCAAATCCATTCTTTTCATATCCATGGAGATTGGGTCTTTCTCAATCAGCAGTATGGATAGAGTAGTAGGTTCTTTTCTTCTTAGAGCATCAGCTACCTTGTTCGCCTATCCAGGATGATAGTGAATAGAGATATCATATTCCTTGATTAGCTCTAACCATCTCCTTTGACGCATGTTGAGCTCCTTTTGTGTGAATATATACTTTAGGATCTTGTGCTCGGTGTATATATCACACTTCTTGCCATAAAGGATGTGTCGCCGGATTTTCAAGGCAAAAATCATGGCTTCCAGCTCTAGATCATGCGTCGGGTAGTTCTTCTCATGGATGTTTAACTGTCGTGAGGCATAGGGTATCACATTATCATTTTTCATGAGTGCACAACCCAAGCCTTTCTTTGAAGTATCACTGTATATCACAAAACATTCTCCACTTTTCAGTAGTGTGAGTATAGTTTCAGTGATCAGACTTCTCTTTAGCTCCTTGAAGCTTCCCTCACATTCTTCTATCCAGACATGCTTCACCCCTTTCATTGTTAACTTGGTTAGCGGTCTTGACAATCGTGAGATGCATCTCACAAAACGTCGGTAGTACCCATCTAATCTAAGAAAACTACGGATTTCTGTGACACTAGAGGGCCTGGGCCATTCCCCAATCTCATTTGTCTTTGAAGGATCCAAAGAAATTCCCCCACTTGTGGTCACATGTCCCAAGAACGTGACTTTCTTCATCCAAAAGTCACACTTGCTGAACATGGCGTACAACTTCTCCTTTCTTAATGTCACCAACAAAAGTCTTAGATGTTCTTCATGGTCCTCCTTTCTCTTAGAGTATATGAGGATATCATCGATAAAAACTACCACAAATTTTTCAAGTTAATGTCTAAAGACTCTATTAATCAAATCCATCAAGATTGTAGGGGTATTAGTAAGTCCAAAGGGCATCACTAAAAACTCATTGTGATCATACCTTGTACGGAAGGTAGTCTTCTGAATATCATCCTTCTTCACCTTTACCTAATGATATCTAGAATTAAGATCCACCTTTGAGAAGTATTGATCTCTTCTTAACTAGTCAAACAAGTCATCAATCCTTGGGAGAGGATACATTTTCTTTATGGTGATCTTGTTGAGTTATCGATAATTGATACACAGCCGCATTGTTTCATCCTTCTTCTTCACAAAGAGCATCGGTGCACCCCAATGTGATTCACTAGGGCGTATGAACCCTTTGTCTAGATGCTCTTGTATCTGCTTCTTTAACTCCTCCAGTTCGATAGGAGCCATCCTGTAGGGACACATCGAGATTGGAGTAGCTCTAGGAATGAGTTCAATCGAGAACTCTACCTCATGATCTGGGGGAATTTCGGGTAACTCTTCAAGAAATACATTATCGTATTCCCTCACTATGGGAATTTCCTCATGGTTGGAAATTTCCTCCGAATCAACCATTTGGGCGAGGTATGCTTCTTTATAGGGGATCAACACCCACACCATTGAAGGATTTTTCACAGGAGATTCAGGATCATCATTAAATTTTTAGAGGAAAATGGGATGGTTCGGAATATGAAAAGATATTTCCTTTTCCCGATAATTGAAATGTTCTCTATATAACGAGAGACAATCCATTCCCATTATAGTGATGAATTCCACCGAGGGAAGTATTACGAGATTTTCTAGAAGAATCTTTCCAAATACGCCAATAGGAGAAGAGTCAAACACTTGGGTTTCAATGATTCCACCACTTGGTGTTTTTATAGATATCTCTACTTCAAGGATTCGGGGCTTCGATTCTATAGTTCTAGCAAACTTCCATGATATAAAGTAATGTGCAGAACCAGAATCTAATAAGACTTTTTCCATTTTTGAGTGAAATAGAATTGTACCTTGTACGACTTCATTATCATTATCCACCTCTGCAGTAGTGATGGTATAAGCCTTCCCTTGTTCCTTTGGCTTTGGTGGATGCTGACACTGGTTACCCTCGAGAGATCGAGGTTTAGTGCACTAGTTTGCATAGTGTCATAGCTCCCTACACTTGTAGCATTGAACATGAGTGGTTCTCTCATTTCATCAGCTACATTCTCCTTCCTTTTTATGTCTTTTCGGCACTCTTGAGCATTATTTCCTTATTTCTCACACTTAAAGCACTTCCTAGTCCCTTTGAGGTAGTTCCTAGGGTGCAACTTCCCACATTTTTGGCATGTGGGTCGTTGAGTTTTTCTTCCCTCCATTGTCATTAGATCCACCAGCTTGAAACTCCATCTTTCTTTTCTTATCACTATAGCCATGGGACCATTATCCAAACTCCATCTCCACTTTGAGAGCACACCGAAAAACTTCTTCATAACTCCCAAAGTCTCAAATTACAAGAGCCTTTCAAAGGTGTGGTTTTAATCCACTAAAGAATCTATCCATTTTGCTATAATTGTTGATAACAAGACCCAAAGCGTACCATAAAATCCTTGTGAAATTCTCTTCATACGTTGTGACATATTCTCCTTCTTTTTTATTGAACTCTATAAATTCTCTATCCATCTTCGTGCGATGATTTTGTGGGAAGTACTTATTAAGAAACATTATCTTAAAGTCTTCCCATTCCATCTCTTCAATTTCCTCCCTTGGCTTGGTGTTCTTAATCAAATCCCACCATTGATCAGCTTCTCCATCTAGACGACAAATGGCTAGGGTCACCTTCTCCATCTCATAATATTAAAGAATAGAAATGATCTTCTCCATGGATTTGACCCACTGTTCCGCAACTAGTGTATTGGAAGATCCGTTACACATCGGTGTTCGTTGCCGCATAAAACATTCAATAGCCAATTGCTACCTCTTTGGTGAAGGGGGACGTTCCCCATTATTATGGTTATTGTTCATAATCTAAGATAATTGGGTAATAATCTCCATGATGTTTTGAACTCCACCTCCCAAATCATTAGGGATTTTGTTCAGGAAATCGTTGCATTGGTCCTCGTAAGAGTTGTTGGCCTGATTTCTCCTTGTTCCCACCATTTTCTAAAATAGAAAAGGTTAGAACACAACATAAGTAAACAAGTCATGAATACATAAATTATTCATTTGATCAATTTATACTAAAAGCATAACATATGGGATCCCTATTTAAATATACTTGTGTGCATATTTGTACTTAGTCTCATGCTATAGGTTTCCTCTAGGGTTCACTAATCCAAATTCCCAAATTAACTAATCCTTTCCTCTGATACCAACTATAGCAACCCAACCTTTTAGTACATTACTATTACATCACTTTCAAGATAAACAACATAATAGTATTACACATAGAGGATCCAAAGGTTTAGTGTCTTGGGCAAACTAGGACCATACATAACAAATACAACATCAAGCATAAACATTTATTTTATTTCTTCTTCTCGAGCTTCATATTGGCTCTTGTCATATCCTTAGTAAATGTAGCCACTTGAGGATATACATAAAAAGGGGTGATATAGAATCCCAGTAAGAGGATATAAAATAACAATATAGCATGGGGTGATCATAATCATGACATAGTCAAAATATCATGAACATGAGAGGAGAATAATTAAAAGACTTGAAATGTAGAAATGCATAAAAACGAAACATCATTTCTTAGTGGTTAACTACCACACATACTAGTAAACCAATCTAGATTCTTTTTCACACATAATTTCACATTTACACAAGAGATTCATCACTTTACTCAATGCATTGGAGGTCTGTATAATTTCGGATGCACCCGTCACATTTAAACATTCATATTTCTCTATATAATTCTGGGCGCACCCGTCACATCATAACCTTATCATTATCATGATTTCCACATAGAACACATATAAAAAATGTACATAACTAACCCATGGAATGGAATGGGTTTCATATCATAATAACACATTCATAAGCTTTGGGTTCCCAAAAGAAATATGGAATAACATACATGTTACAAGAACCGTCCACTTTGAGTGAGCACTAAAAGGGGTGTTCTTAAAACAGGATTTATTTTGGAAAACATTTTGTTTCACATAAAAAAAAGTGAAATCATGTATATCCTATAAAATTAAATACAATTATGAAAAAATTATCTTTAAGGAGTAACCATATCAAAAGTGGAGTGAAAGAGGGAGAACCCAAAGGAAGAAAATTGGGTTCGAGATTTCCCATTACCCTGTATCCGAATGATTCCTTCTCTTTAATGTCTTGTATAATGACATTATATTCATTAATTAGAAATTAAAGAAACTTTTATACATTAATAGTTATCATTATGGTTTCATTAAGTCATTTTATGTTTTTTGGATGACTTATAGAGTTTAAAAACATTGTTCATGGATGTTCATTTTTATGGTTTTTCATGGGTGGTTCACTTGTATTCATAAATTGAAGTTCGAGTAGAACATGGGTAAACATCCAGAACATATATTAAATTTTATTAATGATATTAATGGAGTTTTAATGATCTTATAATTAATAATATTATATCCATGTGGATGAATCATTAGATAATAATTAAATGAAGATTGTTTGGGTTAATTTGGGTAGTTTTTCAATCACAACGAACTTATTTTAACATATCACGTAGTAATATGCCCATAGATTATTTCCAGAACATAAAATAGGAAATAATACATATAAAATATTATATTTAAACCATAAAAATGGTTTCATGACCAGATTTGAAGGTAGAAATGGAAGAAAAAGCATGTCGTTCTTGAAGGTGATAAATTAACACCTCCCGAACAACGTTCTCTTTAATAAAATAAAAGGAAGAGGGAAAGGGTGTTGGATGATATAATATCACATTAGAATCATAAAGTTAAATTATATGTATAATAATGGAGTTAAAAGACCATTTTAATGACGATAGGTGGGGATATATCAAGAAATGAACTTGAATTTGAAAGGAAATTAAGGAGAAGAGGGAGAAAAATTACCTCTTAAATCTTCCTCTTGAGATCCTCCTTAAGGAAGCTAGGTCGGGTCTTTTGATGATACCATAAGCTCTGGGACGTGGAGGAGGGGATAGGGAATGCTTTTTGGTAGAGTTGAGAGAAATATTGGAGCTTTAGAGGAGTGAGGAAATGAGGGTGTGAAGAGTGGCTTTTATAGTGGAGGGGAGAGGGGTTTCCTTAATATAAAATTCCTTAGTTTATTAACTTCCCCTAAGACAAGTAATAGTGAGTCTTGAATGAACAAGAATAGTAATTCTACCATGTGATCCTAAAACTAGTGGGATTACATCAGTAGAACATCATCGATGACTCAATTAATCCATTATTTAGCATTTATTGTGAATTATCAGATTCTACTATTCATCAAAAATTCAAGTATCTCAGAAAAATCCCAAAAATTTACCCCATCCATTTTTTGATGTCTATAATCCAAAAATGGAGTCCATTTTTCAAAAATAATTTTATAAATATCATTAATTTAATATTTATTTAAAATCATAATATACTTAGGAAAACAGTTTTTAAGATTAAAACTGATTTTATAGTGCTTTCAAAAATTACGTAGGGTCTTATAAAATTATCTAAAAACTATAAGACATTGATTCAATAATTTATGAATACATTTTAGGGAAATAAATTTTCTTTTAAATTAATTGATAAATTATAATTATTTATTTATGACTTATAAAATACCAAAACTTTTACTAAGGTCAAATTGTTACTTTCAAAGATGTCTAAATTTTATTTAATTATTCATAGGTAATGTTACTCTTATGTTGGATTATTTTATATTAATAAGGGTCATATTACTATTCTTAAGGGTATGTTACTATTCATAAGGTTAGGTTACTATTCACCAAAAAATTATTTTTGTTTAATTAGACTCCAAAAAACATCTTGAACAAAACCGTGTATGTCAGATTTTCAAAATTCCCAACACAGAATTGACAATATTATTTTTAAAGGTTACTTATCACTTAGTAGTTCATTATGTTGTGATTTCATGTTATTTTATAGCATAAATATAAGAAGGGAATTTCAATTGAAAAACTTTGGGTCGTTACATTGAAGATATGATCAACCATAATATTATGGACCTATGATGTTATCCATGACTCTTAGAATAACCTCACATAAAAACATCCTAATTTCAAAAGGTATGTAATCCTTTTCATTAACACCAACTATAACAAGCCCAAAATCAAACTCCATGATCCAGTGCTGAAATAATAAAATTTACATTTATGGAATTGATATAGATAACTGGGACCCAATTATTTTCCATCCAAATCATACAACATTTTAGGGAAAAATTATATCACTTACATTATCAAGGGAATTATAGGTTTATAGTTTTAGATAATTAGTACAAGATCCTAAATAAACAATACATATTTCATTAAGTGATAATTTTTTTCTCATAACATAGATTTTCTACTTTCAAGTTATTTCATCATCGTAATCCATATAAAATACATTCTAGACTTAATTATTTAAACATCATTCCTTATAACCTCAGGAAAAGGTTCCATAAGAAGGCTGAGATAAAATTCTCAGTAAAGGTAAACATATGAATAAACAATTGAATGTCATAAATGAGAATAGTAATGAAATTAGGGTATGACGGCATAATCAAAGTTCATAAGAGAGTCCTAAAATTAATCATTCACAACAAGACCTAAATGATAAATTATAAAAAATGGAATAAGGAATTGAAAAAGGAAATAATAAAAATAATCAGTAATCAAATTCAATGTGATATCAATCATGATCAAAAGAAACATTATAAAATCAAGGAAATCATAGATAAAACATGTAGGTATTTTAAAATATCATCATTATATAACACTTATAGAGCCCTTATTGAACCCTAACAATTGCAATAACCATATGGTTATCACACAATATAATTTTCCAAATAACATATTCATTAACAAATGCATTTAAACACTATCTACACACACCCATCATATAAGATATAATGGGATCACCCAGTGCTATCTGGATATAGTGATAATATATAATTTCTTATAACTACATAATTAATAAACAACATAGAGCTTGTATTTCAACATAAAATTCATAAAAAATAAATATTATTTCATAACCATGATAAACCATGGAAAATAAATTTGATTTATCTGGATGTTTTTAAAAAATAATCAACCCATGGAAAAGAAATGGGTTCATTAAAAATATCTTTGAAACATGATTAATCTGTGGAAAAGAAACTGGTTCCATAAAAATCTATTTGAAAATATATTAATCCTTCTACAGAAATAATGAGAATGGTATCATAAAAAATATCTACATTAGATCATAAGTAATAATATGGGTTCTCGAATTTGATGAGTGGGAATACCATTAAAATATTATTTAATACATCTTTAGGAAAATAAAATTATCAATTTTAAAATAACATTATTTGAAACAAAAAATTAAAAACGTATTTTGAAAAACCATTTATTTTCAACAACCTTGGAAACATATATTGTATGCGTCAAAAATCATTTAAAACATTAATTGATAAATATTCCTTGTAAAATTCCAAAAAAATTTACAGAGAAATTTCTGACATCATGGAGGTTAATTTAATAGATGATGTAAGAGTTTAAAATAAAATTTATTTTTCAATATAAAATTGTTAGAAACGTTCCCTATTCTATAAATTTCTAGAAGGTTCATTTATCATTTTTAGAAATAGGAAAGTAAGAATTGTTTATAAAATGACATGAAGATTCCATTTTAAAAAATTTGTAAAAAGAAAAACATTTTTAAAATATTATTTTTAAATTAAAATTATAGTATGATAATAAATCATTTTTTAAAACAATTTTAGAAAATATTGTTTTGTAATAAAATCTATTTCCAATGAAAAATAGATATAAATTAATATTTCCATAAACAGTATTCTCAATTATTTTAAGTGAAAATATGTTTAAAATGGTAATATTACTTTTAGATATCATAAATAACTATATGATAAGAAGATTCTTGGTTTTATTGACATATTTATCATAATATCTCACCATTAAAATCATAATTATAACCAATCATTATGAACAATAAGATTGTAATATAAGACTCTTAAAACATTTGTAACTTTGAATCAGAATACACATGAAATAAAATCATTAAATAGAGAATATAATATCATGAAAATAATTTGGTTTGTTATATAACATGTGAATGTAACAATATATACACCTCATAAATAAAATCGGTGTGTAACACATCGAATGTCACAAGGAAAAAAATCTGAGACAAAAATCAATTGCCACTTTGGTAACATTTAAACCATAAGCCCCATGAAAGAGAGATCCTAAAATGGATATGTAAATCTCCATAAATTTAAGGATATTAATCATAAAATAAATTCCTGATAATTATATACACCACACATTAAAAATAAATAAATAATATAACAGACATCTCACATTAATAAAAGTGAGATGAGAAAACTATTGCCACATGCTTCCTTTCGTTTGATGTCGGCTTAATATCTACTATATTGGATTTAAACATTTTATTAACTTATTAAATAAACATATTAATATTTATAACATCATATATGATAATTTTTTAATATCTTATCACCCATTTGATAGTAATATTTCATTATTTTCATTTTTTTATATGTTAATTGACCAGTTGTTCCCTTTCATTCGCTGTTTGTAATGTTTTTATTAATGTTAATAATATATAGTTAGTCATATCTAGAATAATCATAATTAAATAAATATGATATTTATTTATCAATTATACATTTAAATACAACCATGAAATATGTTAATATGAAAAATTGACTACGTTATAATCATGGAGATGATTGGTCGTATGCATGCACAAGTAACATTTCCATTTTTCAATGATCATTATGGAAAGAAGGTGAGTAATATTTTATGATTCATCAATTATAGTTATATAAAATATATTAAATTATTTCATTAAATATAATTATATATATCTTCCATGTGGTGTGGGTATTAAAATTGAGTCACATTACTTCATGAAGATGGCAGTCCACACATACACGAATGATGTTATCATCATTTTAGTGTAAACAACGAAAATGATATATTTAACTTTTCATAATGATAACTATTTAATTAATATAATAATTATTTCTTTTATATCACATGTATTAAGTAACGTTATCATTATTATATTTCTTGTGAAGTGTTAGTGACAGAAGAATCACATTGCATCTCTTGGCGTTAGACCACTGTATACACAAGAAATATAATAATATCTCTTGTGCAATGGAATGAAAAAAATGAATATATGATATAATAAATTCATAGGTATAATTATTTTATAATATATATATATATATATATTATCAAAATCATATCTGACCGTGATAGGTTGTAATGAAAAAAATGAATGTCATCAGTTCACATGGTGGTGGTCCTCCATACACCCGAATGATGAATTTTTAACCAATATGGTTAATGTGGAGATTGTTATAGGTAATTAAATTATTATAAAAAATACCATTATATTAATGATACAAATGAAATTATTTTAGTATGTTTTAATAATAATTTACGGGGGATGAAAAATAAATCAACTAAAAACACTCGTTGAAGAATGTTACCTCTTCTTCGAGAATCCTCCTTAGGTTTCCAACGAAAGCATTAATAGGTTGGATTTAAATCCAATATTATAATTATATTATAAGGGGAGTGATTTTGGGAAGTTATTTTTATAGTTATTGGAAGAATAAAATACATTTTATGGTGTGAAGTAGATAGGATAGTAGGTGGCCTTTTATATTAGAGGTAAGTGGAACATTAGTAATATTTTGACAAGATTCAATCATAACCCCATTTTTATCATTCTAAAAGCTTCTAAAATGGGTCATTATAGAACCTAAAAGAGTTAAATTCTAAATACAACTACCCATTGGGTTCTGGATAAGCGGTTAGGTCAGTTTAACCCCTATCTTTTCAGTTCATACCTTGGTAAATTATTGTTTTCACCTTAACCGCAGTAATTAATTTTTATTACTTTACTATTCATTTTGGTAAAACATTATGTTGAAATTATTAGACATTATAAATTATTCCAATAAAAAAAATGGAATCCATTATTAAAAATTCACTTCATTAAAGTGTAAATAATAATTTCAGATTAATCTGAATGGCGTGTTGTGAAAGAATTTTTTTTTTGAAAATGATAAGGTTAAACCTCTCTTTTATTAAATAGAAAAATGAATGAAAATACCCTTTTGAAAACTGGGAGAAGAGGGAATATTTTATATGAAGTTGGTATAAATTACTTAAAAGATGACTCAAAATCCTAAGAAAACAAGGACCTGAATGTCAAAAGTTAAGTATACATCAATACAAGAAACTAAAAAGGTACATCACCACCCTACTAAACCATGTAGAATGAGATCAGTCGGTGGATATGCCTCTCCCATGCCAATAAGTTGTTTCATGTTTGAAAAAACAAAAAAAAATTAGTGAATTAATCTAACCCACACTGACATGTGGGAGTCAGACCGGATGATAAGTTCCAACACACTTATCTTTCTTTCGAGAATCTTACCCTGCAGTCCCTGTGAAGGCACCTACACAATCAACCTGATGCAATTAAAAACCCAAAAAAATCATAGTGAAAAGGATAGAAAAGGTTTACATCCATAAAAATGAACATATAGAAAATTATGGGTTTTATCAACCCCACTACTCTTTTGAGGTTCCCCACTCGACGTCAGCTATAGGATGCAACAAAGCCCTCCCAATGCAAAGAGTCAGACTCCAATGCTCACAAATTCATCAGCAACCTATCATAAAAACAAGATCCAAACACTTATAAACCACTGTTATCATATGAGAACACCCATATCTATAATTTAAAGATATATAAATCTAAAAAAGAGTAATCGCACCATCTCCACACACCACGTTTATCTGTAATGAGATCCCCAGACCAGGAAGTGACCTTTGAGCATTGTCACCAGAAGAACCAGAACAACACCCACCCAGAGCCTACCACCAGGACAACCAGTTGAAGCACTATCTATAATCTACAAACTCTGGATCATCTGAGAAGTGAATCACATTGTCAAATATCAATGGATTTTTGGAGAAGTGTATCACGAAGGACAATCACCTCCTAGAAGTAGGGAAGCGTATCACGAAGAAAAATTTCCTCAAAGCATCTGATAAGTACAGTACAGAGCTTATTTGTATCAGAAAAGAGAGGGAGTGCATCATAGTTCCAAAATCTGAGAGAAAGGAATATGAACTGAGACATTCCGCACATGAATGCCCTTGGAATCGCCATGAATGGGAACTTGAAGGACAAAAAATAATGCAAGGAGACAAGTATCATTGGTGCCTATGTCCCACAACCAATCGTCTATATGACCGCCCTGCCATTGTCCTTGATCCTTCCACAACACCACTATGCAACACCAGCTGACATATGAAAATCACAAGATGCAACCATGTCATCACACATTGTTGTATGAGGAGAAGTCTTTGACCCCTACAAGGAACATCATAACCTCTTCTTGACGAACGACCACCACCCAAAAATAGAACTACTACCACAGGAGACGTCAAAACATGCCAAGGGAGAACAAATTATTAATATTTATCAAGATGAGGATGTTTTTTAAAGGTTGTGTAGAATGTGAGGAAACTAGTGACAATGAAAATGAAACAAAATGTGTAGAAAAGAGTGTTTTAGAAGTCATTAACAAAGAATAGGGGAAATGCCACTACAATCAGAGTTTTCCATAGTGATCCATTGAATCAAAGCCATACCGATCTTCCTTTTATGAATATGTGTATTCTAATGGAAACCAATAAGGAAATTAGTTAACCCTAAGATTGGGAAACACATCTCTTGGTGAATATGGTGCCATCGTGACAAGAAAGAGAGTTTATAAAGAGAATATATCCAAAATATTACAATGTTTTTATAAGCAAATTATATATAAAAATTAATCAGATGAAATAAATTGGATAATTATATATATAATTTAGATATATTTACATTTAACTTAATATGAAATATATATTTACTTTATAAATAAAATAAATAAAATAGATCTTTTTAATTAAAATTCTATATTTTTCACTGTTCATCAAGTAACTACTCTTTTCAAAAAAATTGTAAAAAATTAACCCAATTATAAATTTGAAATGATGAATTTAAAAATAGATTTTATTTTTTAAAATAAATTTTCACAAAATACAAAAAATTATATTAAACAAAAAAACCCATAGATGTTACGAAAAAGGGTGTATTCTAAAAGTTTATATTTTTCATGTATAAGATGATTTTTTGTTATGTCTATGTGTAATAACAATAATTTTATAAAACTAATGTAATACTAATTGATATATAATCTATAAATTTCATTTAAATCAATCTTTATTAGGGGATATGTTAATTAATTAATATGAAGAATCAATATTTACATTTAAAAAGTTTTTTGAAAAAATTTCGTTTTAACCCAAAAACAATCTTATAATAAAATACAATATAATGATGATTCAAATTTAATTAAGTGGATTAAATATATATAAATGATAATTATTTTACATTAAATCATATTGAAAAAATAATGTTACTTTTAAATTACTTAATTTATTGATATGAATTGACATTTTTACAAAAAACATTATTTTTTACTACAAGAAAAAATCAATATTTTTTAAAAAAAATTAAAATATCTGCTAAATGTAAATTTTGATATAATGATTTCAAAAATGAAGTTAATTTTATTAAATAAATTTTCTAAAATTTAAAAAAAAATTGATTATAATATTATTTTCTTGAAAAACAATAAAAACATTTTTGATGAAGACATTTTTTTGAAGAATAAAATCACTTTACTAAAACATGATTCATTATTTACTAAACATTTATTATTAATTTATATTAAGTTGTATACATAAACTCCCACACACACACACTTATATATATATATATATATTTAATAAAGTGGTTAATAATATTTTCACCGACCAATTTAATCGATGGTTTATAACATTTATATATATTGTGGGTCGTTTATGCTCAGTGTTGTGTGTTGAATACTCTATATAACATGAAAAATTTCAGGGTTTCATATACGGATAGAAACTAAATAGATTAAGTTTATTTAAAAATAAGTTTACCGTAATGTCTTGAGGAGTTACATGACCTTTTATGTTCTTTTTTACGTCATTTACACTATCAAACATAATTTTTTTCTTTGACAATCATGGGGTGTTACAGGGAAAGTGTTTATGATCTATAATGATGTGTCAAAGAAGGGATTTTTATTAATTATCAAGTATATTTATATGTTTATAGATTATTCACTATGAAAATTAAATTATCATGAATAAAATTACCCAACTCATGATATGAATTTAGCTTCCGTAATTTTTTCATTAAATATTTGGAGGCATTTTCTTTACAAAGAAATGTGTGACATATATACTAATCACAAGTGTTTAAAATATATATTAAATTGAAAAGATATGAATATGTTCCATAATATATGGTTGGATTTGATTAAAACCCATGACTACAAAATAAATTTCCGACCTATGATAGAATACATGGTAGAAAATGGTCTAAGTTGAAAGGATAATTCTAGTTAATATATTATGGGGTTAACAAAAGATCCAATATTTATGGATTTTCAAAGGCTGGATCTTTAAATATTGTAGTAAGGGTATAAATACTATCTTAATAAAATTAGTTTTATACCATCTATCCATGTGTGGATTAAATAGGAAAAAAATAAAACGTGGAACTGGATAATAAGGTCTTAAATTTTCCTAAATTCCACCATTATGTTGATGAAATGATATCTTCCAATAACCCCATGTATGTGTCACATAAATTCCAGACATGAAGATCGAACCTTTGGGTGAAGATCATAGTTTCCAATTCTCTACTAATCCTTGAAGTATAAATGTGTATAGTTATCTAAAGGAGTGTTTCTAGTGGGAAAACATGAAGTGATATATTCTTGAGTATGTAACTCGGTTCATGGTGTGTAAAAAAGTTAACCACATAGATATAATTTTAAGGTGATGTTAAAATCATTACCCATACCTAAAAATAATTTGGAAATGGTTTCAGGAATTATTTTCATTAGAATCCCCAAAATTAATAAAGGATATAATCCTATTTGTGTTTTTGTTGATTTTCATATAAATTCAATGCACTTTATTACTACTGTATAAGATTTATCTCTTCTTCATATTACTATAATATACATTTAAGAAGTAGTAAGGTTCCATAGAGAACCACATTCTATTTTATCTGATTGTGATCCATGCTTTTTGTTTGAAGTTCATATGGAGTCTTCATTAGGCTCCAGATATATAGGTGAGTATCAGTGAAAAATATCACTATTAGAAAAATGATTAGTATTAGAGTACCATCCATGCACTAGAGGATATAATTTGACCTTTTTCTATGTAATTCAATGGTGTTTTGGTTCAAAAAATTCTTTTAGATGATTTTTCGTAAAATAATAACATTAAATTGAGAATTAAGATGGATCATTACGAATCCCACCATTTAAACAATTATTGATATCCTATGTGATGGGATGAATTTATTGAAACAAATCAATTAGGACCTAAGATAGATGGGGAAATTTAATCGATTATACGGTCCATCCAATAGTACATCAAGGCAGTATACAGTCGATAGAGAGTTTACACAGAAAATAATTAATGAAATATATAATTTAATGTTGGAAAGAAGTTATTACTCTCTATTTCTAACTAGAATAATGTTTTAATATTCAAGGAAAAGGGAAAATGATCCCAAGGTATATTTTACTCTTAAATATTATTGATTGAGTTTGGATCATAACTTTTATGTTGACACTTCCATTGAACCTCTCAAAGGATCATGAAGTTTTCTATATATATTTCTTGAGGAAGTAAATACCTAATCCTTTACATGTACTAAACTCATAGCTTTTATAGTTGGATCATGATATTTTTTATGAATAAAAACTTTTATAAATATTATATCATAGAGATAAAGTGATATTAAAGAAGACTACTCACCTAGTTAAAGTTCACCAGGGGAATCGTAAATTTTAAGAAGAAAAATGGGAACCTATGGATGAGATGAAATAAGGATATCCTCATTTATTTATATTATAGAAATGAATTTTCTATGGAGAAATTCATTTTAATAAGGGTAGAATATTGGAATCTAAGATTTTATAATATAATTATTTTTGAATAAAATTTCTTCGATAACATGTGATACATGTTGTCCATATTCTAAATAAATTGAAATATAATATTCAATTATAACTTGAAAAATAAATTGATGAAATCAATATGAATAATCACATTTTGAATATTATGAATAAATTTAATAGATAAATCAATTATATTGATAAATATAAAAATATTTTTTTAAGTCAATATATACATTGAAAATTGGGTTTTCCACAAAAATGGTTTTATTTCATTATGGTGATAAAATAATATAATTATTGTTTTCCACATTGAGAAAATTTATTACAGAAAATGATTTTTTTTAAATCATTATTCCAAAATTAACATAGAGTTAAATTTTGATAATATTTTAAAATGATTTATTTTTTGTTGAACAGTTAGAAATTTTGATTTCTATTGAAAACTATATTTTCATTTCAAGAATTTACAAAGTTTTATTTGTTTTAAAATGATTTAAAATTCAAAAAATTACATTATTATAATTATTACTATAATAATGGTCATAAAAATCAATTTTATGATGTATTTTGGTATAAAAACTTTTTATACTAAATAAAACTGCTTTTCTGCGCATCATATGGGTTTAATTTTAAATTAAATTCTATAATATGTAGTAATTTAATATGGAAAAACATATTCAATATTTGTAATCCAAAGGTCCGAATTTTTCAAATAGGTCCCTTTTATTAATGGTTCTTATGAATAGTTTTATTAGTAATTTTTTATAACCACGATACAGGTGAAATGAGTGAATTAGTGTTGGAAGTAATTTGATAAGGCTTCAAATTCATTCAATCCTAGATTTTATCCTATTGTATGATTTTATTTTAAAAATATGCATCTATTTCTCAAATATATGACCAATTAGTGCATTTTTATTTTATTATTTCAATTATGTTATTTTAAGAAGTGAATAAATACAAAATGTAACGCTTTTGAATTTAGTATCTCTAAAATTATTATATAAGGATAACAAGACGATAAGTCCGGATATAAGTATATATTTGAAATAATAATTATTTTTTATGTTATGGTAATTTATTTATATTTTTACATGATTGAATAATTACATTAAATTCTTACACAGCGCCAACAATACCTTTAATCAATTAATAGAAAAATAAAATTACCGATTTCAAAAAATTGTAGTATACTTTTGGTGAATTATTATGTTCCATGAATATTTCAGATAAATATAAAATTTTAGGGATTTGTGAAAGTTTTTATTTAATATTTCATAAGCATCTTAATGTCTTTAATGTCCATTTAAATGAAATAATAAAAAATAAAATTAATGATATTTTATATTAAATTATATTTTATTAAATTATTTAAAATTAACAAAAAATTGAACTAGGACAAGTATGATGTTAAATATTATAAAATTATACCACTTTCCAATTTAAGAGATAATTTTTAACTTCTATTGAAAATTATAGTTCTTTAATATTGAAAGATTTATTAAACCAGTTATTGATAAAATTGGTTAACATAGGGGTTAAACAAAAATAAAATGTTTAAAATGACACTAAAACATGTAAAACATAAATTTGATGGTGAATTTAGATATTAGAAGATTTTTATCCAAATGTAATTCCATTTGGAATATTTTTATAGAGAATTAATTAATTATATTTTCCTCGTTTTAGTAATTTCAAGTGTATCTTTTCCCTCCTTTATAAAAGGACACCCATTCGCCCTTTACTTTACACCATTTCGAGGAAGATATCTCTAAAAACCCCTAAAAACACTTTTAAGATTCCCTATACAAGAATTTTATGTTATTTAATTCTTTAAAGAGAATTCTATGGTTCGTTAATAAGATATGTAAAAGAAGTGTACCAAAGAAAAAGTAAACCTCCTACCCGACCTCTTTCAATTCATTTCATATTCTAACACCTCTAAGTGTATGTTATTCATAATAAAATAATATATATTGTATACTTAATATACTTAAATATTATTTTTTTTAAATACCAATATGCACCCTCTATTTCATCAAATGGGTTGTGAAAGTATCACCCATGTGAACATGTGGATTACCACATCCACGTAGTGATACAATTGATTTTTGACCACCATATTTCATGGATTGATATTATAAAGGGTTTAAAGATTTTATATGATATTTTTGATATAATTATACTTCTATAATTATAATATTTTGTAAACCTTCTTACCTTCCAATCCATTGTAAAAAAAATTATGTCGCTTGTACGTATGTGTAGACTTCCACCTCCATGAAGTGTTGTGATTCATTTTTTGATTTCAAAATTAAATGGTTTGTAATAAAGATATATAAAATACATATTTGTGATATATATATTATAAAAATTACTATAAAATTCTGAATTAATATTTACATTTCTTATCTTCCATTTTTAAAAAATTGAAAATAACATTCATGCTTATTTATAACCTCTCATCTCCCTAAATAGTGTAATTAATTTTTCTATCTCTATTTTTTATGGATGACTATAAATATAAATATAATTAAAAAATATAATATTTATATCATCACTAAAATTATGTATATGATGGATCCATGATCAAATCACAAGGCAAATTACTACCCAACTGAAATTCTAAGGAATAATAAAATAGTTAACACTCGTAAATATTGATTTAAATAAGAAATTGTTAATAAATTGTTGTTGAAATGTTATACTGGGATCAAGAATTATATTATATTCCTGAACATGATTATTTTATATGTTTAAAATATATTTTCTTTTATTTCAAAGGTGTTTATACTTCTTTCTAAGAATATCAAACATGAGGTAAGTGTTTTTTGATATAATCTTATTATATATCAGGATTTTTTTTATTATGTTTCTGATAATGGAATTTCATGATTTATATGTTAATAATAACAATAATTTTCTTATCCAATCGTTATATTTAGATATTTCATTTTTTCCTTATATTTTTATCTCTTTATGTACTCAATAGTTTTAAATAATAATATTAAGGGAATCCAATATTATTTATATCTTAGGAAAAAAATATTATTTTATATGTATCCATCATTTAAAAAAAGTTTTATTAAAGAATGTTTTAATATTAACCTATGATTTTTTAAAGCCATTTATAAAAATGATTGATTTTAAAAAACACGGTTTAAAATTAATAGCCTTTTAATTTTATGAAATATGTACTTTTTCCTAACTAAAAATATGAAAGGAATATTAATTTTAACATACACGAAACAAATTTAATTTCCCACCATCATGACCACTCAATTTTTTTAATCTTCCATTTTATGTTTCAATAGTTCATTCCAAAAAAAATTATATAGCATTTTGGATTTTTTTTATTTTATAGAAATTCTTAAAAAATTAAAAGGGTATCATCCCCACAAAATAGTAAAAGTGATCTTATAAATAAATATTCATCTAAGATGAAATCATTTGGGGTTACTTAGGCATCACTAGGGATATGATCTAATGATACCTTATTTATTATCTCATAGGAAGGTTTATGGTTATCATGATAAGATATTGATGAAACCCATTTTATTTTCCATGGGATAAGTCATTATGAATGTTTTTATGATATTTTGGCATACATATCAATGGATTTATTAATATGTGATGGGTGGGACCGTAATTATATACCCCTCAGAATAATTAGTTGAATAGTAATTTTCTATGTGCTCAAATTGATCATGAGTGGTAATCCCAGACTCAAAATTTGGAAAATAGAAGGTTATCCAAGCCCGAATGAGGGTACATATGTGGTTATCCCTAGAATATCATGTTATGAGTGCCTTGGTTGGTATCCCTAACATAATATTTCTATTATTATGATTATGCCACACATTATTACACACTTTTATTTCTTGATCTTTTCCAAAATTACGTTCTCATGGCTTATATTCATTGATCCCTTTATGGTTCATGTCTTATGAATATCCTAGTTTTATTCCAAGAATCATGTTAATGATCAACGAATTGTTGGGTATGATTATCAAAGGTTAATATCATATTGTCATACCATTTATTTTCATGTTCTGTTTATTTGATCATTGATATCTCCCTTGTTTACCCTTACTAATCCCCCGATATCACTATGTAATGTGTTTTAATTTTCCTATTATTTAAATAAAAGGATTATGTATGATGTGTCATTAAAGGGTTATAGATATGGATAACTATTTAAGAGACGATGCATATCTATAATTAAATAGTATTTTGGGTATCCAAGTTTCCAAAGACACTAAAAATTAATGGTTCTAGAGTATATAGGTTTCTCTGTGCTATTCTTCTCCATTTATCTTGGGTGTAATCCCCATCACTCTTGGATCCACCCCTTGGATTTCGACACCCCCCCCCTATTGTTTTATTCTCTCTGTTGGTGCTTGGTGTTCTTATTCTACGATAATTATCTCATTTTTTCCACTAAAGGTATGTGTTTTGGACGGCCTCTGTCACCTTAATTTGTTATAGCCTCAGGTTACTTCAAGCCTCTTTGGGCCAAGGATGGTATGGAGGTAACCTAGAGGCTTTGGTACTATGGTTTCGTGGACGTTAGGTTTTCATCAGCTACTGGATTCTGTCTTTTATCCTTGACTGCACAAACCCGCTCTTTCCTAGTGTACCACTGCTCCTCTCTAGGCTGGAGTTGGAGTGATGGGTACAAATTGTTTTTGGATTACGAAATGTTGTTTTTGAGGATTATATTAGGGTTTCATCATCATCTCTCTTTAGGGTTTATTTACTATCCTTCTTCAGGGTTTTCCCCCAGTTTTTTGTTTCTGTTTTTGGTCCTCTATCCCAATGTCATATTTATTTTTTTCGATGGTCTCTTTTTCTGGAATGAGATGTTTGTGGCTTCTGTATATGGGTTTCATCATTCTGGAGGGTTACATGTACAACGATGATGGTGGTGATGGTTTGTTGGAGCTGGTCATGACGGTACGTATGTGATGATCAATGGTGTGTGGATAATGATGTCGACTCCAAACGATGACATGAGATGCTATGAGGGTGACATAGGGGGACAATGGATCAGTTCTAGTGGAGTTGGAGTTTTTTAGGTGGTGGATATCTAATAATAGGCTGATGTCCTTGGTGATGTTTCTAATGTTTATGGTGACAGTGATTACTGATATCGTGATGATGGTAGGTGAAGTAATCGATGGGCGGTGTCTCTGACAGAGCGCGACATATGGTCCGTGTAGTATTTTTTGGGTTAGTTTT
Organism: Viscum album; assembly: GCA_963277665.1. Lineage (NCBI taxonomy): Eukaryota > Viridiplantae > Streptophyta > Magnoliopsida > Santalales > Viscaceae > Viscum > Viscum album. Next base: position 922,096,046 of record OY728159.1, read on the forward strand.
TAGTTTTAAAATTTAAAACTTTTTAGTTGTGGTTTTGAATATTTAAATGGTTGGGGTTTCAGGTAGTTAAAAAATAATAGTGGTATTTTCTTAGGGTTTTTTTGTAGTGGAATTTGAAATTTGAATTTATTATTCTATATTCTGATGGTCTAAGTAGCATTTTTGGGGGTTGTTTTTGTAGGTCTTTGTTGGTTCCCTCTATACCTAATAACTGGCTTCTTAAAATTAAAAATAAAAAATGGATTGTGATCTAATAAATCTGATATTTAGGTATGAAATTTTTGGGACACTTTATGATCACATCAAACCTCTTACTTAAAATCTCCTAGCTGGGACTCCTCAACCTTCTTTGGTAAAGATGAATAAATATCCATCTAATTAAGACAACCCCTACCATAAAATCCTCCAATGTCACAGATCACCACAACCAACTCATTGATTACTCTGAAAGAGCCTCTAGATACATATAAAACACCACCATATGACTTGCTACTCAAGGAATCTACTATAAAATTCCTTTTTCCATGTATAAGAACTATTTAAATCATAATGTTGTTGGAACTTCAACCACAATCAACATCCTAATTTAAAATCAGGTAGGGGGAAGACATACATTAGACTATTGAAATCATTAAATACCCCAAATAACTCACTGATGATATTTATCCACTACAACCTAATGGAAAACCCAACCACAACATGTTTAATTTCATAGGTGCCATAGTTATATTCATGAGGTCATAACCACAAAGAACCATAAGAGATAACTAACCTATTCTACATAAATACAAAACCTAGTCTAACACAAAAACCTTTATAATAAAATTGAAATTAAACTCCCTCATCTAGCATATAAATAATCAGAGAACTGGAAAATGTCTACATTAAATACTTTAAAGCAACTTGGATCTAGCCATTCCACAATGTTTGCATGATCCGTCTTCATCAATTCTATTATTGGAGTCAAAATATGGGAGAATCCATGCTAGAACCCCTTATAATAACCTAAGAGACTATGTAAACATCATACTTGTGCTAAATTCTAGGGTATACATATGAAACTACAACACCATTCTTTAAAGGATATAAGGATACTTCACTGTGAGATACAATATTCCATTAAAAACAAACTTCACAAACCTATATATCACACGTTGAAATCCTTCTATGAAGTTGATGACATATAATAAATCATAAAATATCATGCATATTATTATATGATCCTACTTAGACACTAAAAATACAATGATTTCCTTGAGAAATAACATTAGGAACCAATCTCAATATTCATGGAGCACTATATTCATATATCCCATGAACATGGTTGGATCATTCATAACACCAAATGGTATCATAATTACATGAAACAATCATAGTGAAATCAACAATTATACATTAGGATATCATATATCCTTACTCACATATGAAGATATCAATAACAGAAATACCTCTTTCTGAACCAACTATATCAATTCAACTAATCAAATAAATCATCAATCCAATGGAGAGGGTAACAGTTCTTCATCATAACCTGATTCAAATAATGCTAATCAATACATAACAATATATAAATATAATCCTTATTCTCAAATAGAACTAGAGATCACTAATGTGACATGCTAGGAAAAATGAACTTTCTCTAGAAAAAGATCATTAATATAAATCCACAAATCTATCCATTCATAAGGTTTAATCAGATAAATATACATTTATATAAGAGAAGAACATAGTAGTAGAACTATCTCATACTTGATTTATTGGAGAGGGGGTAACATCACAACCACTCAAGGAAGACATCGAGTTACTCTTCCACAACCCTGAGATACACCACTACCTAATCCTTTATAGAACTAAGACTATGGAAGATCAGAATCAACACACCTACAACCCATAAAAGTGTATCACTCACTAATTAGCATAACATGATCTCTATTATCATTATATAGAATGACATGGATCTTAATGAAATCCACAATACCCTTTATTGAATATATAGAATCCACACTAAGGATGATGATGTATGGTTGTATCAATAAACATATGATGTCTCCCTAAGAGGGGTGATCCTATAGAACCAACTCAAATTATTTTCACACATCACTAAAGCTACCTCAAACACTAACTAGCATAATCAACTCCAACCAGACTAGTATCCTCAATACCTCATGTAAAAAATTATGTAGTAGAGTGGGTGAAGCAATGGAGTTTATAGTTATTGAATCAAATAATACTTAAACCCAATTAGAAAATAGGCTAATAGAACATATCACTATATCTGGCTTCCATGGTGTTGAAAAAATTGTAGATTGAATCTTACCACATCCATCTCCACAACCTCTTTGGCCTTAATGGTGTCCACCTCTAATTACATACTATAATGACATTACACAAGGATTAGTTCCATCATAGGTTTAACTTCTTTGTACCCTATCCCATGTATGATGATTATAATTTTGATCACCCACCCACTAATAATATTACCTCAACTAATACCGCTGCAATGGTTGATCCTGAAATGGAACATCTAATGCATTATGACTAATGGGGAATGTTAAAAACTCTCAATTTAGATTTACATGACCTAAAAAAGTAATGTAAACCATGTATGGTCCACTATAAAGGGTATAATAACTACTAGACCTAGAAAAATGAGTACAAGAATTCAAACAATTACTACTTCCTAAATGGAACATTTTTTTCTTACCAGAAAAATGAGAACCAGTCACATATTTTCAATACAGAAAATAATAGAGACACTCTTCCCATAATGATATTTTCCTTGAAAATTTCCTTTCAATGACCTACACCATTGATAGTACCATGGTATATGTCTTCAATATAAATCAGTTATTCTGGAATTGGATCCATGGGAATAAAGCCACATCAAAATGCCTTTGCATATCCTCTTCATCTAAAAGAGGGTGTGAAGAATAATTTTGGAGGTTAATGTATCAAATAATGTAATATTTCACATTGGAAATCCTCTAATGAAGGGTGAGAGTCTCCTGTTTACAGGAATACTCAGTGGTTGAAGAATAAAACTCATCCTCGAACTAATCTTAGAACTTCTCCCTCACAACAGTTGACTCCTTGGAATCATGAATGGAAAAAAACAATCTGGAGCACACCCACATAGAATCATCAATTATAAAGAAAATCATTTCTCCTTCATATCATGAATATAAGTTAAGGTTATCTCTATATCCTCTATCTAATCCATTGTCTCACAATTTTAAATGGTTCCCTTATACTTCTATAGAACCTTGTGCTAAAACTCTCATATTGTACTCCTCCAAGTTTCACTGTCTTCGACCTTAACTCTACCATGATCTGATCAATCATCATAGTAAAAAAATTTAGAAAATCCCTAATAAGGACTTCACCCTGGAGCCACATCTATATAATAAGAAACATTAGGGACTCTTGGACATGTAATATTAAAAATTTAATGGTAATTAATAAAATCATTTTAAACTAATTACTTATTTTTTATCTATTTGATTCACATATTAAAACAATCAGTATACATGATAACTTCATATGTTGCTATCCAATATGAAAAATCACTTACCTTAGCATGTTGAATAATCATGCAGGTCCTTATGTTGGATCACAAGTGTCCCTAAAATCACGTGTCCAATAAAGTATCCCATTTTTAAAAAAAAGATATTTATCCTAGTAGAAAATATTTCCCTACCAACACATTCATTCTTAATAATTCGTAACTCCAAAATCCATCCTATCACTCATACATTATCTCTGAGAACACTCTATCGTGAATCACTCCATGGAAATGTATCCCTATTTGGTCAGTAACGAAGAGAACGTGACAATGATCCTCAAATTCATCCTCTAATATGATATGAGATAGCCACTAGCACTGTGGAAATACAATCCACATAGATGGGATACATTTAACTAAAATATACTTCAAGGATGAAAAGTTAATATGAGAAACTAGTAACCATCTCCATGCAAAAATATAAAATCACTCTTAATACATTTAATGTCACAAAAAACTGAAGCAACATAATGTGCCAAAAAAATCTTTGGTAGTGACCAAAAATCTCTAGTGGCTCTTAAACAACTACTTAGGCTAGTAAGACCAAAATCCATCACAAACCAACTAATATAGACCTAAAAATATTTTATATATAAAGGGTTATAATAACATGTATACTTTGTATAATCCTCCACAAAACCTCTCATGAAAAATTGTTAAATTGACATATTAAATCCCATTGCATAAACAAATTAAACTAACTCATTTCATAGATAGGTAAGATATTTTCCCATCCTCACCATGGACCAATCACCATGTTAAACAATTATGTCAATAATTCAAGATAAAAAATAATATATATATATATATATATGATTTTACGCTACTCTCATTTCCCCACATGTTTGTTACTCTCACACACCAACGGCTCATGTCATGGTCTCGTTCCTTCTATAAGTTATCCTACATTTGATTCAACAATATAAAAACCATTTTAAATTTCTTGAAACATACAACATCATCCTCATCCCCTTAGTAAACATGTGTATGAATGTAAGCCACTTAAGCCCGTATAAATGCATTATACCTTAAGACATCATAGCCTATGCGCATATACCCATGGGAAGCTAACACCAAGACAATGAAATATAAATATGTGATGTACATCAAGTAATTAATCTCATGATTGGATCCACCATGGCCCAACATAGAACAACGATATGTTTTCTGTGATAGCCCAAGCCTACCTATAATAGAATTGGTGAAAGTTACTAACACCAAGAAGGAATAACAATATATGGGAGTCCATATCCTAAATATCCCATATTAGTTTGAAAAAAAATCCAACATGAAGAAACACAACCACATTGGGTATGCATAACTAGATAAAATTAAAACATGCATGATAGTACCTATAAACTATATAGTGATATAAAAATAAAAATATTTAAAATGGGAAAGAATACAAGTCCCAACAATATTAAGATTCACATTGTATATATAAGGCCCCGGACTTAAACCTTACTTAATATTGAATTAATTGAATAATTCACATTGAGGATCTTTTCAGGTTTAGAGTTTTATATAATTAGGACATAACTATTACATCTCAAAAGATTACAAAGTAGAAACTTCTACTAACTTTCCATAAAATAAAAACTCTTAAAACGAAACATGTCTAGTTCCATGTTTTTGGTAGCATGACTTTCCCTTGATCCCATCCTTGACCCTATTCCACATTAAGTCCTGTGAAAAACATTCCCAAAACTTGGGATGAGCATAAAAAATCTCAGTAAGGGATACACAAAGAATGAAAACTATTAGTTTTTTTCAAAACAAAAAGTAAACCATGTATACTTTAACAAAGTAATACTTTTCACCTTTTCAAAGTAGTAAAAACTCTTCACTGAATAAAAGTTCATTACTTACCCTTCTATAACCAAAAGATTACCATAAAACCCATATAAAGATCACATAACATATAAAGGTAACTTGGGACATAAACATACTTAAGTGGAATAACCATAAGGTCGGCTTCCACACATATCACTTAATGGAATAGCCATTCAGCCAACTTCCATACATACTTAATGGAATATCCATACAGCTGACTTCCATACCCAATGCATTGGAGGTTATAACATAACCACCCGTCCTGGTATTCACGGCACCACCCGTCATATGGTTTATCACGTAACCACCCGTAAAATGTCCAAGTACCACTATAAAATTATAACACATAAAACCAACATAAAGGAATGATAACATTTCCACATTTCAATCACATTATATCATTTAAATACATTGACATAATGTAATCCTTTATCAATACCATTTTCAATACCAAAATACAATGAAAATTATATGGTATTTATTTTATTTTAAAAACATTACGGCTTGTTGAGGAAGCCAAAAATCAAATAATACTCGCGGCGGCGGAAAAGGTCGTTGTCACCGCGTACGTAAAAAGAAATATTCCTTTTTGTCATTTAGTAAAACGCTTCGTAGAAAAAAGATTCCTTTTGAATAAACGTAAAAGTCAAAGTGGTTTATACATCGTATAAAAGAAGGTTGTGTATAAAACAAAATATGCCTCAATGAATGGAGATTGAGACGAAGACCCTTACAAAGACGATATCCTTAGTTTAAGGATAAATCAATTGCATAATTATGTGTGACAAACAAATACACCAAATATAAGTGGATATTAAGTGTAAAACAATCAGAGGTTATTCACACATATTCATAGAACGACATATTCAAGGAGTATAAGTTTATCCCAAAGAATCAAATTTGGGTTAAAAAGTTCCCTTGCAAAAATTTGACAGTCTAACGGCGTCACTTCAAAGTTCAGAAAAAGAGTTGATGAGAGATAAAAAAGGGTATCTCATCACTTGGACATAAAATTTACATCAATAAGGATATATGAGAACATATCCCAACATGACAATATGTGAATTAAAAGACCCAACAAAAGAAGTCTTTTAAAAAGAGGAGGGTGAAAGGTTCCCTTACCGACTTGGGTATCTTTCGAAACATACACCCCATGAAAGAAGGACAATACATCATTGATGTAAATACTCATAAACGAAATTATATTAAACAAAGAGTAGAATAATGGGATGTACATACACCACTCAAAGGAAATTGTGGAAAATGTATCATAAATCTCACGGGAATAAAAGTGAGATGAAAAATCCCTTACGAAAACTCGGCAGCCAAACGGCGCCACTTAAAACATCCAAAATGGATTGATGAGAGAAAATAGGGTTTCTCGTCATATTAACATAATGTTTACAGAAAGAGGAAAATAAAATCCCCCAACATAACAAAGAGGAGCTTAAAAGAAGTGACATAAAGAAGAGTACTTAAGAAGAATGAGAGAGGTTAGATCTCTTACGAAAATTTGGCAGCCTAACGGCGCCACCCAAAACTTCCCAAATTGATTGATGAGAGAAAATAGGGTCTCTCATCATATTAAAAGAAATTTTACAGAAATAGGAAAAGAAAATCCCCCAACATAACAAAGAGGAACTTAAAATAACTGACATAAAGAAGAGTACTTAAAAAGAAGGATAGAGGTTAGATCTCTTACGAAAATTCGGCAGCCTAACGGCGCCACCCAAAACATACAAAATGGATTGATGAGAGAGAATAGGGTCTCTCATAATATGAACAATAAAAAAATACAGTAATAGTAATATAAAAGAACATCCCAATAACAATAATGATGAGCTTTATAAGGAATGACATAAAAGAGTGTACTTAAAAAGAAGGAGAGGAGAAAGATCCCTTACCTCGGGTCCGACTTGACTCGATCGTTCTTTAATCTCCAAAATAATAAACTTGAGTTAATTTATACTTCCTTAAGAACCTTTTTGAAGTTCATTATTCTTTTTATATCACTTATTACCATGTCATAGACATTATGTAATCATTTAAGTTAATAATGTTTGTTTTGTCGATACTTGGTTCTTAAGTCGAAAGTGGACTTCTTACAATTACATGTTGTTCGTGTGGTCAAAGGTTCATTATATACAGAATTGTATTCATAATTTATATATCATATATATCATATATATCCAGTATATTCATGCATTTATAATATTACATAACATTTAGTGTTAAGAAATGAAATGCACCGTTCATTGAGAAGGTAAGTCGTACGTACGTATGAACGCTACTTCTGTTTCTATTTCATATTTAATGGAATTAAAACATAATGATACATAATAGTATTTTAATTCCAGTATGGTATCATATATAATATCATTAAATATATCCTTTATACGTACCACATATGGTATTAACGAATCAAATCACTTTGAGGGGGCGGTAGTCCGCACTTCCTAAAATGAAATTATCGTGTTTACCAATGATTGTTGCCATAAAGGTATGCTCAAAATGAATAATACGGAATCTTAAGGAAAACATAAACATATTATATATCATATATAAATATAGGGACATCTTAATGTCCACCTTTGAAGGTGTTATATGAGTGTTGAACAGTCATCATTTCGTGAGGCAGAAATTCGCCATCCACGGAAATAGTATGTTCTTTAACCATTAGATGTAGGTGTGTGTAAGAGTAGCTCAAATACTTATTATAACAACATCCTAGTATATTTAAGATACTGTAGTTGTTACAAAAGAAATTAATAAAAAGAGTTTAGGGGGTTGGAGGGGCAAAATAAAACAAAAGGACTCAAGTGAAGACATTACCTTAAAATCGGGTAACTCCCTTTGGTTTGAGCTAAAAGGCTTCCTTGGGAAGCCTTATGCCCAAAGTGAGGCCTCAAGGAGTTATAAATGGATGTGTAGAGAAAAAATGGGTAGGGGTTTTCTGAGCCAAAGGCTTTGGGAGTGTGGGTAAGGAGGTAGAGGTGGGGGCCTTTTATAAGAGGAGAGGAGGGGCACTCTTGTAAAGTTACAAAATGTTACTTTATTTTCAAAATAGTATCGGATTTTAAAGGTATCACATTGATTTATTTAGAGGATAAGGTGATAAGGGTTCGAAATCCACTCATCCAATATGTTTTTTACATGTGTAGGTCTTAGATATTACATTATGTTTCCATTTTATTTAAATCGTTAATTAATGAGGTCATCGCTGCATCATCATGATGTCATAAATAATTTAATTTATTTAATGTATAAAAATTATAAAAAAATACTATGGTGTAGGAAATATTTTTAGATTTCTAATGACTATTTATAGTGAAACATCTGACTTTTATAACCCCATATAAAAATTGTCTTAGTAAAACATCTCATGTGTGTGTCATTTTTACTTTAACATTAAATAAAAAGGTATTTATGTCATTTTCCAACCAAAGTGGCTCCATGGGGACCCCAAGTTGACCCATGGGTTTTCTTGGTCAGCCATGACACATCCAATGAGGGTAGGACATGTGTCTAGGTCATTTCATTTTATTAAAACATTATTCTTACCTTAAACTACACTAATTACCTATAATTGCGATTAAAAACTTAATAAGTTACTATTCACCAAAAAATTATTTTAATACCATTGAACCACATTTTACTTATTAATGACAACCATGTATGTCAGATTTTTGAAATTCAAAACACAAATGTGGCACAATTTTATTTAAACAGAAAATCAGTTTTTATAAGTACCACTTAGTGGTTTCACTATTCATCAAAAATTGAAGTTTTTCAAAAAATTACAAAAAATTCACCCTAAGCTATTTTTGATATTCTGAATTCAAAAATGATGTATCTTTTACAAAATTCAAAACATATAATTTTCATTAATTAATTTAATAATTAACTCCCGCTGTCAAAACAAATAGCGTGTTTTTATGAAACAAAATGTATCAAAAGATTGACACTATTTTAAGTCCGATTTCAAAGTGAAATTAATTCCATCGACCACTATTGGATTAAATGGTAAAAAAATATTCTAATTTAACTTTAAAACCAATTCAAAAGATAATCTAATCATTTAAATAAATTATATTAAAAAGTGGTTTTGAATTAAAATACAACATTTTTCACTATTCATTAAAAATTGAACTTTTTCGGAAAAATACCAAAAATTTACACAAAGTAAATTTTGATGTCCCTATTCTAAAGAAGAATTTTATTTTTTCAAATATAACACATAAAATTGTCCAAAAGTGGATTTAAAAGAGGTTCGCCATCAAAAGGTGGTTAATCGACCTTTTAAAGAATATTAGAATGTTTACGTTTAAAATTGGATTCGTTCACATTTTTAATCCTCTAACATTTATTGTAAAAAGTAAAAATATTTTAAAAACATATATAATCATTTGGTAGTTAGTTCTGTTCATTCCCACCATTACAACGGCTAGGCATTAACTACCATTTAAAATAATATAATTTTATTACTAGAGTGCAACGTAAGATTCCCAAGAAACTCGTTGTTGCGTATTGGGTACGTCATCGAGAATAGCATCACCTTTAAAGTAATATTAATATTTGATTCAAAAATATGGATAAATATAAAGATTTAATATTCTTTATTTACCTATGGTGTTACATCCTTCCCCCCTTTTGAGAATTGCATCCTTGCAATTTTAAAATTGGGCTTGGAAACATCCTTGAAAGTCCCACATCGGAACAAGAGTCGGTAAAACAATCACTTTAAAGTAAAGAAAACTAAGTACAAAGGTCACCCGAGTTAACCCATACTAGGATTCCAAGTACGAAAATATGGACATGGAGGAAAAAACAAAGGGTCGTGTTCTGATGGAGAGTGATAGAAAACATGTTTAGGAGAAAGTTAACCACAAGAAAATCACAAACTTGTGATGGGTTAAATGGTATTCGATTCCCCAGTAGGAAAAGTTAATAGACAACATTTTTGTTTTAAGTTACTTTTTATTGAGTAATTTATTCATAAGGAAACATAATCACTTATCATGTTGACTTTAAACTTTTACACAAACTCATATTTTCTCCAAAAGACGAGTATTTAGGAAGACTTGTTCACATTAAGAGTACTATAATCAACTTCTAGAGAATCACCTAATCCACAAAAGAGAACTATATACTACCCATGTATTTAGACCAAAACCACAACCAAAAAGGCTAGTACAAGATCAGATAATCCATAAAAGGATAACCCCTTATAAAAAGAAAATCTATTCTTAATCTCCAAAATTTGTCCAACAAAACCCAAAGTTCAACGAGGACCATTCGATAATCAATTTGTCCATAAAATTCTTCAAAGTAAACGAAACTAAGATTGAAACCCCAATATTTGACGTATTTAGTCACATATTCTTCAAAGTTAAATCGTATCATTTATCTCCAAACAACATCAGTTGCTCTTAATGTCTCGTATTGAAATGTAATTAACCTAATCACATATCCTCCATGATAGGTTAATAAATATCCATAGATAACCAAAAATCAACTTACTCTTAATTCATAAAATCATCTAACTAAAAAGAATCAGTAAAACTAACCAGGGACTTCACGTAGTCCAGTGGTAGGCGATAAATACCAGTCTCACTTTGGTTGTGGGTTCGATTCTCGCAGCTTTGTCTGACGTGACGGGTAGTCACACGGTCTGCGTTTTGTCCTTTTTCCAAAACTATATAATTCTCAAAACAATCCCCAAAAGGGATTAAATCATCAAAAATAACCATAACATAATCTAACCTCAATTTTATCTCATGCCTTTCACTTCAATCATAACATATAGTAACCCATAATTACCTCAAAAGTAAGGATCATATAAACCCAAATGGTTCTTTATAACTATGTCCACAAAAGAAAATATAATTATTCCTTGAATAAAATTTTCATATATTAAACATCATGGTTACATATAATATAAAAAATCTTCTAATGTAACCCCATCATCAAAAGAGACTTAATACTCTTAAGAATTTCACCATAACTCTTGAAGCCCTTATATGTTGACATCTTAATCATTCAACATTCTTCATGATCCATTAACCATTCCTTTCCAACTTATTCTGAAATACTTCTTTCCTACAAACAAAATCACGAATCATATCCTAAGATTCCAAAATAGGAAAGCAATAGTCATGAAATAATCCATACCTTTGATTGGTCATTTTCAGTTTCATCATCCTCACTCAGAATGTCATTAGGTTTTGGTAAACGAAAATTTGTATGATCATGGTGATCCCATTCACGAAACTTCTTCATAGGACATGTGTTTGCATAATGACCATACACACCACATTTAAAACATTCAATTGATCCCTCAGAAAGAAATTATTTCCCTTTCCTCGAGTCAACTGGATGCTTCCTTTTTCCATGGCATGTTCTTGCTTTATGACCTTCATTTCCACATATATAGCATATTTCTGTCCCTTTGAAACATTTTCCTAGGTGTTTCTTTCCACATCTTTTACACATAGGTTTTTGAACACACTTACCTTTATGATTATTACCTGTAGTTTCGTAGGGATTTGTTTCTCGCATATATGATGCCTTATAGAAATCACCAAGGTTTAGGTGGTCAATCATGACTCCAGATAGTTGGTTGAGGTTAAACACAAGATTTCTCATTGCAGCTCCCATATCATTCAGCTACTCACTCAGAAAACTGTCATAGTTTCCTTCACATCCACTGTTACTTTGGTTCCTGCTAGATCCAGCCATTTACTAGAACCAAAAAGGGTCAGTGTGAGTATATCAACAAAACCATCATGTACTAATGAGGAAGATATACTTACACATTCACTTTATCTAAACACTATGACTCTTTCTGAAATCCTAACCATTATGGTAATGTCACTTATGCTTAAAGAATACCCCAACCTCTAAAGTTATCTAAACCGACCACTGATACCAACTATAAGGCCTCGGCCTTAAACCTTACTTAATATTGAATTAAATGAATAATTCACATTGAGGAACTTTTCATGTTTAGAGTTTTAGAGAATTAGGACATAACTATTACATCTCAAAAGATTAAAAAGTAGAAACTTCTACTAAGTTTCCAAAAAATAAAAACTCTTAAAACGAAACATGCCTAGTTCCATGTTTTTGGTAGCATGACTTTCCCTTGATCCCATCCTTAACCCTATTCCACGTTAAGTCCTGTGAAAAACATTTCAAAAACATGGGATGAGCATAAAAATCTTAGTAAGGGATACACAAAGAATGAAAACTATTAGTTTTTTTCAAAACAACAAGTAAACCATGTATACATTAACAAAGTAATACTTTTCAGCTTTTCGAAGTAGTAAAAACTCTTCACTGAATAAAAGTTCATTACTTACCCTTATGTAACAAAAATATTACTATAAAACCCATATAAAGATCACATAACATATAAAGGTAACTTGGGACAGAAACATACTTAAGTGGAATAACCATAAGGTCGACTTCCACACATATCACTTAATGGAATAGCCATTCAGACAACTTCCATACATACTTAATGGAATAGCCATACAGCCGACTTCCATACCCAATGCATTTGAGGTTATAACGTAACCACCCGTCCTGGTATTCACAGCACCACCCGTCATATGGTTTATCACATAACCACCCGTAAAATTTCTAAGTACCACTATAAAATTATAACACATAAAACCAACATAAAGGAATGATAACATTTCCACATTTCAATCAAAATATATCATTTAAATATATTGACATAATTGAATCCTTTATCAATACCATTTTCAATACCAAAATACAAAGAAAAGTATATGGTATTTATTTTATTTTAAAAACATTACGGCTTGTTGAGGATGCCAAAGATCCAATAATACTCGCGGCGGCGGAAAAGGTCGTTGTCACGGCGTACGTAAAAAGAAATATTCCTTTTTTTCATTTAGTAAAACGCTTCGTAGAAAAAATATTCCTTTTGAATAAATGTAAAATTCAAAGTGGTTTATACACCGTATAAAAGAAGTTTGTGTATAAAACAAAATATGCCTCAATGAATGGAGATTGAGACAAAGACCCTTACAAAGACGGTGTCCTTATTTTAAGGATAAATCAATTGCATAATTATGTGTGACAAACGAATACACCAAATATAAGTGGATATTAAGTGTAAAAAAATCAGAGGTTATTCACACATATTCATAGAACGACATATTCAAGGAGTACAATTTTATCCCAAATAATCAAATTTGGGTAAAAAATTTCCCTTGCAAATATTTGACAGCCTAACAGCGTCACATCAAAGTTTAGAAAAAGAGTTGATGAGAGATAAAAAAGGGTATCTCATCACTTGGACATAAAATTTACATAAATAAGGATATATGAGAACATATCCCAACATAACAATATGTGAATTAAAAGACCCAACAAAAGAAGTCTTTTAAAAAGAGGAGGGTGAAAGGTTCCCTTACTAACTTGGGTATCTTTCGAAACATACACCCCATGAAAGAAGGAAAATACATCATTGATGTAAATACTCATAAACGAAATTATATTACACAAAGAGTAGAATAATACAAAGTACATACACCACTCAAAGGAAATTGTGGGAAATGTAGCATAAATCTCACGGGAATAAAAGTGAGATGAAAAATCCCTTATGAAAACTCGACAGCCTAACGGTGCCACTTAAAACTTCCAAAATGGATTGATGAGAGAAAATAGGGTCTCTCATAATATTAACATAACGTTTACAGAAAGAGGAAAAGAAAATCCCCCAACATAACAAAGAGGATCTTAAAAGAAGTGACATAAAGAAGAGTACTTAAAAAGAAGGAGAGAGGTTAGATCTCTTATGAAAATTCGGCAGCCTAATGGCACCACCCAAAACTTCCAAAATTGATTGATGAGAGAAAATAGGGTCTCTAATCATATTAACATAAAGTTTATAGAAATAGGAAAAGAAAATCCCCCAACATAAAAAAGAGGAGCTTAAAAGAAGTGACATAAAGAAGAGTACTTAAAAAGAAGGAGAGAGGTTATATCTCTTACGAAAATTCGGCAGCCTAACGGCGCCACCCAAAACTTCCAAAATGGTTTGATGAGAGATAATAGGGTCTCTCATCATATGAAAAATAAAAAAATACAGTAATAGTAATATAAAAGAACATCCCAATAACAGGAATGATGAGCTTTAGAGGGAATGACATAAAATATTGTACTTAAAAAGAAAGAGAGGAGTAAGATCCCTTACCTCGGGTCCGACTTGACTCGATCGTTCTTTAATCTCCTGAATAATAAACATGAGTTAATTTATACTTTCTTAAGAACCTTTTTAAAGTTCATTATTCTTTTTATATCACTTATTACCATGTCATAGACATTATGTAATCATTTAAGTTAATAATGTTTGCTTTGTCGATACTTGGTTCTTAAGTCGAAAGTGGACTTCTTACAATTACATGTTAATCATGTGGTCAAAGGTTCATTATATCCAGAATTGTATTCATCATGTATATATCATATATATCATATATATCCAGTATATTCATGCATTTATAATATTACATAACATTTAGAGTTAAGAAATGAAATGCACCGTTCATGGAGACGGTAAGCTGTACGTACGCATGAACGCTACTTCCATTTCTATTTAATATTTAATGGAATTAAAACATAATTATACATAATAGTATTTTAATTCCAGTATGGTATCATATATAATATCATTAAATATATCCTTTATACGTACCACATATGGTATTAACGAATCAAATCACTTTGAGGGGGCGGTAGTCCGCACTTCCTAAAATGAAATTATCGTGTTTACCCATAATGGAAGCCATAAAGGTATGCTCAAAATGAATAATACAGAATCTTAAGGAAAAAATAAACATATTATATATCATATATAAATATAGTGACATCTTGATGGCCACCTTTTAAGGTGTTATATGAGTGTTGAACAATCATCGTTTCGTGAGGCAGAAATTCGACATCCACGGAAACAGTATGTTCTTTAACCATTATATGTAGGTGTGTGTAAGTGTAGCTCGAATACTTATTATAACAACATCCTAGTATATTTAAGATACTAGAGTAATTATAAAATAAATGAATAAAAATAGTTTAGGGGGTTGGAGAGGAAAAATAATACAAAAGGACTCAAGCGAACACATTACCGTAAAATCAGGTAACTCCCTTTGGTTTGAGCTAAAAGGCTTCCATGGGAAGACTTCTTCCCAATGTGAGGCCTCAAAGAGTTATACAGGGATGTGGAGAGACAAATGGGTAGGGGTTGGCCGAGCCAAAGGCTTTGGGAGTGTGGGTAAGGAGGTAGAGGTGGGGGCCTTTTATAAGAGGAGAGGAGGGGCACTCTTGTAAAGTTACAAAATGTTACTTTATTTTCAAAAGCGTTTCAGATTTTAAAGGTACCACATTGATTTATTTCGAGGATAAGGCGATAAGGGTTCGAAATAAACTCATCCAATAGGTTTTTTACATGTGTAGGTCTTAGATATTACATTATCTTTCCATTTTATTTAAATCGTTAAATAATGAGGTCATCGCTGCATCATCATGATGTCATAAATAATTTATTTTATTTAATGTCTAAAAATTATTAAAAAACTACTATGGTGTAGTAAATATTTTTATCTTTCTAATGAATATTTATAGTAAAAAATATGACTTTTATAACCTCATGTAAAAATTGTTTTAGTAAAACATCTCTTGTGTGTGTCATTTTTACTTTAACATTAAATAAAAAGGTATTTATGTCATTTTCCAACCAAAGTGGCTCCATGGGGTCCCCAAGTTGTCCCATGGATTGTCTTTGTCGGCCCTGACACATACAATGAGGGTAGGACATGTGTATAGGTCATTTCATTTTATTAAAACATTATTCTTACCTTAAACTACACTAATTACCTCTAATCGCGATTAAAAACTTAATAAGTTACTATTCACCAAAAAATTATTTTAATCCCATTGAACCACATTTTACTTCTTAATGACAACCATGTATGTTGGATTTTTTAAATTCAAAACACAAAGGTGGAAAAATTTCATTTAAACGGAAAATCGGTTTTTATAAGTACCGCTTAGTGGTTTCACTATTCATCAAAAATTGAAGTTTTTCAGAAAATTACCGAAAATTCACCCTAAGCTATTTTTGATATTCCGAATTCAAAAATGATGTCTATTTTAAAAAATTAAAAACATATAATTTTCATTAATTAATTTAATAATTAATTCCCGCTGTCAAAACAAATAGCGTGTTTTTATTAAACAAAATGTATCAAAAGATTGACACTAGTTTAAGTCCGATTTCAAAGTGAAATTAATTCCATCGACCACTATTGGATTAAATGGTAAAAATATATTCTAATTTCACTTTAAAACAAATTCAAAATATAATATAATCATTTAAATAAATTATATTAAAAAGATGTTTTGAATTAAAATACAACATTTTTCACTATTCATTAAAAATTGAACTTTTTCAGAAAAATACCAAAAATTTACACAAAGTAAATTTTGATGTCCCTATTCTAAAGAGGAATTTTATTTTGTCAAATATAACACATAAAATTGTCAAAATGTGTATTTAAAAGAGGTTCTCCATCAAAAGCCGGTTAATCGACCTTTTAAAAATTATTAGAATGTTTACGCTTAAAATTGGATTCATTCGCATTTTTAATCCTCTAACATTTATTGTAAAAAGTAAAAATATTTGACAAACATATATAATAATTTGGTAGTTATTTCTATTCATTCCCGCCATTACAATGGCTAGGCGTTAACTACCATTTAAAATTATATTATTTTATTATTAGAGTGCAACGTAAGATTCCCAAGAAACTCGTTGTTGCGTATTGGGTACGTCATCGAGCATAGAATCTCCTTTAAAGTAATATTAATATTTGATTCACAAATATGGATAAATATAAAGATTTCATATTCTTTATTTACCTGGGGTGTTACAGTATACATCCTATATTAAAAGGAGATCACCATTTTTCAACATTCTCTTGTCCAATAATTTTATATAATGAACCCTTACAAACACATAACTACTCATTATTGACCATATATTATAAAACTACAATATTCAAGCACTTGAAATACATCACTGACCTGTACATCATCTTCATAGACACACCATGTTTGGGAAAAAGGTGCATGCTTGTGTTGGAATAAAACTATTCAGTAGGATTCCCTAAAAATATAAGGAAACATGGTCAATGGTCAACTCAAAAGTAAATACATACACTAATAATGCCCAATGAAACCTAAAGAAATCCAAAATTAGAGGGAATTCATCCCATAACTATCATAAAAGATAACTAACCTTCCCAATATGGTTATCTTGTTATAACACAATAGCTAAATTAAATGCACTACATGAGCATCCGAATAGGTCCCATGCCTCAGGGGTAAACACATCCCATCTCAACAACTGACATGAAATATAAAATCAATTGGTCTTGGAAAATTAAAATTCCCCACCACACTCCAACATCATACCCAAGGGAAACTAGTCCAATCTCCAAAAATTGATAGTACACGCAATTAAAAACTATAGATCCGTCAAATGAATAGTTGTCATTAAAAAAGGTGAGTAATTAAAACCAAAATTGTGCCATCATTACCTACGAAAAGCCTTGTGTTACACAAAAAATCACAAAACCAGCCACCCAATAACACCTAATTCTCTCAACAAAATGAAGATAATTCCTAAACATAGACATCTTGCATGAAAGGAACACTCTAAAAAACTAGAAAAAGATGAGAAACGGAGTTCCAATTTTCTCTTCATGGTTATGAAAAATATGAGTCATAAGAGTAACCCCTACCGAAACTCACTACCCTACAGAAATCATATTGAGAGGGAAATAACTGAAGCATCTCATGATTCATAATAATATTCATGAACAAACCATTCATGGGGTTCGAACATCACCATCACCATGCTATATAAGTTGGAACTATTCTAAGAGAACCACTCCTTGCTTAGTATACACATCTTAGATATAATGTACTAACCCTGGATAGTGACCATCAATTCCAAACAACCACTATCAATTGCAATCTGACACAATAAAAAAGTCTGGATATCATACAATGATAAGGGGTGATATTAACTATAGAAAAATCATCATCTCTCTTGAAATAATAGTCAACACTTCCTGAGAAGAAGCTCAAAGATAAGCCATTTTAATTCATAGAGGAATGATTCCCCACATGAAAATGGTAATCCGACTATAGATACCCAAAGCTTGACATACATAGACATTACATTACTTTTGTGGAATAATTAATATATAACAAAAACAGACACCAAAGGACCGTAATAGTTTAGTGTCTTTTGAAACATGGAACATAATCTTCAAATCTTGGTGAAAGATCTTCAACATCTCCCATAAAGATCTTACCTTTTTTTCTTAACTAAAACCTTTTTTTATATCCTAGGGAAAAGAAAACATATAAAGGGTGATCTCAAATGCTCAGTAAGGGTATGCATTGAGAAAATAAATCAAACCATATACATTTGAACTTCAAAACATGAACAAAAAGATTAAACATCAAAATCTTGAGTTATGAAATAAATCTTGGCAGTACGTAGGGCATAGATCATAAAGGAACATCAATCATGATAAAATATCATGGGAATAAAACATTTAACTGTGGAAAAAAATTAAGCACATGATATGATTTCCATAGTAGCCAAGGTATTACTGCCAAGACCATCTTAGTGGACAAAGTCCCTTTTGAATCGAGTTCACTCTTCGTTCCAGTCCAGTATCACTGAACCGGATTAACTTACCATTCTAGCCATGTTTATCTCATGAGATATAAATATTTACTCAATGAATTGGAGGGAGATTTAGGTCCCACCCATCCCATAATGAAATCATTCTTACGTGTGCCACAACATGAACATAAATCATTCATCCTAACCCAAAGAATAAAATGGGTTTCATAAACATCATTCCATCATAACATCATCCATATAAAAAAATGGATATAATTTCATCATAATAAAAGTTAAACCATTTAAATTATAGATACATTATACTTGAAACATACACATATGAAATAATGTCATCTTAGGTGGAAAATGATTTTTGTAAAACACTTGAAATGAATTCTTGATTAAATATCCTTTCTTCTTAAAAATCATTTTCGTTTCACAAAATGACAGGAAATTTTAAAATAAATGGACTTTTTTGAAAATATCCATGAAATATTGTTGAGTAAGCTTCATGAAAATAAGGCTTTATGAAACCATAAAAATCCATTCATGTCGTATAAGTTAAAAAAACCATTCTTCTCGTATTTTTTCTGGAAAAGTCAAAAAGTGCCTCATATGGTAAAAAAAGAAAGATTCCTTGCATACCATGTAGTAAAAATAAAAAATGGGTAAAAATGAATTTAAACATACATGAAACCATTTTTAGAAAACAGGGACGTGGATGATAAATATAACCATAGTAAGTACTAACGAATAAACAATCTCGGATAAAAATGAAATTGGAAAAGTTATCCCTTACCTTAGGTAGGATACGCTTCGCACCTATCCGAACCTCCTGTATAATGATTTAAATAATGTAATTTAATTATTATATAATAATATTCATTGTTATGATATCATATATGGTTCACTTATGACTTTATATTACCCGTTCTTTTGTAAATTCCTTGTTAAAGCATTGTTTTGGGTGAAATAGGTTTATTTATCATACGTGTTTGGACTTGTTGTTAGTGATATTATTATTACATATATCATGATTTACTTACTTCCAAAATGTAAATCATGATATATATATCATATATATTCAGTATATATATATATATATATATATAATAGATAGATAAATGAAATGAAATACACTGTTCATGGAGACGGTAGGTCGTACGTACGCATGAATGTTGTTTTCATTTCCTTACTGACATGAATGGAAGTAAGTAGATGACATATATATATACATACATAAATAAAGTAGCTTAATTATTTCATATATTTCATTATTATTCATTATATATACGTTATAATCATTCTTGAATGGTTAACATGGAGAATGAATCTCATCGCGTTGTGGAGACGGTAATCCGTACGTACGCACGAGCGATGATATTGTTCCCATAATTATTGAATGGAATTGGAGTGGATGATATAATATCTCAGAGTTATAATGATGTTATAATAACCATATATAGTTATTATTTACATGATTATACCCATCCCAGTAAGGTGGTGGTGGAAAAACAGATTACACCACGGCATGGAGATGGTATTCTGTATGTACACATGCGCAGTGATTTCGATTTATGTAGGATGGATAGAAGGTTAAATGGGGTTGTTTAATATTTATAATAACTTATAAGTATATTATTGATACTTATTTTATTACATTATAATGAAACAACTAAATAAGAAGAAGTTTAAGAAGAAAGAAAACTTGAAAGAATCGGTAGAAGAGATTACCTCTTCTTCGACGCACCTCTTTTAAGCTTCCTCTTAAGGCACTAGAGTTGGTCTTTTGAAGAGACCAGAACCTCTATAATTATTCTAGGGAAGTTGATAAGGGAAATGGGTAGGGTTTTTCTGAGATTTAAAGCTCAAAATTGTGTAAAGATAAGAGGGAGGAGGTGTCCTTTTATAAGGGAGGAGAGGGGAACCTTAGGAAAAACGTAAAATATAATTTTATAATAAAGTCATATTCGGTTTATAATAGTTAAAAATATATTTATTTCGAAGATAAAGTGGGGTTGGGTCGAAATAATCTCATCCAATAGGTTTTAGAAAAGTTTATGATACTATTTTGACCTTATCATTTTGATTTAACCCTAAGTTAAATAATTTAACTTTTACTGTGTCTTTTTGTTTTCTTACACTATATGGTTAATAAACTTACTATATCAAGACAAAAGAACCCCAAGTGGTTTATTATTAATATATATAACCTTATATAAGTCATTTGGACGAACCTTAGAGTTTTAGGAATAGAATAAAAATTAATAATATAATATTTATTTTAAAAATTATTTTACTTCAATTTTGACACTATTTGGTAATTGATTTTTGTGAAAATCATAACAGCACGATTAGTTCAAAAATAGTTAGTTAAATCAATTTTAACCTGTCATATTAACTTTTAAAATTATTTTAATTCATAAAAAGTCTCAAATTATATTTATTTGGGTATTTATAAAATCTATTATGTTAATATTTCATTAATAAGGTAATTACTGCATCATCATTGTGTCATAAATAAATTAAATTATTTAATGTCTAAAAATTATAAATAAAATAAAATTATGTAGTAAATAATTTTATCTTTCTAATTAATATTTATAGTCGAATTTATCTTATGTATAACCCTATATTAAAAATTATTTAGTTATTAAACATTGATTTTAACTATTTTAACTCTTCTTTAAATAAAATAATAATAAATGTCCTAATCTAATCCAAGTGGACCTAAATGGTCAAATTTTATTTCTAAGGTTGTTTTGGGTCAAATTACACTTATCCAGTATAATTAAGACATGTGTTAGGGTAATAATAATATCAATGTTACCCTTAATTACCCTATTTACTTTAACCATGGTAAATAAAAGTAAAAAGTTACTATTCACCAAAAATTATTTTTATCTTATTGAACCACATTTTACCCCTTGATGTTAACCGTGTCTCTTGGATTTTTAAAATTTAACTCACATAAGTGGTAAAATTACGTTTTATGTACAATTGCAAATGCTCCTAGGAGGTGGGTAAAAGACGGTGAAAAGTTGAATAAAATTTATATATATATAAAATTATTATAAAATGACTCCAATTAATTAAATTGAACTTATATAAGTATAATGTATCTATTTTTACATAAAATAAATTTAAATAAAATAAATTATTATTTAAATAAAAAGTTAGTTTTAACCAATAACTCAGTGTTTTCACTATTCATCAAAAATTGAAAGTTTTCCAAAAAATACCAAAATTTCACCCTAGGCTAATTTCGATATTCCAAATCTGAAAATAAATTCCATTTTGAAAGATTAAATTTATCAAATTTCAAAAATTGGGTATTACTATTCATAATGGCTAGTTTATATAATATTTTAATAACATGTCGTTGTTTAGTGAAACTCAGTATTGCGTACAACGCAAGCTTTCGAGGAAGGTTGCTCTGGCATGTAATGCAAGGAATGTCCAGGTTTTGTGTAGGTAAAGATTCCTTTGGTGTTGTGTATAACATACTCAAAATATAGTTCAGTTATACATTGATCAAAATCTATACTTGGTGTTGTGTAAAATTAATTTTATTCGAAAGAACGTGAAATTGTGTGCATCATAAGCCAAGTATAGTGTTGCATATACTAAAAGATAAAACGTTGTTGCGTATAGCACATGATAATCTTCGTGAAGCGTACAATAAAATACATAAAATAAATTAAAATTAATAATTCTTAGAAAATATCAGGGTGTTACATTCTACCCCCTTAAAATGAATTTCGCCCTCGAAATTCATCGGGGTTATAAATAGTTTTCTAATTGAAGGTTTATTTCATAGAAACTAACATCGTAAAGAGGAAAAATAAATCGTCATTTTAAAAAGGAATGTTAGAAACATAACGAATACCCAATGTAACTCATCAATGGGTTTCCACATAGGAGAATATAGGTGAAAATGTAGATATGGAAGAGAAATATAACCATCAAGTTCTGATAGAAAGTGGTAGAGAATACGGATATGAAAAATCCAACATTCACAAAGCCATAAATTTGTGATGATCTAAGGTACCATCTAATTCATCAGATATGAGGGCACTAGGACAGCAATTTTGTTTTTCAAGATCATTTCCCTAATGATGAAGAATTTTTGAATTAAAATAAATACTTACTTGATTTTGGTATAATCTTACTATTGTTTGTGCCTTGAACAATTTCCACATCATCTCTTAGAGAAATGAAGTTGAATTTGTCTTCCGTGAAGTATTATCAGATCATGTGATAGAATGATAGGTCATTCCATCTATCTCAAACATATGGTTAGAAAAAGTTATAAGTCTATCTTCTGGTGAGATTAATCCTATATGGTTCCAAAAAAAGGACTTATACTTCATCTATCATACCTATTAATATAATAAAACTATTTTCTACTAACCAGGGACTTCATGTAGGCCAGTGGTTGGTGATAAAGACTTGTCGCACTTCGGTTGTGGGTTCGATTCCCGCAATCATGTCCGACGCGACGGGTTGTCGCCCGTCCTGCAGGTTGTCCTTTTTATAAAACTACATTATTACAACATTCCATCAATAATATCGAAAAAATTTAAGCCTTAAACAATACTAACTTATGTCCAACATAATCCATTCCAATATTTAGGCTTATCCAAATATTTCTTTCCAAGCTCATAGTATAAATAAAACAATTTCTAGAAATTTAATCTACCGAGCATGTGAATACCATCATTTATCCCCCATATATCATACGATATATCTTGTTGGTCACATTACAAACATGTGAATACCTTAATCTTGTATTATCTTGAAAAATTAATACCAATTGAACATTAGTGAAAACATGAATGCTTTCAAAATTTAACTCTTTCCACATACCAAAATACCAAAATTTCTATATACTCAAACCATGATATAACTGTGTCATTATATCAGTCATTAGCTCATTAATACTATCAAACATTTCATTTTCTCCATATCCCTTCAATATGCGCATATCATCTACTTTACAAAAATATTTCAGTCACTTTTCATGGTTACCGGAACCATACAATTATTGAAAACAAATACATAGATATTCCAAAATTCCACGATACCAAAAATGAGATTCCATGATACTATTTTGAAATACCATTACATAAACACTTAATCATTCCACAACATCATTATCATACGCAACATTAAAAATAGTGATCGCATGTGATTTCCCTTTATCCTTTTCCTTAAGAGGTTGCTCACGTCAATCATCATTAACCCTTGGATTAGGGCATTGATTAGCATAATGTCTCATTTCCTTGCACTTGAAGCATTGAAGTGTTGGTGGAGCGTTCTCTGTAGTATTTTATCTATTCACATCATTAGCTACCTTTTTCCCATTAATTAGACACTCATCTTCTTGATGACCTTATTTTCCACACTTAAAAAATAGTATCTTTTAGACAATTTCCACCATGTTCATTCCACACATTGATCATAATGAAACATTCATATTCTTTTCACCATTGTTCTGCGATTTTTCCTTGAACTCCATCTTTTGTTTCTTATCAATACCATGAGATGGATATATAACACCAACTTCCAGTTCTACCATGATATCACAAAGAACAATTTCTTAATAGGTACTGAAGTATCTTATAGCTAATTCCCTTCTAAGACTTGTTTTTAAGCCACTAAAGAATCGATCAACGTTACTTTCAGGTTGGATGATAAATCCAGATTCATACCTATAAAGACTTGTAAAATTCGCCTCGTATATACCAACTGATTCATCATCCTTTTGCTTAATCTCAAGGAACACCTTTTCCATATTTTTTCGAAGAATACGAGGGAAGTACTTATTGAAAAATAAGTTCATGAACTCGTCCCATTCCATTGATTAAATTTCACCTTGGGGACTTGTATTCATAATTAGAGTCCACCACTGGTCTGCTTCACCTTTTAAACAGTAAATAGCCAGAATGACTTTTTCATGTTCCAAACATCGAAGTATGGAAAATATCTTTTCAATGGTACTGATACATTGTTCAACAACAAGTGGATCATAAGACCCACTGAATGAAGGTGGACGTTGCCTCATGAAGAACTCAATAGAATATTGTTCCTTTATCTACTCATTTGGATGTCCAGAATGATTCATAGATTGTGTTAGTATAGAAATATTATTTTTCAATCCATCTCCCATCACATTTGGTTGTTCAGGAGGACAATCATTGCATTGTCCATTACATTGATCAACACGGTTCCATCGGGTTCCAACCATCGTCTAAAACCCAAAAAGAATTTTGTGAGAGGAAAAAATCATGCTAATAAAACAACATAATAATGGGTGAATACCTTCAATATATAACATCATAGGTTTAATTATAAGATCTTTACTGCAATTCTAGGACTATAACCTATACGTATACTTATCCTTAGGGACATCCCAAGACATACCATAGAAATATCTCTGGGGATCTCACTAAAGTTTTCACATCCTAGTTTCCAAAGGATAACTAAACCTTTCCTCTGATACCAACTATAGCGGGCTGGATTTACTTCCAGTGGACTATAATTGATACCTATTAGGGCACTCCATGGGCGGCTACACCCCTTGGGCAGGACACACCACCATCCCCAGTGGCATCCATTTCCTCATAAAGCCCTTGTGCGGAGAGCCATGCTTCGTCCAACGCTCACATGTGAGAGTTCCTAAGGATCGGATTCATTCCTACCTCATTTGCCTTTGATACCAACTATAGAGACCAAAATCTTGACATACATAGACATTGCGTTACTTTAATGAATACTTAATACATAACAAAAATAGACACCAAAGGACCGTAATAGTTTAGTATCTTTGGAAACTTGGAACATAATCTTCTAATCTTGGTGAAAGATCTTCAACATCTCTCATAAAGATATTCCCTTTTTTTATTACCAAAAACCTTTATTAATATCCTGGGGAAAAGAAAAAAATATAAAGGGTGAGCTCAAATGCTCAGTAATGGTAATCATTGGGAAAATAAAACAAACCATGTACATTTGAACATCAAAACATGAACATAAAGTTTAAACATAAAAATATTGAGTTATGAAATAAATCTTGGTAGTACGTAAGGCATAGATCATAAAGGAACATCAATCATGATAAAATATCATGGTAATAAAACATTTAATTAGGGAAAACCATTAATCACATGATATGATTTCCATAGTATCCTAGGCATTGCTGCCAAGACCATCTTAGTGGAAAAAATCCCTTTCTGAATCGATTTCACTCCTCGTTCCAGTCCTGTATCACTGAACTGGATTAACTTAAATTTCCAGCCATGTCTATCACATGAGATATAAATCTTTACCCAATGCATTTTAGGGATATATATGTCCCATCCATCTCATAATTAAATCATTCTTACGTGTTCCACAACATGAACATAAATCATTCATCATAACCCTAAGAATAAAATGGGTTACATAAACATCATTCCATCATAAAATAATCCATATAAAACAAATGGATATCATTTCATCAAAAGAAAAGTGAAACCATGAAAATCATAGAGACGTTATACTTGAAACATACACATATGAAATAATGTCATCTTAGATGGAAAATGGTTTTGGTAAAACACTTGAAATGAATTCTTGATGAAAATATCCTTTCTTCTTCAAAATCATTTTCTTTTCACAAAATGCCATTAAATTTTAAAAGAAAGGTATTTTGTTGGAAATAGTCATGAAATATTTTTGAGTAAGCTTCATCAAAATAAGGCTTTATGAAACCGTAAAAATCTGTTCATGCTGTATAAGTAAAAAAAACATTTTTCTCGTACTTTTTCCAGAAAAGTAAAAAAGTACCACAAATGGTAAAAAATAAAGATTCCTTACATACCATGTAGTAAAAATCAAAAATGGGTAAAAAGGAACTTAAACATAAATGGAACCATTTTTATAAAACAGTGACATTGATGATAAATATAACCCCAGTAAATACTTACGAATAAACAATCTTGGATAAAACGAGATTGGAAAAGTTATCCCTTACCTTAGGTCTGATATGCTTCGTACGTATCTGAACCTCCTGTATAATGATTTAAATAATTTCATTGACTTATTACAGAATCATATTCATTGTTATGATATCATATATGGTTCACTTATGACATTATATTACCCGTTCTTTTGTAAATTCCATGTTAAAGTAGTGTTTTGGGTCAAATTGTTTTATTTATCATACGCGTTTGGACGTGTTTCTTGATATTATTATTACTTATATCATGATTTACTTACTTCAAGAATGTAAATCATGATTTATATATCATATACATTCAGTATATATATATAATAGGTAGATAAATGAAATTAAATACAACGTTCATGGAGATGGTATGTCGTACGTACGCATGAACGATGTTTTCCTGTCCTTATTGACTTGAATGGGAGTAAGTAGATGACTTATATATATATATATACATAAATAAATTAGCTTAATTATGTCATATATTTCATTATTATTCATTATATACACTTTATAATTATTTTTGAGTGGTTAACAT
Source organism: Viscum album (assembly GCA_963277665.1). Taxonomy (NCBI): domain Eukaryota; kingdom Viridiplantae; phylum Streptophyta; class Magnoliopsida; order Santalales; family Viscaceae; genus Viscum; species Viscum album. The sequence continues at coordinate 922,123,701 of OY728159.1, forward strand.
TGAGAATGAATCTCATCGCATCGTGGAGACGGTAATCCGTACGTACGCATGAGCGATGATATCGTTCCCATAATTATTGAATGGAATTAGAGTGGATGATATAATATCTTAGAATAATGATGATGTTATAATAATCATATATAGTTATTCTTTACACCATTATACCCATCCAAGTAAGGTGGTGGTAGAAAAATAGATTACACCACGGCATGGAGACGGTATTCTGTACGTACGCACGCGCGGTGATTTCATTTTCCATAGGACGGATAGAAGGTGAAATGGAGTTGTTTAATATTTATAATAAAATATCCGTATATTATTGATACAGATGTTATTAGTTTATAATTAAACAACTAAATAAGAAGAAGATGAAGAAGAAAGAAAACTTGAAAGACTCTCTAGAAGAGATAACCTCTTCTTCGACGCAACTCTTTTATGCTTCCTATTAAAGCACTAGAGTTGGTCTTTTGAGGAGTCCAGAACCTCTATATTGTTTATAGGGACGTTGAGAAAGTAAATGGGTAGGTTTTTACTGAGATTTAAAGCTCAAATTTGTGTAAATAGAATAGGGAGGAGGTGCCCTTTTATAAGGGCGGAGATGGGCACCATAGGAAAAACTTAAAATATCATTTTATAATAAAGTCATATTCGGTTTATATTAGCTCCAAATTGATTTATTTAGAACCTAAAGTGGGGTTGGGTCGCAATACACTCAACCAATAGGTTTTAGAAAAGTTTAGGTTACTATTTTAACCTTATCATTTAGATTTAACCCTAAGTTAAATAATTTAACTTTTACCGTGTCTTCTGGTTTTCTTACACTATATGGTTAATAAACTTACTATAACAAGACAAAAGAACCCCAAGTGGTTCATTATTAATATATATAAACTTATCTAAGTCATTTGGCCGAACCTTAGATTTTTATTAATAGAATAACAATTAATAATATAATATTTATTTTAAAAACTATTTTATTTCAATTTTGACACTATTTGGTAATTCATTTTTGTGAAAATCATAACAGCATGATTAGTTCGAAAAAAGTTAGTTAAATAATTATTAACCTGTCATATTAACCTATTGAATTTTTTTAATTCATAAAAAGTCTCAAATTACATTTATTTGTGTATTTATAACATCAATTATGTTAATATTTCATTAATAAGGTAATTACTGCATCATCATTGTGTCAAAAATAAAATAAATTATTTAATTTCTAAAAATTATAAATAAAATACAATTATGTAGGAGATATTTTTATATTTCTAGTTAATATTTATAGTTGAATTTATCTTATGTATAACCCTATATCAAATTATTTATTGTTATTAAGGATTGATTTTAACTATTTTACTTCTTCCTTAAATAAACTAATAATACATGTCCTAATCTAATCCAAGTGGACTTAAATAGTCATATTTAATTTCTAAGGTTGTTTTCGGTGGAATTAAACATATCCAATAGAATTAGAACATTTTTTAGGGTAATAATAATATCACTTTTACCCTTAATTATCCTATTTACTTTTAACCGTGGTAAATAAAGGTAAAAAGTTATTATTCACCAAACATTATTTTTATCTTATTGAACCAAATTATACCCCTTGATGTTAACCATGTCTCTTGGATTTTCAAAATTCAACTCACATAAGTGGTAAAATTAAGTTTTATGTACAATCACAAATCCTCCTAGGAGGTGGGTAAAAGATGGTGAAGAGTTCAGTAAAATTTTTATATATCTAAAATTATTATAAAATGAATCCAAGGAATTACATTGAACGTATATATGTATAATGTATCTATTTTTATATAAAATAAATTTAAATAAAATAAATGATTATTTAAATAAAAAGTCAGTTTTAACCAATAACTCAGTGTTTTCACTATTCATCAAAAATTGAAAGTTTTGCAAAAAATACCAAAATTTCATCCTAGGCTAATTTCGATATTCTGAATCCAAAAATGATGTCCATTTTGAAAGATAAAATTTATAAAATATCAAAAAGTGGGTATTACTATTCATATAGGCTAGTTTATATAATATTTTAATAACATATCATTGTTTAGTGAAACTCGGTATTGCGTACAACACAACCAATTGAGGAAGGTTGCACTGGCTTGTAATGCAAGGTAAGTCAGGGTTGCATGTAGGGAAAGATTCCTTTGGTTTTGTGTATAACATACTCAAAAGATAGTTCAATTGTACATTTATCAAAATCTATACTTCGTGTTGTGTAAAATTAATTTTATTCGAATGAACTTGAAATTGTGTGCATCACAAGCCAAGTATAGTGTTGCATATACTACAAGCTAATACAGTGTTGCATATAGCGCAAGATAATCTTGGTGAAGCATACAACAAAAGACATCAAATAAATTAAATATAATATTTCTCATAAAATATCAGGCTGTTACACCGACTCCATTAACCAAAATGAAGCACCCACTCCTCAACATAGGATATAGGCTTAGAGAATGTTTTTGAAACAAAATTTCTCACTAAAATTTCTATATTGGAATTGACACTAACAATTCAGTAAAAGTGACTGTTGAGGATGCTCTAGAAACCTTACTCTATCTCACCCAGGCATAACCCAATATGAAGCATGGGAGAAATATTATATTTACAATTCAATGAAGATGGTACATATAGGCTGTCTTAACATAGGAGTGAATAACTCCTACATCTTATGAATCTAGTAAACATTCACTATGATCATAATCACAACACATAAATTGGAGGATATTCATCAATGAGTATCTATTTTGATTAAGACCCATAAAAATAAATTATTTTGAAGAAAATAATGATCAAACCTAGATGATCATGGGTATTATCAACCCTATATCCCCTAAGATAACACATCTCCCAACAACTCAATGAGGGTATTATCCTCTAAAAACCCAAAAGTACCCCCATTCCAAAATTTTGATTATTCCAAGGAACTTCTAAAACTCTCACAAATCCACTATTTCATGATTTAGATCATATAATCATCACCAAAAGATTGTGATCATCAAGAAGAATAAAATCATCTCTCCAATGACCTATAATAGAGAATAGAACCCAACCATCGTGATCTACACCAAAGGAAACCAATAATACTATCTTCATATGTCTAAATATTGATTTTAAATTAGAATAAGTAAAATACTAGAAGAATAGGGTGGTAAACGATGTGTATTAGGAGTACATGAATTGTAAAACCAATGCCAATCTCTAGTTATTACCTCAAACTAACTCATCATGTACTTACTCAATACAAAAAGGTGTCCCCATATTGTATAGGGTTTGGGAGTGAATAGGTACCTGTCAATGTATCGTAACCCAATCTATAACATGTTTCATAACATAGCATGTACAAGTACACACCAATGAAGAACAAATGTGTGTCTGTCCATGTACAAGGATAGAACCTTGTGTCATGTTCCCTGGGGTCCTATAAGTATGTCAATTTGTCCTAAATGCAGTGTGGAACATGTCTCCAACTTGATATGAAAAAATAGCATACAGGGCATGTGTTCTTAAGAGAACACTCCATGTTATTAGAAATTCATGACACGGTCTATTTTAAATAATTACAATATGAAAAAATTATAGTTAATTTATCTCAATCAATTTAAAGGATTAAAAATTCAATATATAACTTGAAAATAGAATCAACTAAAAATTCAAATCAAAATGTGGTAGAATTTAAATAACGAGCCCTACCACATTAACTATCATTAAATCTTCATAATCACATGTTTCTAATCCATGATATATGGTTAATACATCATATTACTCACTCCAATCATCCCCAGATGAATAAACTTTTATTGATCACCTCCTCCCTTCTCAACATTGTCAATAGTGAGGCTGAGGGAGGGGCGGAGCACCTCATTCAAACAAGAATGTTTGAAAGAGGTGTGGTTAGTGTATTTTAAATAAACTAATTAATTAAATAGAAAATCCCACTAAATTGTTTCAACAGAACCTCGAAACCCTAAAAAATATTATACCTTTCCTAAGAAAAACACCTCATTATAGAACCAACGGTGATGTCAGAATTCCAATCCAAAGAATTATTTATGAGATTTGAACACCTAAACCTAGGAGAAAGAATAATATTTATTTTATTGCGTATTAAAAATCATGACCATAACATCTGAATAATAATCACTATAAATTCACACCCTTGGTTATAATCAATATTACATAAAAAACCCTCAATTGTTTTTCAATTTTGTTTGAGAAAATTACCTTTCTACCATATAAAAATTCCCAAAAATCTGAATGTCTGAAAAAATATATGCTTAATGCATTGGTAAAACAAATAAAATTACATTGTATCCACTTTAATAATTTTCATCCCTAAAAATTAAACAATCACATAGGCTTACAAAGAATCCCTCTAGCTAGACTCATAAAGAAAATATGCACACCAATGCATGAGATGCTCTAGCTTCATATTTTCATCGCAAGAAAGTGTCCCGAAAACCCCAACTTAGGTACGTATCCCATCATAAAACTCTTATATGGGATACCATGTCAATGATTTATTTCCACCATCACCAACCACCTCAATCCTTTATATGGGAAGCTTCTATCCCACATGAAATTCACCTTTCACAAACTCACAAATGCTTTAATTTAATAGGCTCCATCCTCCTACATTAGGACTCTCATTGATCCCAATACACAACATAGACATTAATTAGGTTTATACACTAGATATGTTATATTTAACACGTAACTCTCTGGGGTATTACACACAAAAACATAAAAGGGGTAAACCATATGATTTCATTTAATATATAATCAAACTGTGCCAATATATTCTCTCGTGCATATCAATAGGAGTGACACACCATATTGTGAGATCCTGCAACCACTATTTCTAAACATATAAAAAGATCACATATCAACAATGAACGATTCATTGTAGTAAAGAAAGATACACCCTCCAATAATATCATTATGAATGGATATAAAAATTCCACATTTGAATAGTTGACCTGAGATAGGTGATCATCTATCATAGACAAACTACCATACTCACTTGAAAAAGAGAGGTCAACATTTTTTCAATTACAAACTCTCACACTAAATCATTTAAAAAAACGGCCCACAAATATATGCATAGTAATTACTCCAGTAATATTTACCAAAACAACATTCCATGCTACCAAATATTGACATAATCATGAATACTGACTGCAAGTTAGCTCGATACAAGTGACTATGTAACTCACATGGTCCAATGTGTCTCCACCCAAGTAAATTGTGTGGCACTATGCTAAAGGAATTGGGAGGTACAACATGAGTAGATCCATTCACTAAAAAATCATAAGCCTAGATTAGCCTCTACTTTAGTCCCTTGAAATACCATGATGATGCTCATAATCAAGGACTTGATGAATGGTTCCTTTCTCACATTGAAAACACCGCCAAGGGGAAATGGAAAATTCTATATCCCATAGTTGTAAGTATAATCCTCTGAAAACCATAATGTATGAAACAAAGATCTCCATCACATGAATAAGTTGATTGAAGCCCATTGGAGCTATTTCTACTCATATGATATGTCCCACTATCAACGAAGAGGATCAAAATATGTCACCCAAACTAAAAATAACTCACAATGTCGGTCACTCTACCGATCTTTTCCAAGGGATACCATGAAATACCATGACTATAATACTCAGTCTGATCAACCCATGGATGAACCTCTAGGGTGATCTCTACAAAATATTCTCTCATAATCGATAGAAATTAGGGTTAACAGTCACCTTAAAGGGATATATTTGGCCCCACTCCACTAGTCCAGATGCCTTTTGTTGATCTATGGAACCCAGATATGCAACAAATTATCAATTGAAAGGAACTAATCGATGATAAAAAAATCCACATACAAGGGAGTGGCCATAGATTGATCTTCTGTGATAGCAATCCCAACCCAATTTATCCATCCACATCCCACATTATAAATCAGTTTTCATGGTGTTCATCATGCATCTTTTTCATACCCTCCATGAAACAAGGTATTGACATAAAGGATTCCTGGATAGAATGAGGGGTTAACCCATCTAGAAAATACTTTGTATCCTAGAATCCAACTATCGTCACCTATTAGTCATTAATAAAAAAACTTCTTATAGTGCATTAAAAGAAACTAGTGGGCATTTTGGATAATATTGATCATCAAAATATCATACTAAAAAATATGCTGATCCAAACGTTAATCAATAAATGACTTTTGTTGAAAACCCAAAAAAACTATTTTTTTTACATCGATCATCGGAAAAACTACGTCGCCATTGGTGGATATCATGCCCTAGATGATGGGGTAAGAATAGTTCTAAAAGGCTAGAACAAAAATACCCTACACCAAATCAAATTCTAATCACTACATATAAATAACCCAAACCATATATCATAGAGGGTACCAACCCCATTATATTATGGAGGAAAAAACATTGTTTATATTTAGGGGTTACCAACCTTATTTTTTAACAAAATTTTTGTTAGAAGAGGAAGAATCAACCCCACCCATGGACAACCCATGTCTTTACTAGTAGGGGGTACCAACTGAAATAGATAAAAAGAACCACATTTCAGTTCATTAAAACTATTGATATTTTTAGATGAGGGCCCAATCCGACCTAATAGGTTGTACCACTACTCTCTATATTATGGTTAACCCATTCCCCATTAATGTCTCTGGGGTAATGACCCCATGGCTGAATGAAGGACCCTCACCCCACAAATTTTAGTCAACACCCTTTACCTATATGGGGAAAAAACTATACAATCTCATATGGGGGACCCATGAATCATCAAATCACATGAAAAGATACAGGGATACTGTCCCCAAGATAAGATCCTTACCCTATCCGAGATCTTTAGAAAGGTAAGGTACTAACTCCCAATATAGAGTATTATGTTATCCAATGAAAACCCGAGAGAAGGAAATTATGCACGTATCTAAATATAGAATCAACCATCTGAATTGTGAGATCTTATAATAAATCCTACACATTTTCAAGTACCCCTAAGGCTCTCATCATCTATAATATACCCATTTCTAACCTCTATAGAAATAATTTTTTTAGGGAATTCAATAACATTATTTCATAGAGTTGACATAATGATTGGAAATCATCCATGAAATCAAAAAATAAATTGACTACTACCTAAAGAAAGGACACATATAATTGTACCATGTTACCAAGGTTATAAGAACACAAATTTTTTGCCTTTATTGTTAGAGTCCTTTTATAGGAATTTTTTCAAAACCACATCCAAGATGGGTTCCCAAGTCTGAAAACTAATCCTATGCACCATAAAAAGTATCACTGCACATGTACTAAGACAAATTCAAAAGATACCTAACCCCAAACTCCATACCTAATAAAAACCTACTTGGATACCAAATTTCAATTACCTGACCCACAGAGGACCTACATTGACTAATAATATGATGAGTGTGACACCCCAATCCCACCATCAATTGGCTAATATATTATAACCACCAATCCAACAATAAGGAACACAACCACAAAAGATATACATAACCATATAAAAAAATATACTTGAGAATACCTAAAACCCATCCAATGTTATACAAATAAAATAATTTCACTTGGGAAATAATAAAATTCCCAACAATATGAATATACACACTATTTTTATTTGATATGAAAAGGGAGATCACCACACTATTCCACCACTTATTCTTATCATTTTATATGAAAGACCACGTATAGAATACACCTAATCAGAATACAAAATATCCACTATTCCTACTCGATCTACAATGTCAGAAGACATTACCAACTTGTACTTCATTTTCATAGATACACTAAGTGTGCGGAATAAGGACCATGTTGCGGTGAGTATAAAAACTCCAAATTGAATACCCCAAAAGGGTAACCAGGTCATAGATCAAAACACAAGTAATGCCATAATATACGACTACCCCACACAACCCAAGGAAACAATAACTTTGATAGAATATATAAATTGTCTCCCAAATAAGATAAACACCCTTACTAAAAAAAGAAAAAAATCAAGGATAATCAAATATATAACACACAAAAATCATGGGGACACATGAATAGGTGCTATGTCTCATGGGTAAACATAACCCCACTCATTATCTTCCCTGAAAGGCTTACTCAACCTGTCTAAGAAAAAGGTAAAGAATTATGACACTCTAATAACACATCAAATGGAATACAACAAAATAACCAAACACCAAATGTACACCAATCTAATGACTAAGAATTCCCCAGCTACACTATTGACTTTACATAGGGTGGGTGACTAAAATCACCATCAAACCATTATTCCAGGAACATGGCCCCAAGTAACACTAAACTCAATAGAGAACCTATATGATATCACTAAGAACACTAGTCATAATGAAGGGAAGCCTATTATTTAGATTACCTGAATGAAAGGAACACCACATAAAATTAACCCGAGATGAGAACCCAACATCCCAAAATCTCACTAGTGTTAAGTAAAACACCTTTTAGAGGAGTAATACCTACTAAAGCTCACTCCCCTATAGAGAAAAGGTTGAGAGGGAAATAATTAGTAACCCTATTATACACAATATTCCATACTCAAGAATAATCCATGGGTTTCAACCATTGACATCAATAATCATTATAATATAAAACCGTCATGGGAGACCCACACCTCACTGAGTACACAGAACCAAGCTGACTAGATCCTAACCCATAACAATGATATTTCACTACCAAACAACAACTTATAACATCAAGAAATAACTATAACTACATAATGGATCTGTATACATTCCACATGGAGATATTAGTTATAGAGAAAACCATCATCTTTCATGAATGAATATGTCACACCTCATGAGTGGGTACTCTGAGAAATATCTTATCATTACATGGAGGACCCACACCCTACTTGATAAGGGGATATAGACTCCATCAACAGAATAGAACCACCTAATAATCATCCAAGAACAAAGACTCAAGGAAATCCACAAAAAAAAATCTATGATACAACCTCTACACAGTCAACAAATCTAAAAGTCTAGTGAAAAAGACCATTGATGGTTCTTTTCAAATGAAAAGAAATATCTACTAGTCATAACTTGGTAAGAATCATCGGTGAGAGAATATATTTGTAGTATAAAAAAGTGTATACTTAGAGTATATCTTGACTAAGAAGTGAATTTCCAACTCCTTTCTCCTATTATTTCATGTTTCAATCCCCATTATCACCTTTCGGGTGCAGGGGGAGAATAATATTCCTCTATGAGTCTCACATATAACTAAAATACATTAAATTTTTGTTCTATTATGATAGTATTTTCACAACTATATGGAAACTGGTGTATGTGAACCTTAAAAATTTGAGTTAACATATCTTCCTACCACTCAAGGTGGGTACTGACCTCAAAAAAATGTGACGAATACACGTCAGACTTCAGATTGTTCCATGGAATGTCTGTAGCATGTAAACCCACTCAACTTTATTTTTTTGATCCCATCACCCCCACCATGGGATTTCTATATGAAAATAACATTGAATTATCTCACTAATGGCCTCTGATAGAAAATAAGACCACGCTATTGTGTTCAATGTGGAAATAAACATAGAATAGTATCCTTTTTTTTCAAAATCAGACAACAGGATAATAAGATGTCAAAATACATAAGAATTATACAGTACAAAACATATACTAGGATTATACAGTGTGTCCTCAAAAAACCTCCCTCTAGATATGTCCTTGAAAAAACCCAAAATATACTTGGTACATGGGGTGGCCTTATACGATATGGTGTGTGGGGGTGTATAGGTTACTAGCCATGTACCCCAACACTAGAAATTTCAAGTCACCAAATATGGCATCTGAATTTATATTCCTATGTTACACAATTAGGCATATGATCGTGTATATGGACATAACCCATTTTAGGTTTATTATAGTCCCACTAGGTGTGTTCATTTGATTTACACACCATGTGGACCATTTCTCTTACCCAAGATAGAAAAATAAGATACATTGTGAATGTTGTTTAAAAAAAATTTTATATAGTAGGAAATTCAAGAATCATTCTTCTTGAAATAAAACCAATCCACCAAAAACACTAGCAAATCAATCCAAAAAATTCAAGGAAAAACCAATATATAATACATAACTCAGAAAAATAATCAGTGACATATTTTAAATCAAAATGAGACAAAATTAAAATAATGATCCCTACCCTATGGAAGATCATGGTGTCTTCATAATTACATATTTCTGATCTGATAAACATGGTTTTTTAGTCCTAATATATTCTATGATCATAACTATACTAATATCATCTTATTGAACACCTATTCTTACCTCCACTTCATCAATAGGGAATAAGGGTAGTAAATCCTTTGAATGTGAAAAGGAGAGAGAGGTGTGGTTATGGTATTTTAACGACTATAATTAATTATAAAGGAAAAAAATTATGTTGGATGACAAACATTAAATAATATGAAAAACAAAATGGAGATTAAAACATTCTAATATAAAACTCACCATTCCAATACAAATCAAGAATTCAAATTTCTCATAGATATATTTGATTATGATATAAGAATTCCCAAAAAACTCAGAATTATTAATATTTATTCATTAACTACTAATTATATGGAATAAAATGACAAAATCAAAATCTTTCCAAAGAAAATCCCACCAGAAAAATACATATTATTGAATCCATAGAACAATTAATTTTTTTGATGTTTTTTGAAAGATAAAAAATTATATTATACCCATTGAAAAGGCCTGAGAATCCCCAAATACAAAAAAAATATTATTTTAGAAGCACTTATAAAAAAACTGGGAAACCAACAACATTAAAAATATAGAAAATAATCAAACCCCAAAAGAAATTATAAAGATATTCCAAAACAAATTAAATAAATTATAATTCATAACCTAAATAAGTCTCCATTGAATGGAGGTAACCTCTATTTCTAGATTTTCTTTAATGAGATCCTCAAAATGAGAATCCATTTTGTCCCATGTATTCTCATGCTCCTCCGGGATTATTTTCCCCTCATTTAAACCACGGGTCATTATCCTGTTCTGTTTGTAAATCCACATGGATTTTTCTTCATTAAAATCTACATTGAACGGTCATTCAAACATTTTGTGTGAATCCTACTCTGATATCTTGATTAGGAAAGCCCCCCCTAACATTTCTTCATTAGAGTGCATGACAAGATCTTGGGTGTTGTCAAATTAAATATCCTCCTTATCAATATTCACCATACCATAGGTAGATGGTTCCTCTACTCGTGTTTTAGTCACATCATCAACTCTTAGATCCACATGTATTATAGAATCCTTGAACTTATTCTTTTGGTTGAAAACAACTTCTTTCAAACTTTCTCAAGTGGGGGGGTTACCTTTTCTTACAGACCTATTAGCAGGAGGGCTAGTCTGATTGGAGTAGTCCCTTAAGCTAACCTCATATGGAAAAATTCACACTACTGCATGAGGTCAAACAATATTGAAAGTCCATCCCACATTAGGATCCCAAGAATACCCAACTTTGGAATTCATCATATCCCAAAACTCTAATAAAGGATTTTGTGTCCATGATTTCTTTCCTCAATCACCAACCAACAAAATAATTTATAGTGTAAGCTTCTATCCCATATGAAACTCATTTTTCAAAAACCCACCAATGCTTCCAAAAAATATTCTTCACCCTCCAAAGGTGGGGATCCAATAAACACTATCGCATAACATATCCATGAACCAAGAGTATCCATTGGGTACTATAATTTCAATAAATAACTCTTTTCAACATTACATTTCCCACTTTAGAAGGGATAAACCCCACGAATTAATTTTATATATAAATTAATCACATGAAAATCCTCACATGGGCATCTCAATAGGAGAACACATCATTCTGAGAGACCCTACAACCACTAATTCTAAATAGTATCCAATATCAGGATGTTATGATAATTCATTGAAGGTATCAAGGGAACCGAAAAATTGTAATATTATCCTAAAAATTGGATATAAGAATTAAAAATCTTCATTGTGGACCATGTAAAGATCTTCCATAAACCACATCACTCACTCTATAATTAATTATCAATGTATTATTTCTTCCAAACTCTCACAATAAATATTGTGAAATGGCCAGTAATAGCTATTTCACATGAGATTTAATAATGGTAAGTGAACATTTAATTATAATGAAAATATAAAACAATGAACATGTTTATATTTCATAGCAAAAAATTTCTAAATTGATAGGAAGTATATCTCTTTTGGACATGCAATTTCAAAATAATCCTAAAATGTTTTTTTAAATTATATATTAGAAATGCATTTTTCTGAATAATTGAAACTTTGGTATTTAAATAATTTCATTTTCATTGATAATAATTTATTATTGAATATATAATTAATTATATATTGATTATCAATTTGTAACAAATAAATATTAACTCATTTGAAACTAACAAAGTGTTATTTTTTTAAGAAAACCATATTAGGTTCAAAGTGTATTTATAAAATAAAATAAAATATATTAATGAATGATTTTATTGAAATTTGTAGATTATATATTTGATGAATTAAATCAATATTCCTATAATGATTTTTTACTAGTAAATGTGTTATAATAAATTCATCTATTGGTGAAAAAATTCAATTTCCTAAAAATTGAATCATCATGTTATTTTGGTTTTTTAAAATTAATTTTTTACACTTACTTGAAATGAAATTGATATAATAGTTTCCAAATATTAAATAAAGATGTAAAATTTATGAAATAGAAAAAGTTAATTTTTGGTAATCATTAATAGTAATACTGTTAAAAATTCATTACTATGATAAATGTGAAAATGGGTTAAAATGGGGTTATACTAAAAAATAATGGTTAAAATAACCCAAAAACTTTTATAAATTATATTGGTCGATCTTATTTTGAATTTACCCCCTAGTATTCTAATCATTTAATATTTGGAGTCACTTTACTTTAGTAAGAAATATAATATATAATAATATTTAATGTATTTATCAGATTTCCAACCACCTCACTTATAAAAGGGAACCCTATTTTCACTATAATTAGAAATCATTTATCCACTCATATAAACCACACAATACCTAAATACCATCAATAAAATTCATGCATTCAAGCGTCCAATTTACCACACCTAATAGTCTCTAAGAAAAAAATCTAGTCAAATGGCACTGATTGAAACCTATGGTAATTTTGGATAATAATGATGATCAAAATATCATAGTAAAAATTATATTGAGCCAAAGATGCATAGATCATTGATCTATGGTGAAAACCCCAAAATTATTCAAGTGTATTTATATCGATCAATGGAAAACCTACCTCACCTTTTAGGGATATCATGGCCCAAATGATGGGGTAAGAATTATTCTACAAGGCTATAACAAAGATACCCTACATCACATCGAATGATAAACTCTACATATAAATTCACCACACCATATGTCATAGGGTTTATCCACCGCATTATATTATAGAGGATAGACACATTGTTGGTATTGAAGGGTTACTGACCTTATATTTGAGCAGAATGTATAGAAATAACCCCACTCATGGAGGACCCTTGTCTTTCCTAGTTTGGGGTACTAAAACACATATATTAAAAGAACCAAATCTCATTTCATTAATATAGTTAATATTTTTAGATGAGGGAACCACACCCTTCCTGATAAGGGGTACCACTACTCTCTATAGTATGATGTACCCATGCCTCTTTAAATTTAATGGGGTACTGAACCCATGCTCGAATGACGGACCCACACCCCATGAATTATAGTCCACACCCCTATACGTATATGGGGAAACAAACACTACAATACCATATCGGGGGACCCCATTCATCATTAAATTACATGCGATGATAAAGGTACATCGGCCCCATTAGAGGATCCTTACACTTTCTGAGCTCATTATATAGGTGGAGTAACGATTCCACAAATAGAGGATTATATTATCCAATGAAAAATTGAGAGATGGAAATACCAAACCTATCTAAATATGGCATAGAACATATATATATATATATATAGTTATATCCTACAATAAATCCAACACATTTTCATGTAGCCCGGGGATATCATCAACTATAATAGATCCATTTCTTAACTCTATAGAAATAATTTTTGTTACGTAATACAATATCATTATTTCATAGAGTATATATAATGATAGGAAATCATCCATGAAATAAAAAAATACATAGACTACTATATGAAGAAAGGACCTAGAGAATTGTACAATGTGAACAAGGTTATAAGAACTCAAATCAGTCACCTAGATTATTAGAGTCCTGGTATAGGAATGAGTTAGAAACCACATCCTAGATGGGTTCCCTAGTCTGAATACTAATCCTAAACACCATAATAATTATAACCACACATTTCCTAAGAAAATTCACAAGATACCTACCTACAAACTCCATCCCTAGTAAACACCCACTTTAATACCACTTTTCCATGACTTTACCGACTGAGGACCCCCATGGACTAATAGTACGATTAGTGTGACACCCCAATCCCACCTTCAGTAGGCCAAGAGATAATAACCACCAATCCAACAATAAGAAACACAACCACACAAGATATAAATAACTAACTAAGATTTAATATATACTTGAGAATACCTATATACAATCCAATTGTACACAAAGAAAAATATCACACATGTGAATGAATAAAAGGCCTAAGAATATGAATATACACACTATTTTCATTTGATATAAAAAGATATATCGCCACACTGTTCCTCCCTTATTCATAGAATAGTATACGAAGAATAATGTTGAGAATACACCTACTAAAAAAATACATAGTTAGTTTTCAAAAATACACTATGATATGACATTAAAAATGCATACTTAGTTTTCAAAAATACACTATGTGTGGGGAATAAGGCCCATGTTGTAGTGAGTATAGATACTCCTAGTTGGATTCCACAAAAAATGGTAACAATGTCTTATATCAAAATACAAGTAGTGTCATACTATATGACCACCGAACTCAACCCAAGGAAACAATAACTTAGAATGAAGCCATAAATTTACTCCCATATAATATAACCAACCTTACCAATAGGAAAGAAAATGGATAACCCAAAAACTCATACAAAAAATTCATGGGGACACATGAATAGCTCCCATACCTCAAGGGTAAACACAAACCTTCTCATCCTCTACCATGAAATACTAAATCAATGAGTCTAAGAAAAATGAATGGAATTATAAAACTCTAATTACACACCCAAGTGAATCCAACCAAATACACAAACACCAAAAGAAAATAAAACTAAGAACTACATAGTCCCCAACAAAAATACTCCTTTTACATAGGTTGGGTGACTAAAATAACAATCAAACCGTTGTTCCCTGAATGGGGACCCGAATAACAAAAAACTCATAATAGAAACTATATGATATCACTCCACACACTAATCATATTGAAGAGAAGTATATTATTTAGATAACCTGAATGAAAGGAACGCCTCACAAAAGTAACACAAGATGACAACCCAACATCGAAAAAGATCATGAGGTTTACGTAAACCACTTTTCAGAGGAGTAACCCCTAATGATGCTGACTCCCATACAAATAGAATCCTGGGAGGGAAATAATTAAATCAACCTATTCTCCACAAGACACCATAATCTTGAATAATACATGGGGTTGAACTATCACCATCACTAATCTTTAAAATATGAAACCTTCATGGGATATCCACACCTCACCGAGTACACACAACCTAGCTGACTAGATCTTGACCCTGAACCCTTATCTTTATCCTCTAAACAACCACTATTAACACCAAGAAAAAACTATAACCACATAAGGGGTCCTTCTCCATGCCTGTTGGGGAGATTAGTTTTTTAGAAAACCATCATCTTCTATGATGGAATAGCCCACACATCATGAGATGGTTCCCAGAGAAAAATGTTATGCTAGCATGGAGGACCCACACCCTACTCGGTAGGGGGTATGGACCTCATAAAATTAAAGTAATAAACTAATAATAACACTAGAATATAGGCTGAAGGAATTTCTCCAAACCCAACTTCTAGGTTACTACCAATACATATTCAAAAACTCTAACAGTCCAGTGGAAACAACCCTTGAGGGTTCATTTCAAATTCAAATCTATCTCTACCAGTGATAACATGATATGAAACATCAAAGAGAGAATATATCTTAATTATAAGAAAAAGTATACTTATTGGAAATCTCGACAAAGAAGTGAATTTAAACTCCTTCATCCTATGAATCCAAGCTTCATGTACCATTATCATCTTTGGGGAACATGGGGAGAAGGATATTCTTCCCTGAATCTCACATCTAACTAAAACCCATTAAACCACATTTCTATAAAGAAATTATTTCTCAGAAAATGATTAAAACTAGTGTATATTAACATTCAACCTCTGAGTTAACACATATTCCAATAAATCAAGGAGGGTACTGACCTAAAAAATGTGAAGACTACATATTGGACTGGTGATTTTTCCATATAATGTTTGAAGTTTGCACACCTGATATTCTTTATTGTATGGATCCCATCACCCACACCAAGGGATTGATATATGAAAATAAAATTGAAGTATCTCACCAATGGCCTTGGAGAGAAAATAACACCTCTCAATTGCGTTAAATGTTGAAATAAAAAAAGAATGGTATCCTCTTCTGTCATAACTGGGCTTTAGGATAATAAGATGTCCAAATCCCTAAGAAATAGAAGGTACATAACATATACTAGGATTACATGGTCTATCAACCCAAATAATATCCAGATAAATGTCCTTGGAACAACCTTACTTAAATTTCCTAGGTATATGGGGTATCCTTATACTATATGGGGTGTGGGGATGAATGGGTTCCTAGCCATGTACCCAAACCCTAGAAATTTCATGTCACCAAATATGGTTTTCAAAAGTATATTCCCATGTTCCCATCATTGGTTTCTGGTCATGTACATATACATAGCCCATGTTATGTTTTTTATAGTCCAACATGGTGTGTAAATATTATTTACATGCCATGTGGATCCTATCTCTAACCCAAGATGGGAAAATAAGAAACATTGTGTGTGTGTGTTTTAGACCACATGTCGTATAGTATGAAATTAAAGATGTAGTCTTCTTGAAATAAAACCAATCCATATGAAACACCACATAATCAATAAAAAACAATTCAAGGGAAAATCAATAGAAAAAACATATCTCAAAAAAATAACAGGTGACATATTATGAATCAAAATAAGACAAAATTGCAAAAATGATCCCTACCCAATGGAATATCATTATAGCTTCATAATTACATGTTTTTGATCCGATATTCATGGTGTTTGAATCCTAAAATATTCTCCTATCATAAAAATATCAATATCCTCTCATTGACCACCTATTATTACCTCCACTTCATCAATAGGGATTGGGGTAGTAGATCATTTGAATGTGAAAAAGGGAGAGAGGTGTGGATATGGTATTTTAATGAAAATAATTAACTAAAATGGTAAAATGTTATCTTTGAGGAAAAAATAGATATTATAACATTCCTATATAAAACTCACCATTCCAAAACAAATCTAGAAGTCATATTTCCCATATAGATATTTGATTATGAGGTATGAATTGCCAAACCACTTGGAATTATTAATATTTATTTATTAACTAATTATTATATAGAATAAAATTAAAAAATAAAAATCATTCAAAATAAAATCCCAAGGGTAAAATACACATTCTAGAATTAGCATAACTATTAAAAACAATTCGAGATCATTTGAAAGATAAAAATTAATATTCTACTCTTTGAAATGGAATAGGACTATGAATCTCTGAAATGAGGTATTATCTCATGTAGGAAAAAACCATCCCATTATATTTTCCACAAATTATGATTTTTCATCATTGAAAAGAAAATAAAATCAAACAACATACAAAGAGTCCCTTAATCAACACTTATATGTAAAAAATTCACACTACTACATAATCACCTCCAACATTGAAGGTTCATCGCATATAAGGATCCCAAATAGACCCCCACTTTGGAATAGATAAGATCCCCAAACTCAGATTGGGTATGTTGTGTCCATGATTTATTTCCATAATCACCAACCAATGTAATACTTTATAGGGTAAGATTCTATCCCTCATTGGACTCACTTTTCACAAACTCACCAATGATTCCCAAAAATATCCTTCACCCTCCAATGGTGGGGCTCCCATTAACACAATCACATAAAATATCCAAGAAATATAGTATCCACTAGGTACTATCAATCCAAAAAAGTACACTTTGCGACATTAAATTCCCCATTTTAAAAGGGAGAAAACCCATGAATTCCTTTTAGAGAAAATTTAATTACACCAAAATCCTCACTTGGGCATCTCAATAAGAGCAAACATCATATTGCGAGAGCCTACTAGCACTACTTCTTAACAGTTTCCAATCATATAAAGATATTATAATCAATTGAAGGTATCAAGGGAACATAAAAAATATTTTATTATCCTAAAAATTGGTTATAAGGATTCCACATTTTCATTGCGGAACATGTAAAGGTTCTCATCTCCGGTAAATAAGCTTCATCTCTCATTCCAAAACGAATTGTCAATGTATTATTTCTTTGAAACTCTAAAAATAAATACTATAAAATGTAAAGTAATATCTACAACACATTATTATATACAACAATGAAAATTTTTATATTTCATAGAACAAAATTTCCTAATTGATAGGATGAATATCTCTTTTGAACATGCTATTTCAAAATAAGCCGAAAATGAATTTTGGAAGTTATCAATTACAAATGGATTTTTATAAATAATTGAAAATTTAGTATTAAAATAATTTTTTTTCATTGATAATAACATATTATTTTATATATAATTAATTATACATGGATTATCAATTAGAAATAAATAAAGATAAACTCATTTGAAAGTAACAAAGAACTATTTTTTTATGAAAATGTTTTTATTTTCAAAATGTATTTATAAATTAAAATAATATATATTAATGAATGATTTTATTCAAATGTGTAGATTTTATGTTCAATTAAACAAACCGACATTTATATAATGATTTTTACTAGTAAATGAGTTATAAAAAATTCTTCTTCTGGTTGAAAAATTCAATTTCCTAAAAATTGTTTCATCGTGTTTTATTCGTTTAAAAAAAGTAATGGTTTACACTTATAGGAATCAAATTTTATATAATGATTTAAAAATTAGGAAATAAGGATTTAAAAAATAGGAAATAGAAAAAGTTCATTTTTGGGGATAATGAATAGAAACTGATCTAAAAATTCATTACTATAGTGGATGATATTATGGGTTAAAATGGGGTCATACTAAAAAATAACATTTAAAACGACATAAAAACATTTATAAATTATATTGTTTGATCATATTTTCAATATATCCCACTATTATTCTTATGTTTTTAAAATTTGGAGCCACTTTTCTTGAGTAAGACATATAATATATAATAATAAATCAAGTATTTACTGGATTGCTACCCACATCACTTATAAAAGGGAACCCTATCTTCAATCTAATGAAAAAATATTTTCCCAATAATCTAAACCAAACCTTACCCATATACCATCTCAACATTAATACCCATATTCAATTATTATTCATATCACTAAAAGAAATATTGAAGAAGTTTTAAGGTGTATATATAATGGGGCTTGCAAAAGAAGTGGTATATCTTCTTACCAATGATTTTCATGTTCATTTCTCATTAAAACTACTAAAATGTTTGAATAATAAAATTCAAAAAAAATCTATATAAAAACATAATGAGACGTTTTTATGTTAATAGAACATTTATTTTAACTCTCCATTCCATCCTATGGAAAATGAATACATTACTTGTGTATACGTATGGAATTTTGACTCCATATAATAATGTAATTCATTTTTCATCACCACATTACATGGATGGTTATAAAAAGATAATTAATGTGTTTGTACATGATATTTAAGAAATAATAATTATTCTTTTAATATAATATATCATCTATTTTCTTAACCTTCTATCTGTAAAGAAATGATAACATTGCCTGTATGTACATGTGAAATACCACCTTAATAAAATGATGTGATTTATTTTTCTATTACCAAAATTAATAGATATTTTGAAAATTGTATAAAATTAGAAAAAGATATTCATGAAATTATTTTTAGCATTCAGATGATAAAAATGTTTCAAAACACCATTAACCATGAAAAATACCCTAAAGTAACTTTGGAGTAATTAACCGAACAACATTATATGGTCGATATAAGAAATAACTATTTAATAAATGGATTTAAAATGATTGTAAATAGAGTATAAGAAATTTAATATAGATTAAAAAGGTTCTTAATAAATTATTTTACAAATTTAAATTCAATATATATGATGAAAAAACATTTATGAATAATCAAAGACTTTAGTTAAGGGATATCTATAACAATCTCATTTAGTTTTGAGCTTAATTATATTCATAATTATTTTGATAAAATTTTATGATTATATTCTCATAATCCCATTATCTTTAATTATTCTAGTTATTTTTTATTCTTAATTTTTTTTCAAATTTATTTGTTATTGGATAAAGAATCAACAAGTAAGTTACATGTAATGGATCTTAACCATATCACTACCTTCCAGTCTAGAATCATTTCCCTCTGTATCCATATATTTTATATTTTATAAAGAATATAATTCTGTAAACTACAATGATTATTTGAATTAATTTTCAACTACCTTTGAAATTTTTCAAATAATTTAAATATATAATATTCCAAAAAAAATTCAAAAAGTGTATTTTTGACTTTATTAAAATAGAAAGAAATGAATATTTATTTTAATGTATAAAATGCGAAAAAAAAATTCAGACCTCCATGATTGTTTTTATTTATTTTTATATCAATGAAATTTTATATGGTTCTTCAAGGAAGTTTTTTAATTTTTATAATAAAATAGGTTATTTTTTTCTTAATAGAACGCAAATAATTTTTAATGTGATTTATAACTTCACTCTTATTCAAAGTAACTAGGAAGTTATTTTAAAGGCTGTGATTTTATTATATTTTCTATTTTTGGAAGGATTTTATTTATTATAAAACCTTCATTTATGATGAAATAATTATGTTAATTCATCCATTACTAATTTATGGATTTATGATCACTAACATTATCATGATCACATTCATTATTAGTCTTTATAATTTAATTAGACATTATTTTCTTATCAATGTCTATATTTTATATATCGCGGATTTAAATAAAAACATTTCTACCACAATGATGTCATATTAATTGTATACCATTTCTATATACAGTAGCAGTTGAATAAATCTTATAATGAATTTTATATCATTTATGGGGAAAAAGTTCATATTTTTTATTCAACATGGATAATTTTTTATTTATAATTCCTTATGCTAATCATTATATGGGGAATTAATTAGTAGTGAAAGTGATGGATGGGCCTAGTTATAGATATCTTCTTCATGCATTGACATATCTCATTAAAAGAAATATATGACATATCATATTTAATGGTTATCTAGTTTACACATACCCATTTATTAAGAATTTCCTGGTTAGGGCATTGACTATAAGACTTAGGATATTTTGGCCACAACCATGATCGTAATGACACAAATTTCCATGATTAAAACATTCCTTTTTTGATAATTTTTATTTTCTTATCCATGTGATTTATATTTTTTTATTATCCATGGATGTAAATTGATCCCAAATTATTTATTTAGTGGATTTTTTTTCAGATTATCCACTTTCCCATAATGATTATTCCTTATTTACTCATGATAGATTTTAATTTTCATAACCCTCACTGAGAAGTTGAGCACACTCTTTATCTATTTTCGATTATTTTCAATATGAGAAACGATTCATTGAATAATTTAAAGGATGCAAGAATATTTATTGTGAAGTGTTATTATATTTCCAATTTAATATAGGAAACATGTATGTATCTTGTTTTCCTAGACTTTTAATCATATAAATCATGACTAGTGAATTCCCTTATATATTTTATCAGTGTAAAAACATAAACACCAAATCTGGATTACTAGATTCAGGGTTATTATATTTGGTGTTAGAGGAAGTTTAGTAGGAACCTTGAGAATAAGATTTTAGAAGAACATAGCTAACATGAGAATTATGATAATCATTTAGGGTATTTGGAACATTTACCATCATATGGTTTTTTATTTTATAGAACAATATTCATGATGAATATGATTTAAATTAACATGTTCCATTTTTTTGAGTTGGCGCCTAACGTATGTAAGGGGATCAACATGAATAGTCATTATAAGGATTCCCCTATTTTGAAATCCAATATAGTTGGTGTAGGAGTTGAGTGGTTCATAGCCATATTATGGAAGATTACTCAGGTTAGGATGAATAACATTTATTTTGTGGATCAACTTGTTATTCTATAATTGTATTCACATATATTGTATCACATTATGGAATATAATCCACAATATTTAAATGTAACTTCTAATCCATTGGTATATGGATAATGGCTTAAGTCCCTCAAAACAAATTTCTAGAATTGGTATGTAATGAAACGGAAGAGCTTATTCCTTAAATGTATTTCCTAAAAGTACATTTTGATCAGTGGTGGACATTAATATATAATAATAAAAGGGTTGGTGAAATATAATGTATAGAATGATGAATTCTAAAAGTGATATTCTATGAGAAATATTCTCTTAAATAAAAACAAGTTAAAATGGTGTGAATGTTCCTTAACATAAAGAAGAGGGAATATGAATGTGTTGTAGTGTATGAGTATAAAATTACAAGATTTTCCAGGAATTATGTAGAATATATACATAGTCTAGAAAGAAATATTGATTGTTACATTGATGCGTTTAAGTGGAGTCTCCGAAAGGGCACTAGTTTCTAAAAATTTTCCATCATATGATGATATATTATCAAGTTACATCATGATATAGAAATAATGTTCTAGAAATAATGTCTCCAAAGAAAATCAATAATACAAGAGACTAGATGAGAACCATGTTAAAATAAATGAATCAAATTACAATAAAAGGAATATGATATTTCCAACATGTGTTTATTTTAGAAGGAAAGACCTAAGAACATTATTAATTGAAACATGTGTCTATTTAAAGTGTGTAGAAAAGGGTCATAAGTCTCATAAAAGTAATGAAAAAAATAAACATTATATATCTGATGATTTAGTTATAAAGAGATAGGTAATAATTCAAACCAATATCCCAATCATCAAGGAAACCTCCTACAAAAGAGTCTAATTAGAGAATAAAATATTATGTGAATACAATAGATGAGGTTGAGGTTCCTAAAAATGTGGTCGTAGGTAGTTTTATTTAACCTAAAATTTTTCTAATTCGTTATTTTATTATTGGTCATCCACTCTTTTATATATTCCATGTTTTATAAGATTACTAGATATTTTATTTAGAACCATATGAATGTATTTTTCAATCAAGACTACTAGAATATATATTATAATAAAAAGTATATATTAGGCAGTCCCCATTATAATGCATAAAAATACCCTATTTTAAAACATGATTATTATACATATGGTTTACATGTATAAAATCCATTTAATGGGATTAAATTAAATTATAATGTTATAATTTATTAGCATGAGAAAATTACAATTATTTATGGATATGTGGAATCCCTTGTATTCATAGGGGAGGATACATCATTGGAATCATGTATAAATCCACCTCTAGTAGCTCACTTTAATGAAAATATAATATAAAAAGTGTAGATACAACCGATGAATGGTAATGGTGCTGTTATAATAGAGTACTTACCTATTGTGTATGAATATATTGATGTGTTTCCTAAAGATCTGCAAGTAAATCCAACTGAGAGTGAAGCTGAACATTCCATTAATCACATCCTTAATGAAAAATATATATAAAAGACTCTGTATATTATTGTACAAGTAGAATTTCTGGGATTAAAGATAAAACATTAAGAGTTATGTGATAAAGGATTAATACAACATAGTTTTTCATAATGTGGAGCCCTATTTCTTTTATTAATATTAAATAAGGGTCTATGAGGTTATTTATCAAAAATAGGGGAATCATTGATATTTCTATAATAACGAAGTATCATCTTCCCCATATATATGACTTGTTTGATCAACATGAGGGTGCTCAGTTTTTTTTAAAGATTGATCATCATTCACTGTATCATCAACTACTATTTAAATAAGTAAGATATTCCAAAGAAGAAATTTCATATAATCCAGGGACATTATGAATTTATAGTAATTCCTAGTAGATTGACTAAAATACCCTATGTTTTAATGGACATGAGGATTGCAATATTTTATAATTATCTTAATAATTTCATTATGGTATATATTGATGATATCTTAAAATACTTTGAAATATTTGATGAGAATAAGAGTTATTTGTGAATCATTCTTAAGACTCCTAGAGAAAATGAGTTATATAGAATTTTTTTAAAATGTAAATTCTATATTCCCTATGTTTCTATTATTGTATATATTATCAATAATTATAGAATATTATTGGTTCCTTAAAATTCAATGGTAGTGATGTAATGTCCAACACCAACAAATATGATCGATTTAAGATGCTTTTTTGTACTAACATGTTATTATCAACTCTGTGCTCAATTTTTTTAATTAGCTAACTTATTGAAGATGTTGTCACATAAATGGGTTTTGTTTATATTTTCATATAAAAGTAACGAATGTTTTTAATATTTAAAGAGGATATTGGTTAATGTATTTATTCTAAATTTACCATTGGGAAGGGATGAATTTTGTATATATAGTGACACATCAAAATGGAAATGGATGTGTCTTTATGAGGAATGATATAGTTTTTACATACACATCTAGCAAGTTAACTATTCATGAAAAGAATTATCCAACCCATGATCTTGATTTAGTAGCCATAATCATTTAATTAAATATATAGAATAATTTCCATTATTGTGAAAGATATGAAATAAATATAACTCATAAATTTTGACAAACATCATCTAATAAAAAGTTCTTAGAATGAGGGAAAGGTAATGGATATAAATATAAAAGGATTATGATTTATCAATACACTACCAGCATGAAAAAGAAAAATATGGGGTCTAATGCATTGAGTAGGATTGGAGAAGTGTTTTTTACTATAATGAGGGTTTAAAAATATATTATAATAATGGATTTAGTAAATTTTGATATAACAATAATAAAATAAATAGAAACATCACATCTATTTCAATGATTTCAAAACAATCCTTAATGGTGAAAATAAAAATCTATGATCCTGATAAAAATAATATTAAAACAAAACCAAATCCATGAATAATGGTATGTTGGTAGAATTCAACAATGGGGATGTCATAATAAAACATGGGAAGAGTCTATGTGTTACATTTATTCATAATCTTAAATAATAATTATTAAATAATTTACATTTCTTACGTTTCCCTATACACCTTAGTGGAACTAAATTGAATCGTCATTTAAAAGGAACATTTTTTGAGGAATTATGTGAAATGGTAAGTTGTAGACAATGTGTCAAGATTATTGGTTTGTCAACAGGTAAAGGCAGAGAGAAAATTTTCAAAAGGTTTCTTATAACCTCTACCTACACCTGTTTAGAAATGGGATGTTATTAATGTGGACTTTTTCACAAGATTACAAATTAAAAATAAAAAAATGATTCCATAAGAGTTATAGTTGATCACCATATGATGTAAAAACATTTCTTAAGTATTAGGGAAGATATACCTCTTCAGCGACTCATGTGAATCTACATTAATTAATTTTTGAAACTTCATGGTGAACTTATTTTAAATGTATCCAATCATGATCTATGGTTTACATAAAAAGTATGGAAGAGTATTCAAAATGATATTAACATTGAGTTACAATAAGGAACTGATTATCATCCTCAAATAGATGTAAATTATGAAATAACTATTCAAATATTCAATGATATTTTTTTTAATTGTCTATTTAAATTCAAGATACACGGGATTGATATTTACCTTTGGTTTTATTTGCATATATAAAAAAATATATTTTTGAATTCAAATAGAATTATATGAAGGGTTATGTGGGGAAATATGTAATACACTAACTTGTTGTTATGATGTTGGAAAAATAATATTTTAGCCCAAGAAATTTTTTAGGAGACAACAAAGAAAGTGAAAACTATTTGGGTTCATATTAACCAAAGTAAGGGTGATCATGTATTCTTAAAGGTATCTCTTTTTTAATGTTGTAATAAATTTTAGTTTCAAAGGGAAACTATATCCTATGTATTTCACACCTTTTAACATTCAATAAATAGTGGGATTTATAGATTATCATTAGGAAATTAAAATTATCCTCTCTAAAGTTAATTACATGTTCAATATCTCTTTATTAAGTATGTTCATGCTATAGTGAATGTGTTTGCTCTCCTTTCAAGAAAATAGAATTGGGAAATGATTTATCTTTTTGTGAGGTGCCTATCCAGATTTTTGAAAATAGTGGAAAAATGTTATATAATTGGATGAATCTATTAGTAAGGTTACTTTGGAGAAATAATTAAATTGAATAATAAATATTGGATCTTTTGGAACTAAGGATTAAGAACTACCTACATTTGTTTAGGAACAGATATCCCTGAAAATTTCAAGGTTGGAATTATTGAATGAGGGATGAATTTGAGACCCAAGCATCAATTTTTTAAGTGAGAATTTCATTATAAAAAAACTTCAATGTAATGTAAATTTTTATTTTTTATAGAATGAAAATTTAAAAATGAGAGGATGAATATATCTTAGGAACATACTATGTTGATATAATCCAATAATGAATTTTGGAAATGTTACCCTAAAAAAATTATTAATAATTGTCAATATAGTGTTTAACTAATTTACATTTCTTTATAATAATGTATTCGAAAATATATAATTAGTCATTCATTGATAATAAATTTGTTAAGAATATAAATAAAATCATTTGAATGTTAAAAGTGTTTATTTTTTAAGAAAACCAATTAATGTGAAATGTATATTTATAAATTAAAATAATATATTGATTATTGATTTTAATGAAAGTTTATGATTATATATTCAATTAGTAAAATTTAAATTATTCAAATCGTGGTTACTAGGAAAGGAGTTAGAATAAATTCGTTTTAAGCATGGAAATGCATTTTCCTATAATGTTTTTTTCATCAAATTTTATGAGTTTATTTTTAAAAATTGTTTTACTAGTTATAGGAAATGAATTTGATAAAATGGTTTAAAAATTTTAAATAATCATTTCAAATATTTTTAAATAGACAAATTTCATGTTTGTTCATAATGAATAGTACTCGAGGTAAAAAAAATCATTACTACGGTAGAAGTAAAAATGGGTTAAAAGGGGGTTAAACTAAAATGATAAAAGTTAAAATGGACTAAAAATGTGACTATGTTCTTTTTTATTACCATATTCTAAACTGATATCTATAATATTAAAACATTTTACAATTTTTAGCTACTTTACTTGAGAAAGATGTATTATATATTATAATATTTAAAATAATTAGAAGATTTCCACACACCCCACTAATAAATGGTCACCCCATATCCACTCTAATTCAAAGAAATTAAGCCACTTATCTCAACCAATACCTGACCAAGTACCTTCGGAACACCCCTATCCATGTCATATAGTTCATGGTCTCATGAAAAAACCATGTTATTAAGGCCTAATGTGTAATCAAAATGAGGTTTCCAAAATTAGAGGTATGTGTTCTTACCAAGTATTTTAATGTTATGTTCTTGTTTAACATCATCTAAATTACTAATAACCAATTTAAAAAAATTAATCAGTATATTTTCTATACTTATATGTTTTAATGTTAATGTTACATCTATTTTCTCTCTCGTTTTCATCATATGGATAATGAAAACATCACTCAGGTGTATATGTGACTTAACATCACCAAAGAGAGGTGTAATTTATTTTTCATCACCAAATTAATTCAAGGGTTATAAATGAGGAAATGGTGAATATATTTGATATTCATAAAATAATTATGATTCTATAATGATAATATATCTTTTACCTTTTTACCCTTCCATTTGTAGGAAAATTAAAACCTCGCTCGTGTGCACGTGTGGATGACCACCTCCACGAGGCGACGGTAATTTTTTTCTATTACAACCATGCAAGTATTTTTATAAAATTATATATAATTAATAAAAAATATATTCAGGAAATTATTAATATTTTTTACATAATTTAACTATTTCATAACACCTTTAACCATGGTCACTATACCAAAGTAATTTTTGAGAAATTGACCAAACAACCATAAGTGGTTAACTTAAGGAAGAACTATTCAATGAATAGATTCTAACTGTTTGTTAAAGGATCTTAAAAAAATTAATATATTTAAAAAAAATTAATAATGTATTTAATAAATCTAAATTTATTATATATTAGTATGAAACACTTATGACTAAGTGTATACCAAAGTTAATGTATTTATTTAACAATTTCCATTTATGTTGGGATTGTTTAGGTTTGATTTACATTGGGAAAATTATATCATAATAATATCTTTATCCCAATATATTTTATTATCATATGGTTCTATTTTGGGTTTACATGTTTATTTTCCATTTTTTCTTTTTGGGTAAAAAATCCACAAGTTAGTTACATGTAAGGGATACTAGTCTCATCTCCTCTTTTCAGTCGAGAATATTTTTACTTTATACACATATCCTTCATAATGTTTCATGAATTTTCTTATTTGTAATAAAAATATTATATAAATTAATTTTAATGTACATTTTAATTTTTTCATGAAGTTTCATTAAGTAATCTTCTAAAAAAATTTAAAAAATGTAATTTTTTTCTTTCTTTACAAAAGTGTAAAAGATATTTTTTTAACATGTATGATGTGAATTACTTTTCATAGAGACACATATCTTATACTATATTTAGATTCCTATACATGTTTCAATGTTTGTTAATATAAAATCCATTTCTATGGATTACTATTTGAAATGAATATTATTTTCTTAATGGAATGAAATGAATTTTGAATGTGATTTATAACTTCATTCATATAAAATGTTTTCATGAGGTTATTTTTAATTTTTTTCATATATTTTATTTTATATTTTTTAATGGCTTGGTTTTATTTCAAAACCTTAATTTTAGATGAATTGATAGTATTATTTCATCCTTGACTTATTTATAGCTTTATGATCATTAAATTTGTCTTGATAACATAACATATAACTCTTTCTTATTACATTGAACATTATTTCCCGTCCATGTCCATATTTTATGTATCGTAGATTTATACATCATCATTTCCACATTTTTGACATTGTCTTAAATGTATACCATTTTTACGTAAGGGATTAGTTGTAGGAAGAAAATTTAAAATGTATTTCAATTATTAGGGATATATTCTATATTATTTATTCAATATAGACAATTTTATATTTATGAAGAATTTTCCAATTTAATTATATTAATAATTAAATATATAATTACTTTATTAGGCATGAAAGTGATGGTTGTTTCTAGTTACTGGTGTCCCCTTGATACATCAACATGTCTCATTTGACAAAACTGTAGGAATTCAATATTAGATGGGTATATGGTTTACACCTAACAATTTGTTAAGAATGTCTTAGTTGAGGCCCTAATTGTACGATTCCTGATTCTTTAGATGAGGCCAAAATTGAAAGTCATGAATGCTAAAAAGTATTCATATCCTTTATTGAGAATTAATTACCATTATCCATGTGATTTCTTTGTTGATATTATCCATGTTAGTACTTTGATCTTATATTGTTGATTAAATGGATTTTTTTTATTATCCACTCTGTCATATTAAATAGGCCTTATTTATTCATTATAGATTCCACTGTATGTAAAGATTACTAAGCATCTATAATGAACATTTTTTTAATTTTTCATTTACCATGTTAAGGAAGAAGGATTCCTTGAATATTTTCAAGGTTTCAATAATGTTTCTTATATTCTGTTATTATATTTCCAATGTAATATGGGAATCAAGTATTAATCTAGTTTTACAACATTGAAAAACTAATCGATCCTATAAAGGGAAATCTCAGGTTTCTTGTACCTATGTAATAATTTAAAAACTAGATCTAGGTTACTAGATCCATGATCGTTACAAAAACTACAACTATTGTAAGGCTTCCAGGTATCTCTAGAAAAACTCCCTACAACACTTCCAATGAGGAATCATAAATAAGATAACTGAATTCTAGTCATCTCCATAATTAAAAATATCAAAATTTTATGGTGAAAAAAATTGCATCCCAAGTATATGGTGAGGAAAAAAGATAATGGAATCATATGGTACTCTATGCATGAATCTATTCTCTGATAAATAAAAAACAATTTCATAGATCAACCACTTCTTCAGTCCCTTGAAATCCTCTGATGTAGGTCATGGAAAAGGACATAGTTACTTGTTCATTGATCACATTGAAAAAACCACTTAGGGGAAAGGAAAAATTTTATATCCTATAACTACTGGTATGATCCTCTAAAAAACGCATATGAAACAATTATTTTTAACCCAAGATGGAACTAATTATTGCCTCTAATATTCAGTAATTCTCATTAGCTTTCTCTCACTCTCGTTGAAGTGGATCTTAATCTATGCACCCAAAAACATCATTAAACATCAACAAATAAATTTAATTATGTTGAGTTAGACTACCCATCTCCACAAAATCACTACTAGGTCTCACCCAGCTGTAGGGGAACATCCAGGGATCCCCCTTCCAAATTCCTCTCCCATTTTTCATAGAAATTAAGGAAAGTCATCACCTCGAAAAGATATCTCCAACCTCACAATAATGGTCTGAAGTCCATATGGGGATATTAAACACCCCAATAATCAATTAAAAAATAATAGAAAATTACACATGGTTGATAAGAAACATACACATCACAGTGAGTGGTTAAAAATCACATATTGTTCATGTTGGGCCCAACCATGTCCTTCTATCTACAACCCGCACTAAGAATCAGTCATCATGGTGATCATAAATCGCCCTATACCTACACCTGTTGATTAGGGTATTATACCAAATGATTCCCCGCAAGTATGAGGGGAATACCCATCATTCTGAGGCTCATAAGCTTGGCATCTTACTCTCCAGACCTATCACTCTATAAACTAAAAATCATATTATTCACAACATACCAGAACCAATGGGAATATAGGAAACTCAAATGGTTAATATATATAAATAAAAAATATTTCAAACCAAACTTATATCCATTATATTTTTTTTGGTTATGGACTCACACATCACCAAGTGTGCTTAGAATGGTCAAGGGGATACTAAGCTTAATTATGGTGGATCTATGGTTCCATGGTATGGGGTATGTATTAAACCATAAGGTAAGAATAATTATAAACTAAATCATTTCAAAACCCAACATTTTTTTATGTAGTATTAACACCTTATCTCATAGGGTAACTAGCCCCACGATAGTATAGAGTACTAACACCTTAATGAGATCCATTGGCTATCGACCCCATGTCCAAATAGAACTTTTTGTTATCCAAGGGGGTCTAAACCTCCCATAGAAGCCCCATGAATAACCCAATATTGGGTACCAACCCACATAGATTAAATGGTCTACACCATGTTTCATCACAACCACTAATATCTACTGATGGATGATATACACCCTACCTTATAGTGGGTACTGATCGCTAATTATAGAATGAGTGACCCATTCTTTATCAAATTTAAGAGGTTAAGACACCATGCTTGAATCAAGGACCCAAGCCCTATAAATGGTATTCCACACCCCAATACTAGTGGGGGGTACCTAGCTTCACAATCACATATGGGGGACCAGGGCCTCATCAAATTATAATAGAAAAATGAGGTGATATTGACCCTAATGGAGGTTCCCTTCCCTTTAGGTGCTCTTTAGACTTGTAAAATACCAAATCGAACTACATAAGCTCTATACTCCCATAAAATCTAGGAGATGGAAATACAAGCCCTATTTGAAATTTTTTTAACCATTTGAATATTGAGAGGTATTCACCTATAAATCCCATAAATCAATGAGTATTCATGGGACACTCTTTATCTACAATAGGTCTATTTCGTACCACTTTCAAATAAATTTATATGAGAGAAAGAAACATCATAATTGTATAAAATAAACATCATTATATGAAATAATGACATGAAATCAAAAAATGCATAGATTTATACATGATGAATAGACCTATAGAAAAGTACATTATGACCAATGATATACTAACATAGACCAGCGACCCAAATTATTAGAGTCCTTGTATAAGAATGAATTAGTGTTCCCACTATTGTTCATTTCCCTAGCCTGAAATCTAATATTAAGAACCAAAAGTAGTCCACCCCCCATAAGTCCTAAAATAGAAATATGAGATGAATCCTTCCAAACTTATTCCCTATGACTGCCCCACTCTAATACAACTCAATCTTGACCAAACCCAGAGGGGCCACACTGGGACATGAATTATGTTGAGTGTAACCTCCCAAGCCCACCTCCAATAGGCCATGGTATGGTGACTATCACAGAAGAATATATAACAGCCTTGTGGTAGTACTTATCATAAACATACTTCAGGATATACAAACCAGAAATCCAACAAGAAGGAACATAACCACATAGGATATATATTACCATATGAAAATTAAGACATGAATTAGAATACCTGGTAAAAATACATTGACAATAGAGAGAAAAAGTTTTCATAGAGGAAATCCCACAAGGCTGAAAAATACAAAAATACACATGATCAAAATATGATAGGAAGATTAGGATCACTAAACTGAATTATCCTCCACTCTAAGTATTAATTGTAGTAATCCTATAAAGCATGAACTTGCAACAACACCATTAGCTCCACTATCCCTACTAGTTCCATGAACTAAGATTAAATCATTGATTTGTACATCATATACATGGAAACACAAAGTATATTTAATATGGACCATAAATGGGAGAGTATAAAAATGCCTATTAGTTCGGCTTGAAAAAAGGGAAACGGATTCATAGGTCTATACAGAAATATGGCCATAACATAAGAACTTATAATGAAACCCATGGAAAAATAAGCATGAAGATAATCCATCACTCATCCCTCATACTAGATTTCAATCTGTTCTAATAGGGGAACCTAGGGATAACCTAAAATATAACTATAAATTTATCATGGAGACACCCGAATAGTTCTTATTCCCTGTGTGTAAACACCACAATTTCTATCATCATCTTGAAAAAAGAAACTCAACTGGTCTAGGGAATGGGGAATATATTAACACAATCTAATAAAACACACAAGAGAATCACATGGGATCCACATCCATTGAAATTAAATATAATTATGAACTATGGAACCCTCATTTGAACCACTTCCATTACATAGGGAGAGTGATTAAAACCACAATCTTGCTATTTTTTTCTTAAATGAGTCCCTATGTTAAACCAAATTCAGTAGTTCACAAAACTGATACTACATAGTTCTATCAGAAGAACGATGATAATTCCATGATTTAGAAATTTTAAAAGAATGTCATGCCTTTTAAAAACAACACCAGATGATAACCCAAATCCTAGAAACTTTTGTAGGTTAAGGATAACACTCATCATAAGAGTAACCCCTATCCGAACACACTCATATTTAGAAAGAAAGTATAGATATAATGAATTAAAGCACCCAATTATATATAATTTTCTATACATATAAACCATCAATGGGGGTTGGTTGTCTCTTTCACCAATTTATATACATAGAAATTATTAAGGGAAACCACACCTTTCCTTATAGACACAACCCATCCAAGGTGGTAGTAACCCCATCTACTGATTTGTCTCGACTAACTGACCATTTCAAACACAAAGAAGACACTATAACTATGTAAGGTATCTTGTTTCATACCAAGGGGTGTGATTATATATAAAGAGAACCATCATATCCCATTAAGGAGTATCTCACACATCATGAGAGGGGGCTCTAAGAAATGTTGTATCCTATAGAGGACCCACACTATAACACCCTGAGATTTTATGAAAAATGTTCTTTTTAATTTCATCGATGTTCTATGTTGTATGCTACACCAAAAGGAGCTTTCACTACACGCGTCCCTGACTTGGTTTGCATTACACGCATTCACGACCTTCCACGATAGCGTATGTTGTATGCAATACCGAGTTTCACTAAACAACGATATGTTATATAAAATAGTCGTTATGAATAGTAATGCCCACTTTCTAAAATTTTATTTTTCAAAATGGACTTCATTTTTGGATTCGGAATATCGAAATTAGCCTAGGGTGAAATTTTGGTATTTTTTTAAAAACTTTCAATTTTTGATCAATAGTGAAAACACTGGGTTACTATTTAAAAACCGACTTTTTATTTAAATAATTATTTAATTTATTTAAAATTATTTTATGGAAAAAATGATACATAATACGTATATAAGTTCAATTTAATTCATTGGAGTGATTTTATAATAATTTTAGTCATATAAAAATTTTATTGAACTTTTCACCGTCCATTACCCACCTCTTAGGAGAATTTGAAAATTTACAAAAAACTTAATTTTACCACTTCTTTGAGTGGAATTTCGAAAATCTGAGAGACATGGTTAATATAAAGGTGTAAAATGTGGTTCAATAAGATGAAAATAATTTTTGGTGAATAGTAACCTTTTACTTTTTTTACCACGGTTAAAAGTAAATAGGGTAATTAAGGATAAAAATGATATTATTATTACCCTAAAACATGTAATAATTCTATTGGATAAGTGTAGTTTGACCAAAAATAACCTTAGGGATAAAATATTACCCTTTAGGTCCACTTGGATTAGATTAGGACATTTATTATTATTTTATTTAAAGAAGAGTTAAAATAGTTAAAATCAAAGTTTATTAACTAAAACATTTTTAATATAGGGTTATAAATAAGATCAATTCGACTATAAATATTCACTAGAAAGATAAAATGATTTCCTACATAATGGTATTTTATTTATAATTTTTAATCTTTAAATAATTTAATTTATTTATGACATAATGATGATGCAGTAATTACCTTATTAAGGAAATATTAACATAATTGATATTATAAATACCCAAATAAATGTAATTTTAGACTTTTTATGAATTAAACTAATTTTATAGGTTAATATGAAATATTAGTATTTATTAAATTAACTTTTTTTGAACTAATCATGCTGTTATAATTTAAAAAAATCAATTACCAAATAGTGTCAAAATTGACATAAAATAGTTTTTTAAAAAATATTATATTATTAATTGTTATTTTATTCCTAAAAATCTAAGGTTCGGAAAAATGACTCAGATATAGTTATATATATTAATTATGACCACTTGGGGTTCTTTTGGATAAATAATTTATGTTTAGTAACCATATAGTGTAAGAAAACAAGAAGACACGGTAAAAGTAAAATTATTTAACTTAAAGTTAATTCTAAATGATAAGGTTAAAATAGTAACCTAAATTTCTATAAAATCTATTTTTTGAGAGTAGTTCGACCCATAACCACTTTAGATTCGATATAAATCAATTTGGAGCTATTAAAAACCAAATTTGACTTTATAATAAAATAATATTTTAAGTTTTTCCTAAAGTGCCCCTCTCCTCCCTTATAAAAGGGAACCTCCTCCCTCTCCTCCTCACACCACTTTTAGCCTTCAAGCTCGGACAACCCCTGAAAATTTCTCTTCTACACTTACCTAGAAACATCCTAGAGGTTATGGTCTTCTTCAAAGACCATCTTTAGTTCTCTAAGAGGAGGTTATGAAGAGGCGCTT
The DNA here is from genome assembly GCA_963277665.1 of Viscum album. Taxonomy (NCBI): domain Eukaryota; kingdom Viridiplantae; phylum Streptophyta; class Magnoliopsida; order Santalales; family Viscaceae; genus Viscum; species Viscum album. Next base: position 922,159,655 of record OY728159.1, read on the forward strand.
CAAAGAAGAGGTAATGTCTATTACCGATTCATTCAACTTTATTTCTTCTTCTACTTATTATTCATTAGTTGTTTCATTATGAATTAATAACATTAGTATCACTCATATAATTATATGTTATTATAAATATGAAACAACCCTATTTCACCTTCAATCCATCATACGGAAAACAAAATCACCGTGCATGCGTACGTACGGAATACCGTCTCCACGACGTAGTGTAATCTAATTTCTACCACCACCTTAATTGGATGGGTATAATGGTGTAAATAATAACTACATATGATTATTTTAAAGTGATATTGATTCTGAAATAGTATAAATACACTTAAATACAATTCCACAATCACGGGAATGATATCATCGCTCGTGTGTACGTACGGCATACTCTCTCCACGATGTTATGCGGCTCGTTCTAAATGATCTTCATTGAATAATGATTATATAAATTAATTTAATGAATAAATATGATTTATATTACACTAATAACATTATGGAAATGAGTATCTATAACCTAAAAAGAAGAATAAGAATTTATTCGATAGAACACGCATAAGAACAAAAAACAATAAACACTCGAATAACAAGTAACAATGAAATATTACTAATAAGAAGCTAAGAATATGACCATATATGATATCATAACAATGAGTAAGATTCTTGAGTAAGTCAATAACATTATTTAAATCATTATATAGGAGGTTCAGACACGTACGAATCAAATCAGACCTAAGGTAAGGGAAAATCTCGCAATCTCAATTTTTATCCGAGATTGTTTATACTTCGGTAATTACTGGAGCATATTTATCATCCACATCCATGTTTCATCAATATTTAATATTATTTCTATCCTCCTACAATTGTTTAAATCCAATTTTACCCTTCGGTGAGTTTTTAGTAAAAGATATTAAAGGAATCTTTTCTCATTTTTTGTATGAGGTACTTTTTTACTTTTTCGGCCAAAGTACGAGAACAATGTTTTCTATAACTTATTTGGCATGAATGGATTTTTAGAAAATTATTTCCATGAAGATTCCTTTACAAATTTTCATGTTTTTTTTAAACAACTTCTTTTAGTTTAAAATCGTATGACATGTTAAGAAAGGAAAAATAATTTTTAAGTAGAAAGGATATTTTTCTCAAGAATGGAGTTCAAGCATTGAATCAAAATTATTTTCCATATAATATAATATATGGTTCTATTTCTATCCCTATTTTTACATTTATTTTATTATGTTATGATGGAATTATTTTTATGATGTCCTTTTATCTTATATGGATTATGTCATGATGGAATGATGGTTAAGAATCCCATTTTTATTACATGGGTTATGCTATGATTTATGATTTTGTAGCACAAATAAGAATGGTATCATTATAAGATTGGTGGGACCTATATATCCCTCCAATGCATTGGGTAAAGATTTATATCTCATGAGATAGACATGGCTAGAATGGCAGGTTAATCTAGTTCAGTGAAACAGGACTGAAATGAGGTGTGAACTCAATTCAGAAATGGACTTTGTCCGCTAAGATAGTCTTGGAAATGAGTCTTGACTACTAAGAAATGATTCTCTATGATTATATGTGTATGACACAAAGTTTCATGTTTTAAGTTATGATTATGTGGATTAAATTTCACTACCATGATTTATCCCATGTTATGATATTATGATCTCTTTTGCAGGTTAAGATTTTCAAAATGCTATGTTCTTATGAATATGATATTTCCTTTTTTTACCCTTACTGAGAATTTGAGCTCACCCTTTTGTATGTTTTCTTTACCTAGGTCAGGAAGAAGGTTATTAAGTAGGATATTCTAAAAGGGGGTCTAGATATGATGAAATAAATACGAGACAATGTAGATTCTTTATGAACCAGTTGTTTATGTTTCCCAGTTTCTAAAGACACTATACCTATACGGTCCTACCATGGTTTTGTTATATGTTGTAATAAGTATTCTTAAATTTTGATGTATTAACAATGTATGTAAAGTATGGGTCGTTATAGTTGGTACCAGAGGAAAGGTATCGTCAACCTTTGGAAACTAGGATGTGAAATCCTTAGTAAGAACCCTAAGGATAAGTTTAAGCATAGAACAAAATCGTAGTGTTTTAGAAATGGCCATGAATAACCTATGATAAGACCTTAGTGTGAAATTTTATTCTTGATTATGTGGTTTTCCTATTATAATTAGTGTTGATCACACTATTCTTCTTGGTTTTAGTCAATGGATGGAACCCAAAGGAACCATGTTAATGAGGAATGCGATGGGAAATGCAATGATTGTCCCCCTGAGCAACCAAACGTTATGGGAGTTGGAATGAAAAATCATGTAGTCATGATCACACAACTTTCTCAAGCTATGAATCATGCAGGACTTCCAAATGAGAAAATGAAGGATCTAAATTCTGATGAATCCTTCATGAGGTACCGTCCACCCTCATTCAGTGGGTCTACTGATCCATTAGTGGCTGAACAGTGGATCTGTACCATTGAAAAAATATTTTCAGTTCTTCATTGTTCTGAACATGATAAATTCATCTTAGTAGTATATCGTTTGGAAGGTGAATCTGATAAATGGTGGAATCTTATCAAGAATATGAGTCCAAGAGATAAAATTGAGTCCATAGAATGGGACGAGTTCAAGAACATATTTTTCAATAAGTACTTCCCTCATATTCTTTGAACAAAGATGGAGAAGGAGTTTCTTGAACTGAAGCAAAAGGATGATGAATCTGTTGGTACCTATGAAGAAAATTTTACAAGACTTGCAAGGTACGCTTCTGGGATTATTATCCAACTTGAGAGTAAGATCGATTGATTATTTAGTGGCTTAAAACAAAGTCTTTGAAGGGAGTTATCCATAAGGGACTTCAATATCTCTGAGGAAATAATTCGATGTGCTCTCAAGGTTGAGATGGATATTGGAGTAACCCATCAGTCATATGCGTTTGATAAGAAGAGGAAAATGGAATTAAAAGGAAAATATAAAGACCACACTGAAAATAAGATGAGTTTTCCCTTATTCTCAAAGTGTGGAAAGAAACATGGAGGGAGTTGTCTTAAAGGGACAAGTAAATGTTTCAAATGTGGAAAGTAAGGTCATCAGGCATTTGAATGTCGTAATGATGGGAAGAATATTTCTAGTTATGCGAATAAAGAAAAAGCTACACATAATGCACCTCCTACACTTCAATGTTACAAGTGAAAGGAAATGGGGCATTATGCTAATCAATGCCCTAATACAAGGGTTGTTTATGATGATCGATGTCAACAAACTCTTAAGGCTAAAGACAAAGGAAAGTCACATGCAATTTCTATCCGCAATGTGGAGTATGATAACGAAGTGGTGAAAGGTAAACTTACCATTCACTCTAAAGTAGAAAATGTTTTATTTGATTCTGGATCCACCAACTCTTTTATTTCTGATGAATTTTCTAAGGGTATCTTCGTGTTACCTTAGTTGTTAGATATTGAGTTAACTTTGACAAACCCCTGATGGCACAACAGTCGCATAAAAAGTTTATAATTCTTCTCCGATTGAAGTTTGTGGGAAAGTGTTTCCTGAAAATCTTGTGATCCTTCCTATATTGGAATTTGATGTGATTCTTAGCATGGATTGGATTTCTTTATATGGATCTCATATCAATTTCCAATGAAGTTAAGTCACATTTCATATTCCAGATCAATCTATGATCGTCTATCGATGAAAGGAGGAACATAACCTTCCAGTGGAAATTTATTCCATCTTATGGGTCTTGAATTCCACTAAATGAAGGTTATTTATCTCAAATGGTTAGTGAGGGAATCATGATTAAGAATATTCCCATTTTATAGGAGTTTGATGATGTCTTTCCGGAGGAATTTCCTGGTCTTCCACCAAATCGTGAATTTGAGTTTTCAATAGAACTCGTACCGGATGCTTTACCTATTTCAAAGACACCTTATAGAATGGCCCCAATTGAGTTGCAGTAATTGAAGAAGCAACTCCAAGATAATCTTGATAAGGGATTCATACACCCTGGTGTGTCACCTTGGGGAGCACCTGTTCCATTTGTTAAGAAGAAAGATGGATCAATGAGACTCTGAATTGATTATCGAGAACTTAAAAAGATCACTATCAAGAACAAATATCCTCTCCCACTCATTGCTGACTTATTTGACCAACTACGCGGAGCTTAATACTTTTCCAAGATTGATCTTCATTTAGGGTATCATCAATTAAGGGTCAAAAGGGAGGATATACCAAATATGACTTTCTGTACAAGGTATAGACACTATGAATTTATAGTGATTCCATTTTTTCTTACTAATTCTCATGATATCTTCATGGATCTAATGAATAGAGTCTTTATAGACTATATTGATCAGTTTTTGGTAGTCTTTATAGATGATGTTATTGTCTATTCAAAGAGAAATGAAGAACATGATGATCACTTGAGAATTGTATTGAAGACCCTAAGAAAGGATAAGATTTATGCCAAATTTACCAAGTGTGAATTTTGGATTCAAAAAGTTTCATTTTTGGGTCACATAATCTCAAAAGAGGGGATATCTATGGATCCAGCAAAAACATAGGTTATCGAAAGATGGTCGAGACCAACAAAAATAACTAATATCCTATGTTTTCTTGGTTTGGATGGATATTATCGACGTTTTGTGAAATATTTTTCACGATTATCTAATCCACTCACCAGGTTGACTCGAAAAGTAGTTAAGTTCGTTTGGATGGAGGAGTGTGAAGAGAATTTCAAGGAGTTCAAAAGATGTCTATCTAATGCACCTGTGCTCACATTTCCTTGTATTGGAGAAAGGTTTGTGATCTACAGTGATGAATCCAAGAAGGGATTGGGTTGTGTTCTCATGCAAAATGATATGGTGATAGCTTATGCCTCATGACAGCTGAAAATACATGAGAAAAATTACCCAACTCATGATTTGGAGTTAGCTGTGGTAATCTTTGCATTAAATATTTGGAGGCATTATCTTTATGCTGAAAGGTGTGATATTTATACTGATCATAAAGTTTTAAAGTATATTTTCACAGAAAATGAGCTGAATATGCCCCAAAGAAGATGGTTGGAGTTGATTAAGGATTATGACTGCTCAATTCATTATCACCCTAGGAAAGAAAACATGGTGGAAGATGCATTAAGTCGACAAGACCATGCTGGCTTATCCATGATGAGGATCACAAAAGATCCAATATTTATAGATTTACAAAGGATGGATCTTGGAATTATAATGGAAGGGAAAAAATCTTATCTTTCTCAAATAAATGTTAAACCATCAATACATGAAAAGATTAAAGAGGCACAAAAAAAAGATGTAATGTTACAAAAGAAGGTGAGAAATGTTCCTGAATTCAACCTTGATTGTGATGGGATAATAAGGTTTAGAAATCGGGTTTTTGTTCCTCCCATCCCAGAATTAATGAAGGAGTGGCTGGATGAGGCTCATAGTTCTTCATTCTCTATTCATACTGGAAGCACGAAGATGTACAGGGACCTGAAAGAGTACTTCTAGTGGGATGTCATGAAAAGAGATGTTACTGAATATGTCTCTCGATGCTTGGTTTTTCAGCAAGTTAAAGCTGAGAGACAAAAGTTTAAGGGGATGTTACAACCATTACCCATACCCGAATGGAAATGGGAAAACATCACAATGGTCTTTGTCACCGGACTTCCTAAAACATCCAAAGGAAATAATGTTATCTGGGTCATAGTTGATCATCTTACGAAGTCGGCACACTTCATTGCTATTAGAGAAGATTTCTCTCTGGATCAGCTTGCCAGGATATATGTATTGGAAGTGGTAAGATTGCATGGAGTACCACTTTCCATTATATCTGATTGAGATCCAAGGTTTACCTCAAAGGTTTGGCAAAGTCTTCAGCATACTCTGGATACAGAGTTGAGTTTCATCACTGCTTATCATCCTCAGACAGACGGCCAGTCTGAGAGGACAATTCAAACTCTAAAAGATATATTAAGAGCTTTCTATATGGATTTCAAAGGGAGTTGGGATCAACACATACGTTTGGTAGAATTTTCTTATAATAATAGATTTCACTCTAGTATTCATATGGATCCTTATGAAGCTCTCTATGGAAAGAAATATCAAACTCCAACTTGTTGGGATGAAGTTGTGGAAAGAAATCTATTAGGAACTGATCTTGTTGATGAGATGGCGGAAAAGGTCTAATCTATTAAACAACACATAAAAGCTACTCAGAGTCGACAAAAAGGTTATGCCGACAATAAAATAAAAGACCTAGAGTTTGAAGTGGGTGATAATGTGTTCTTATGAATATCTCCTTGGAAGAGAGTAATGATATTTGGAAAGAAGGGAAAGTTGAGCCCTAGGTATATCGGTCCTTTCGAAATACTGGATCATGTTGGGAAGGTAGCTTACCGATTGGTGCTTCCACCGAATCTCTCTCAAGTTCATGATGTGTTCCACATATCCCTCCTAAAAATTACATTACTGATCCTTCACATGTACTCAGCTCAGAAGTTATACCGATGAAGTAAGATCTTTCTTACGAAGAACATCCGATAGAGATTCTGGATCGTAGCGAAAAAGTTCTACGGAACAAGACCACTTTCTTGGTGAAAGTTTTATGAAGGAACCACCAATTAGAAGAAGCTACATGGGAGCTTGAGGATATAATGAGGGAGAGGTATCCTCATCTGTTTGTTATAAAGTGACGAATTTCGAGGGTGAAATTCATTTTAAGGGGGGTAGAATGTAACACCCTGAGATTTTATGAAAAATGTTCTTTCTAATTTCATCGATGTATTGTGTTGTACGCTACACCAAAAGGATCTTTCACTACACACATCCCTGACTTGGCTTGCATTACACGTAATAACGACCATCCATGATAGCGTATGTTGTATGCAATACCGAGTTTCACTAAACAAATATATGTTATATAATATAGCCGTTATGAATAGTAATACCCACTCTTTAAAATTTTATTTTTCAAAATGGACTTCATTTTTGGATTTGGAATATCGAAATTATCCTAGGGTAAAAAAATTTTATTTTTCTGAAAACATTCAATTTTTTATGAATTGTAAAAACACTGGGTTACTATTAAAAAATGGAATTTTTATTTAAATAATTATTTAATTTATTTAAATTTATTTTATGTGAAAATTGATACATAATACCTATATAAGTTCAATGTAATTCATTGGAGTCATTTTATAATAATTTTAGACATATAAAAATTTTATTGAACTTTTCACCGTCTTTTACCCACCTCCTAGGAGAATTTCAAAATTTACATAAAACTTAATTTTACCGCTTCTGTGATTGGAATTTCGAAAATCCGAGAGACACGGTTAATATCAAGTAGTAAAATGTGGTTCAATAAGATAAAAATAATTTTTGGTGAATAGTAACATTTTACTTTTTTTACCACGGTTAAAAGTAAATACGGTAATTAAGGGTAAAAATGATATTATTATTATCCTAACACATATCCTAATTCTATTGGATAAGTGTAGTTCTAAAAAAACAACCTTAGGGATAAAATATTACCCTTTAAGTCCACTTGTATTAGATTAGGACATTTATTATAATTTTATTTTAAGAAGAGTTAAAATAGTTAAAATCAAAGTTTAATAACTAAAACATTTTTAATATAGGGTTATAAATAAGATAAACTCGTCTATAAATATTCATTAGAAATATAAAAAGATTTCCTATATAATGGTAGTTTATTTATAATTTTTAGACTTAAAATAATTTAATTTATTTTTGACACAATGATGATGTAGTAATTACCTTATTAAGGAAATATTAACATAACTGATATTATAAATACCCTAATAAATGTAATTTGAGACTTTTTATGAAGCACACTAATTTTATAGGTTAATATGACATATTAGTATTGAGTTAATTAACGTTTTTAGAACTAAGCATGCTGTTATGATTTTAAAAAAAATCTATTACCAAATAGTGTCAAAATTGACATAAAATTGTTTTTAAAATAATCATTATATTATTAATTGTAACCACTTGGGGTTATTTTGTCTTGTTATCGTAATTTTATTAACCATATAGTGTAAGAGAACAAGAAGACACGGTAAAAGTAAAATTATTTAAGTTATAGTTAAATCTAAATGATAAGGTTAAAATTGTAACCTAAACTTGTCTAAAATATATTGGTTGAGAGGATTTTGACCCATCCCCACCTTATCTTCGAAATAAATAAATTTGGTGCTATTAAAAACAGAATATACATTTATAATAAAATAATATTTTATGTTTTTTCTAAAGTGTCCATCTCCTCCCTTATAAAAGGGAACCTCCTCCCACTCCTCCTCTCACCACATTGAGCCTTCAAGATTGGCCAAACCCTACCAATTTATCTTCTCCAATTCCCTATAAATATCCTAGAAGTCCTTCTATTCTTCAAATACTATCTTTTTTCCCCTAAGAGGAGGTTAAGAAGAGGCGCTTCAAAGAAGAGGTAATGTCTGTTACCGATTCGTTCAACTTTATTTATTCTTCGACTTCTTCTTCTTTAGTTGTTTCATTATGAATTAATAACATCAGTATCACTCATATACGGATATTTTATTAAGAATATGAAACAACCCTATTTCACCTTCTATCCATCCTACAGAAAACGAAATCACCACGCGTGCGTACGTACGAAATACTGTCTCCACACCGTGGTGTAATATTTTTTCCACAACCACCTTACTTGGATGGGTATAATGGTGTAAATAATAACTATATATGATTATTGTAAAGATATATTGATTCTGAAATAGTATAAATACACTTCAATACAATTCCATCATCATGGGAATGATATCATCGCTCGTTCGTACGTACGGCCTACCGTCTCCACGATGTGATGCGACTCGTTATACATGATATTAATTGCATAATGATTATATAAATTAATTGAATGAATAAATATGATATATATTACACTAATACCATTCTGTAAATGAGGTATTTATAACCTAAAAAGAAGAATAAGAATTTATTCGACAGAACACGCATAAGAACAAAAAGCAATAAACACCCGAATAACAAGTAACAATGAAGTATTACTAATAAGAATCTAAGAATATGACTATATATGATATCATAAAAATGATTATGATTCTGTAATACGTCAATAACATTATTTAAATCATTATATAGGAGGTTCAGACATGTACAAAGTAAATAAGACCTAAGGTAAGGGAAAATCTCGCAATCTCAATTTTTATCCGAGATTGTTTATACTTCGGTAATTACTGGGGAATATTTATCATCTGCATCAATGTTTAGTCAATATTTAATATTATTTCTATCCTCCTACAATTTTTTAAATCCAATTTTACCCTTAGTTTAGTTTTAAGTAAAATATATGAAAGGAATCTTTTGTCATTTTTCGTACGAGGTACTTTTTAACTTTTCCGGTGAAAGTACGAGAAGAATGTTTTCTTTAACTTATACAGCATGAATGGATTTTTAGAAAATTATTTCCATGAAGCTTACTTTACAAGTTTTCAAGTTTATTTTTAATCAACTTCTTTTATTTTAAAATTGTATGACATGTTAATAAAGGAAAAAAAATTGAAGTAGAAAGGATATTTTCCACAAGAATGGAGTTCAAGCATTGTATCAAAATTATTTTCCATATAATATAATATATGGTTCTATTTATATCCCTATTTTTACATTGATTTTATTATGTTATGATGGAATTATTTTTATCATGTCCTTTTATCTTATATGGATTATGTTATGATGTCATGATGTTTAATAATCCCATTTTTAATACGTGGGTTATGATATGAATTATGATTTTGTGGAACACATAAGAATGGTATCATTATGAGATGTGTGGGACCTATATCTCTCTCCAATTCATTAGGTAAATATTTATATCTCATGAGATAAACATGGCTGAAACGGTAGGTTAATCCGGTTCATTGAAACATGACTGAAACGAGAAGTGAACTCGGTTCATAAATGGACTTTGTCTGCTAAGATAGTCTTGGCAATGAGTCTTGACTACTATGAAATGATTCTCTATGATTATGTGTGTATGCCAAAAAGTTTCATGTTTTAAGTTATGATTATGTGGATTACATTTCACTACCATGATTTATCCCATGTTATGATATTATGATCTCTTTTGCAGGTTAAGATTTTCAAAATGCTATGTTCTTATGAATATGATATTTCCTATGTTTACCCTTACTGAGCATTTGAGCTCACCCTTTTGTTTGTTTTTTTCCAGGTCAGGAAGAAGGTTATTAAGTAGGATATTGCAAAAGGGGATCTAGATATGATGAAATAAACAGGAGAAAATGTAGATGCTTTATGAACCAGTTGTTTATGTTTCCCATTTTTGTAAAGACACTATACCTATACGGTCCTACCATGGTTTTGTTATATGTTGTAATAAGTGTGCTTCAATTTTGAATTATTAATAATGAATGTAAATTATGGGTCATTATACACATTCTACCCAATTGGGGGATACCGGCTTCATTAATTAACTGAACCATTTTATCATCTACATATCACATAGGATCAAGGAATGTATCTAAAACCATAAGTATTGCGGAAATAGTTACATAGGAATCAACTCTAATGCCTGAGTGAAAAATACAATCAAGGATTCTTTGAAGATAAAACTTAATCTCTCCCAATAATAAACTGAGATGTAACATGGGTGAGATAAGATATCAACAATCAAATAAAAACTATACATGGATGTCATTACAACTGACGATTGAACATCCAAATCTTCCATCTTTCATATCAAAGATGCATGCACCATTATCAACTCCAAGGAACATGTGGAGGAGATTCCCCTATGAGCCTCACATCTAAATAAGTCCCATCAAACCTATATATTGTGAAGTGTCTATATCTCGATTCGATCTGAAAATCAATGTATGTTACCCCAAATCATTTTTGGTTACACATGCGGTGACAAAACTCAGAAAGAACTAACCTCTGAAGAAAAATGAGGACCCCACACCCAAATTATGACTATTCCAAATAATCTATATAGCTTTAATGCCTTATCTATTTCGTCATCTAGATCCTATAATAATATCCCAATGGATGGTGATATATAGATATCATTGAATCATCTATACAATGGCCTCTAATACTAAAAATTACCCCAACATTATTTTCTACATGGAATGAAACTTGGAATGGGATCCACTATGTTCCAAATATAACTTCAGGGTGAGAATTGGTGAAACCCTAGAAGAATATGGTGGTACATAAAAAGTACTAGGAGTTAAAAATTTGTCCAACCAAAGCCTCCCTCAATTAGTGTCTTTGGAATAAAACTACATTTACTTTTATAGTATATAGGTTGACCCTATAAAATATAGGCTATGGGGGTGAAAAAACACCTGAGTGTGTACACCAATAGGGATGTGTTGGTTCACCCAGAATGGTGTGTGAAAGTACATGTTGATGTTCCCCACACTAATGTCTAACCGTGTATATGGAAAGACTCCATTTCTGGTGACCTAGAGTCTTACTCAGTATACACATCTAACCCACATTAAATGTGTCCCCTTCTCCAACCTGTGATAGATAAATAATCTCTAAGGAATATGTTCTTTATATCAGATTCCATATAATAATATATTCAAGATTCTGTCTGCATTTAATCCACCCAATCCACCGAAAACAATTGGGAATTAATCAAAAACAAATCAAGGTACCGAAAAACAAGCAACACATATCTCAGAAGAAGAAAAAAAATATTTTAAACAATGAATAATAGAAATAATAATCCCCACCACTTAGAGGAAATACAAATATTTATAATTGCATGTTATTAATATATTATCAATGGTCACTACATCATGATCCTATCCCTAATCATTTTTGGATGAAAATCCTATCATTGATCACCTCATATAAGTTAAATTTCATTAATAGGTATGTGGGACTGTCTCTTTAAAACATAAAGGGTGGATAAATATGTGGTTAGGGTATTTTAATGACCCTGATTAATTAAAAAGGAAAACTCATTAAATAGAATCGACCAGGGCTTAGAACCGAGATGGATATTATTCATTACCTAGTTCGAACCACACATTTCAAGACCATTAATGAAGACAAAATTCTAATCCATTTCTCTTTTTGGGAGATATAAATTCATGAACCCCTAGGAAAAAATAATATTTATTTTATTAAATATTAAAATTCATGAATAAAATGATTGAAACATAATCTATCTATATTTTAACCTGATGTTAGAAGCCATATTCTAAAATCAATATAACCATAAAAGAAATTTATTTGTGGTTTTTAAAATATATAACTTACAATTTTACATTTTAAAAAGGCTCAGAGCTCTGAAGCATTGAAAAGATCCATGTTTCCCATTTTGGTAAAACCCAAATCATTATAGTTATAGCCCAAAAATAAATGTGTTATAAAACAGATCACTATAAAACCATGGATATGAACTCAACATGTACAGTATGTAGTTATATCTCAAGATACACATACATATAAACTTAATATATGGAGAGATATGGGGAGATGGATAATTATCCATCCATTCCCTCATGGTCCTGAATATTTTTGAACCCCCACCCCCCCAAATATTTGGGTGTCTTTTTTACGATTGATGTAGGAGTTGAAGAATTTGATAACAGAAAATATAGAATATATCAAACATGACCACACTAATGTAAACTACATATCCATCGAATCATAAACAACTGTCATTACAAAAAACACCAGGTTTCCACCACTAAAGACTTGATTAAACAAGAATACAAAAATAAATATCCCATTTTAATTAATTATTCATCAATTAATTAATATTATTCCACATTAATTTCCATGATTATACATTATCATTAACCCAAGATCCTTTGGAACCATAAATATTTCTAGTTATATTCTAAAGTATGTCATATTTTTCTATTATCACTATGAATAATTACAATCAATTTATTCACTAATTTATCATTTTATAAATTAAATATACTATATGAATCATACTATAATACAAAAAAAATATTCACATTCCGTTTATAAATTCAAAAATTATTAATCAGTCAGATATCAATTAGATAACATATGTTCAACTAACTATTTAAAATAATAAAGAACAAATATATATCGATGAGCATGCCTAGATTTGCACTCAACCCGATGATCACAATGTCATTCCTATGCGGTTACACAAAACATAATCGATCCCATTTCCAAAAACATCAAAAAACACTAAATCTGCAAGACTGCAGTCTATTTATCACGAAAAATTACCAAAATATTAATTTTTCATTAAACATGAAATTATTCTGATTATCCTAGAGAAAACCTTCATATTAAACACAATGTTACTATAAATAATTAAAGGAAACTAAGTCTATGGAGTCAAGTTAGATAAGACTCCCATAATAAATAAAGGGATTTTCTTCCCCTAAAAGAGTTCATTTAAGAAACACCTTTTTAAACCCTATCTTAAATTAATTAATTTATTATTCATGGGTTTTATTCCTCAAGAAACATCTAGAAAATATCTATCAATATCTTGGAATCAATGAAGTCATGATTCAATAAATATGTTTATAATATGAAAATTATAATTATGAATTGTAAATAAATTATCATGACTCTTAAAATATTCAATTAATATTACCATATTTTAATAGTTTAAATATTTAAATAAATTAAACCATGATAAACATTAACAAAAAAACATTTCCAAACATAGGACCATTATCTAATAAACATCAAGAGGAAACATAAAGAATAATGTAAAAAATAATTCCATCAAAAAATTATTTCCATTGTTTAAATTACCATATCTTGATATATTATTTATCTAAAAAATGGAATAATTATATTATTTTTATTTTTAAATATTTATATTTATATAAATAATTCTTATAAAAAAATAAATTAACAAAAGATACTCTATAATTTGACACTCTATTTGTTGTTTTAATTTTTCATACTCTGAATTAGTATCCAATATTCAATATACCATTATTCATTTTCTCCTTCTTGTATTATTTAAATAATAATATTATCATATTTCAACATATATTAATTTCAAAAAATAAATTAAACAACAATATGTAATAATAATATCATCCTCTTCAATATATATTTCAGATAATGAAATAAAAACACAGAATGCGACAATTCATTTATTCTTTTTTATAATCCCTTATTATTATCTTTTGATGGTTAGTCTCATATACTTAAATAAATTATTATAAATCATGAATCAAATACACCTTTTGAAAATTAAAAGAGAATAAATTAATCCCTTACCTAGAAAAATACATGATGTTTCACTACACCAAGAACACAACATTGAGAGGATTAGGTGCAAGCTCAAAAGTTGTTGGAAGAACGTGAATGATTTAATAGGGTCATATGACTCAATGAGTGAAGTATTTGTATCTACTAGACTCAACATAATGAAATAAAAATTAACAAAGGGAAGAAATATTTTTTTTATAACTGATATGATTATCTCAATTATTCCTAAAAACATTTTCAAACATTCAATTATAATTCATAATTAATTAAGTTTATATTTAATTACTATTTGATTACTTTTACATGAATCATTTAAAGACCTTTATATTATTAAATTAAAAGATACAATTTATCTTTACCGTTGTATGTTTTATATTTTCTTTCCCTTTAAAATTTCAATATTTTTTATTAATATGTCTTACATTATTTTGGATAAATCTAGTATTTTCTACTTTTATAGAGGTCCAATTATGAAGTTTTACCATATAAAGAAACCACATGGATAAACTATAGGATATAGAAAATAATCCATATGAACAATAAATAGATGGTGAGGATATACCACACTGAATAGATCAACCACATTAATAAACTATTGATTGAGGAAATCAACCATATGGATTGACCATGTGAACCAGATACCACCTAAAAAAGAAATGATAAACCAAATTAACATACAAGTTGATACACTGATTAATGCACAAAAAACATATGAGATTATGAATAAACAGAAACCTAACATTTAGATGATTGACCACATAAAAAAACATAAAATTGAACAGTTAGGCATGTAACTACACAAAAAAACATATAATTTCTTGATCAAATAAAAATCCATAAAAATATATTACAAAATAACAAGGGTAAATGATCTGAGAACCCTGGTGACCCATATGTGATACTAAAAAAATAAATAAAGTGTTTTAGAAATATGGGACCTCACACCACACTTCCCATTCATTTAATTTTCATTTAGTATTTTTCATAATAATTTATCATTTCTTGAGGGTTTTTTTCATTATTGGTTTACATATACTAATGGTGATTCTCAGGTGTGATGATGATCCATTGGAATTCATATTTGTTGAAATATTATTATTTTATATTTATTATCCTCTTATGATTTATTATATTTTAAGAGATGTAACCATCCCTAGTTTGTAATTCAATGGTATGTAATACATGGTTCCATATACTTTTGTCGTAATACTCCATCCTAAGTGAATAATTTGCTATTAGTTTGATTATTATATTATATAACATATTTAGTAATCATTTTCAATTATTTTGAAATACTAGAGTATTTTATTTCATAATTATATACATATATATTAATCTATGATATTGTATCCTAAAACCTGGGGTGTTAAAAGTTTCTACTTAGAAAAATTTTAGTGTCATGATTACTAGAATTAATAACTTGATCTTGTAAGAGTTACATGAGGAAATATGATTATGAATATGGTATAATGTTTACTAATTATAGTCATAATTTTATTCTTATAGGATTATGTGAGATATTTATTATTATGTATTATTATTTCTCAGAGATGGGCGTATCATTTCTATAAAATAACCAGTTGAGGGATTTTTTCTTAGTTATGACCTAACATGAATAGATCAATCCGTAATGTGTGATTTCCAAGCAGTAATATTAGTCCCCTCCCTACTTATGGATGTTTTTATGAATATGGTATATGATTGAGACAATTATAAAGATGTGGGAATGAGGTTAATATCTGTTAGGATGCATCCATATGGTTGATGTAGTGGTGAAGAGGAGTGAATGAGGTTGATGTACATTATGATGCACCCATGTGGTTGACATGGTTATTAGAAGGAGGGAATGAGGTATATGTATTTATTTATGTGACAAATAAGGACAAATTGTTACTATGATTTGGGGAGTTAGTTTGTAGGATCCCTTCTATATTTTTATATCATGTGATATATTATATGTTCTCTATTTTTTGGTGAGTGATATTTTTTGAGATAATTGTGATAAAATGTTCTAATATGTTAATGTTAAAAATTATAATATGTGGATTCATATAATTTAATAGACTCGAGTATATTATATGACAAGACATTAGGGGAGGATAACTCACAAGATGTTGTTTAAGCTAGTTCACTCGTGACTGATTTTGGTTGGAGTGGAAATGAAAGTATAGTATGATTTTACTATATTAATTAGTATACATACATGAAATTAACTTGGAGGTTTGAACTGAGATAATATAAATCAGAGTTTTTGGATATAAAAACCCATATTTTATATATAAGATCTTAGAGTCATGTTAGTGGAGTTATTAGATGGTTTTTTCTCAATGACCTAGGTGGATAACAGGAGTTTAACATCTGAGGATTGCTCCATGTACCACTAAGGTATACTGTTTGGGAAGGTATTATTACACTATTGGGATTTAGAGTTTATTTAACCATCATTTTATTTATTTTACATATTTATTATATTATATTAGATTCATGTGTTTTATATTGTTATGATATCTGTTAGCTATGGATTCATTATTATTCATGGTTTTCTTGCTATGGAATCTTTATTATTCACAGTTTGGAAGTTTACATTGATTTTACTATTTTATTTTGTGATATTCATAGATTAATTACTCTAATTTTGTATCTTCATACCCTCAACACAATTCATTGATCTATGGACCATGGGAGTATATATATGGGGCCATTCATGGTTTCATCACCAACCCAATCGAGGCTCCGATAGAATCAGGTCATGACCTTAAACAATAACAACTCAAATAGACCCTTAAAATATGGAGGGATATAAATATTCTTAGTAAAATTTATTATGTATATCATGAATTTAATCTCTCTTTTTGAAGGAAATATTGAAGAATATTTATGGAACAAATTATAAAACCAACAAACTTCAACAAGAAATATTACACCATAATACCTCTAGACCTTAGCAAGAACTACGCTTTCCATCTGTGAAGCAATAGTCCTCAGTTAGGCCAAATGAAAAGTATTTTAATTAGTATGAATATAATATTGACCAAAAAATTAAAAGAAACATGATCAAATAAAAATAACATCACCCATATTTGATATCAATCAAATACGAGCCAAAAAACAACATCCACTAGTCTATTCTATGAATCTCATCAATGCTATATATCTCAATATAAAATAATTCCAATGTATATATATTATAATTGTTTATAATAACATAATGAATAAATATCTTAATAATTCTAGACCTATTTAATATTGGTGAATGAATAGTCACTATATTAGAAGAAAACTCTATATCAAATACCAAATACTAAACAAGATGAAAAAAAATAAAAGAGTGAGATCCAATTTTATCAGAAAACACACTAGTTTGATTAAATTTTATAATTGTAATACCTATGAATATTTATAATATCTCCCCATTATCTACTAGTGAATGATAAATATTAAACATTGGACTGCACTGGAACTAATGTTTTATCCATCAGTCACATATTTTCCCTGATCCATGCCACCCTACTGTGATTGAAACTATACACCTAGAACACCACCCAGACCAAATCTACTAGATGATAAATGTGTAATAGTCATGTGAGTTCCCTATTATGATATTATTTAAAAGACTCATTGATATTTTGATACATTTTTAACTCCCATGGTTATTGTTGAATGATGAAAATTACTTATTTTTTTCATGTACCTGAAAACACTCATGCAACATTTCTTTATATTCATAGACTCCTACAACTAATACACCATATGGTAAATAGAATAAAATTGATCATAAATGAATATTGAGAATGACTCTAACATTTTCTATTAAACCCTCTTCAACTATGTAATAATTTCTTGAAATGTTTTTATTATCCCCATAGAATATACAACACTAGTCTCACATGCATTCTTCCAAGATCATTAATCAAATAAAATATTATTGAAATCCCCTCCATACACTCCTCTAACACTAAAATTTAAATATCAAGTAAAGTAAATGATCCCATCAATCCATAAATCATGGAGTTCTAAAGTAGTGGAGCCTTTGTTCATCCCCTCTAATAATAATTTTACTATTGAGGGGAAGTACTCATTAAATTCATGAATTAATTCACTAAATATCTTCTCTATCCTTTAATTATACCAATATTCAAATTTTAGATATCATAATGGAAACAAACCAGGATATAAATATTCACTGGAGCCTCCTCAGGTAGAGTTTGCTCTATTTTACCCTCTTAATTCTCATACATGCATCACTCCTACTTTACTTCCTTCTTATCATTTCCCAACCTCATTTATTTGTTTCCAAATATCTACAAAATAAAAATAGTAATGAATCCAAAAATCCAAATTTCATATTAATTTATACAAAAAAATCATTACTTCTTTTATATATAGACACAATGTAATAAACCTACATAGTTCAATTACACCACATATAAAAATTCATCTCATTGGATTATAGTTACCTAAATTACATTTAATAATATATTCAAGATCACTGTAATCATATTTTAAATGATGAAATCATTTAACATAATTAAATTTCTCAAACAAATCATAGTTTAGAACAATCAAATGAATTCACTAGTTTTTCATGCACCTATGTGATAAAATGATATATTACAAAAATATTACTCATTAAAATAAATATACTCAATCCAAAAATTCCAAAAGAAAATTGGACTTCTACTATAGTAGTATTATCTAGGAATCCCTTCACAATTTTTATTCCAAAGTCCAAAACTATAGTATCATCTCTACTAAAATTTCCATGTATCAAAATCATGTAATGAAAAGACTTCATAGATATCATTTTTTATGGTCCTACCAAAAAATGATATTATAGTTGAGGAGAAATAACACATAGCCTTAAGTATGATCCATAATTACTATAAATAAGTTACTAGATTTTTGGGATTAAAGTATTTCATAGGGAGCGCTTTATACTGCAGTTGATAATAATAATAAAATAAATATAATCTATGTTAAAAAATATTAATAGAATAAATGTATCTATAAAAAAATAAATATCTAAAGTAAATCCTAAATATCCCCACATTTCATATAACAAAAACATATACAAAATAAAACGCAAGTACAGGTATCACAATATAATACATAATTAAATACCAATATAAATATATTAAACAATTCATTGATAACACCTTTAAAATCATTTAGATATAATCATCAAGACTCTAGTCATCATCACACTGCTATATCATGTCCATTATCTTTTTAGGGAATACATTAGTGAAATATGTATATCCATGTGATTTGAACAGACAAGGTGTTATAAAGACATAATAATGAGGTTTTACTAGATAAAACCAACATATCTTGGACCCTTTCAAGTTTATAAGTGTATTAGAAAATATCATTCTATAAATTTAACATAAACAAACAACATATATAAAAATATAACCAAGTGATAACCAGGATTTTACAATTTTTTATAATACATACTATTTCCATTTTTAGTGGAAACCAAATATCATTATTAATTTATTAATATCCAAATAAATGAAAAAAAATATTGTTAAAAATGGCATGGAAATCTCATGGAATATCCTCATGATATTTTCTTATCACATGGAATATCCATAGAACAGAAAAACACATGGATCATCCTGATATATCATATGATAATAGTCAACCACATGACTTATACCCATAAAGAAAAACATATGGCTCATATTGGTTTCACCAAACAGATGTAATATCCAACTCTATGGAATATGACATCATTGTCAAAATCAAGGCCTAGGAAAATAAATGGATCACCATCACATAGCCTATCTATAAGGATTACCCTTGTAATACAATGAGACACATTTCCTTAATAAAAAATAAAATTTCATAATGTTATAGAGCCACCAAAATAAATGTTCATACTCTATAAATTACTAACACAATAATTTTGTCCTCACGTTTTTTGGAACAACCCTATAATAACAATAGAGAATTATTTTTCACAAACTCTCATATTTCATCTTGATTTACCAATATTTATAGCACATAAAGAACCATCCATCCTAAACAACATCATTAAATAGTCTATAAACATATTGGAAAATTTTCCATCATATTATCATACATTATATTAATTTCATACTCATGTATGAAAAATTTAATTCACATACACAATAATATATCACATGTTCATCACTTAATTTATCTCACATGAAATCGTATAATTAATTATATCATGATTTTATTATCATATTAATGTCATTGAATTATTATTAAATTTAATAAAAGTAGTAAATAAATATAATAAAAAAATTAAGTAAATTATAATACTGAACAATAAATTGATGGTCATCACAATGAACAAATGTTAAATTCACTGCAAAGAATTTGAAATTATCAATTTTCTATAACATGAATAAAAAATAAAAAATATACAAAAATTACTATTTAAATCTATTAACCTTTGAAAAAATCATAAGTCTTACCATCTACATAATAAAATGATCCTAAAACAACTAACCTATCATAATTATGATAAGAAAATAATATTTTTGAGAGAGACACAATTTTAGGAAAAACTAGAAAAAGAATACTTCCAGGTACATGACCTTATAAAATAAAGATAATATATATCCTGTATTAAAATAACCACTTATAATTTATTTTCAATTATAACCTTTAAAAAATAAGAAATCAACTTATCCTATAATTATAAAACATACATTTTCATGACACACCCCACATATATAAATTTCATTGAGGCCCCCACCACCCCTACATGATCAATTAAAAAAGACATCCTTATCAAATATCTTAGAAAACACTTCACACACATGCATCAATCCAATAAATTTAAAACAAAGAAACACAATTCTTATTTATTAATGTATATAGAGCAGACACCACCCACAAATTATACATATTCAATACTCTCTTCGCACAATTCTCACTCATGCAACCAACACACAAAAAATATACACCCAAATGAATCTAAAAAAATTATTTTTATAAATATTATTATATAGAACATATCATAATAAAAAATTGTAATATTTATCTATACTTTTCTATATCCACATCTTTGTATAGACATATCACAAAAAATAATGGCCATAAAATAATAAAATGTCACAATAACACCCCAAAAATTAATTTTCTAAAACCAAATCAAATACATTTTTCATAAAACACAATCATAATAAAAATAAATCAAAAAACCCAATGAAATAAAAATAATTATTAAAAAACACCCTACACATTAGTAAAAATATTGTGTCCACTCCTTTTTTTGGAACATTTGGGATATGACTAACCAACCTACTATGTTAAATAGGATAAATTATATCAATTTTCAATAATAAAATGTCTTCATCTTTATCATTTCTATCATTAAAAGATTTAACCTCTAATGTGGTTTTATAAAAGGATTATATCGACCATAAAAATAAATTCAATGAATGCAAAAGGAAAGGTTAATTCCACAAATATTAAAAATATCATATCCTATGACCTTTATTGTAACATCCAAGGTAAATAGAGAATATTAAATTTTCATATTTATTAGTATTTTTGAATTAAATATTTATTTTAAATTAAATGGGATGCTATGTTTTATGGAGTACCTAACATGCAATAATTGGTTTCTTTGAAATCTCATGTTGTACACTATGAAGAGTCGTATTAAAAAATATATAATATTATTTTAAATTGTAGTTAACACCTAAAATTTGTATTTGAGGGAATGAACATAACAAATAAAATATTATTATATATCTTTTTTAAATGTTTTTAAATTTTTACAATAAATAATAGAGGCTTAAAATGTGAATGAATCCAATTTTAAGCATAAATACACTAATATTCTTCAAAAGGTCGATTTACCACCTTTGGATGGAGAACCCTTTTTAAATATAGTTTTGTCACTTTTATATGTTCTATTTGACATAATAATATTCTTCTTTAGAATTGGGACATAAATATTTACATTGGATGAATTTTTGGTATTTTTCTAATAATGTTTATTTTCTAATGAATAGCGAAAAATACTGCATTTTAATTCAAAACTACCATTTAATATAATTACTTTATCTAGTTAGATTTACATTTTAATTGGTTTAAAAGTTTAATTAGATTATATTTTTACCATTTAAAATAATTTTGGTAATTGGATGTAATTTCACTTTGAAATAGAACCTAAACAAGTGTCTATCTTTTGGTAGTAATTATTTCTTAAAAACACTCCTTTTGGTTTTGACAACAGTCATTAATTTTAAATTAATTTCTCAAACTTCTATGTTTTGAATTTTGAAAAATGGATTCCATATTTAAAATCAGGAGGTCCAAATTATGTAAATAGGGAACTTTTATTTTTGGAAATTATGAATTGTAACTTCAGTAAATATTTTATTTACCATGGTTAAAGGGTAAATCTAGTGAATAAAGGTAATAAAATAATATTATAATAATATTAAATTACCTTAACATGTGTCCTAATATTATTTTATAATACATTTCCAACCATGGGCATCCCTGGGTCGATTTTGGGACCCCATGGAGCCACTTTTAAGTGAAAATGACACTTTATAAAAATTAATTTAAAGTTAAGGAAAATGTAACATAAACATTTATATCATAGTAAAACAATTTTTAAAATGTGCTATATAAGTGATAGTTTTTAATATAAAAATTAATTAGAATGATTAGAAGATTTTATATATCATGTTATTTTATTTATAATTTTAGACATCAAATAAATATATTTATTTATGACACAATGATGATGTAATGATTACCTCATTAATAGAGATTTTAAATAAATGAGATTATAAAAATTAAAATAAATTAATTTTGAAAATCTTTATGTCATAAAAGAATTTTATGGATGAGTATAACATTTTATATTTGAATAAGTGTAGGTTTTTCTAAATAATAAAGTTGTTATAGATTTTTTAAAAGTCATGATATCATAAGTTTATAAATTGACATAAATGAGGTTTAAAAATTAATACTATTTTATTAAATTAAAAATATTCCAAAAAATCAAAGATTTGAAAAACTAACATATATTATGTTACTAATATCCTTAATGATCCATTTTTGAGAAGCTTGTCATTTTATAGTAAATATAGTGACCATATAGTATGAATATACCAGAGGACATGGTAAAAGTTAAATTAGTTAACTAAAGGTTAGAGATAAAAGATAAGGTTAGTTTTATTCCATAAACTTGTATAAAACACATTGTATTTGATTATTTAGAGAAATATCACTTTATATTTTAATTAAATGAGTTGGGGTCCTTTTGAAATTGAAATTAAGTTTATTATAAAATTATATTTTCAAAATTTATTAAAGTGTCCCTCCAACCCTTTATAAAAATTCATCAACTCTAACCTTACTCACACCTCGCAATCCCCCTTTTCTCATCCATACACTTCCCAGATAAGCTCCAAACATCCCTCTATTAGACCTAGAAGCTTTAAAATATGAATAAGTTACTTCAATAAAGGAGTTTGGTTCAAACCAAACGGAGTTACCCAATTTAAAGGTATCATATTCTCTCAAGTTCTTTTCTTTTATTTTCTTTATCTGACCCCCTAAACTATATTTATACCATTATTTTGTAAAAAAAATTATCTTAAATATAAATTTTTTAATTAAAATGATTCAAACTACACTTTCACATACCTCCATCTAATGGAAATGGACAAACTGTTTCTGTGGACGACGAACTACTACCTCATGAAAAGATGATTGTTCAATTTTCTCCTACCACCTCTTATAGTGTCCATTAAGATGTAAATTTATTTATATGTGATATATATTATATTTATATTTTATCTATTCTTTTTAATTTTTCATTTATAGCATACTTTATGGTTTCCATAATGGGTAAATACGATAATTTCATTTGAGAAAGTGTAGAATATCACCCCCTCAAAGTGATATGACTTGTAACGACCCGAAATTTTGAATAAATCTTGTTTCCTAATTTTATGTGTTATTTTATTTTATTTTTATACTCAACAAAAATGTTTCATTTGATAACATGAGTATAATTAAAATGAGACAGTTGGGTTTTGACTGTTATATGACCATTGGTCAATATAACCGCTGGAAACTAAACGTTTTGATTATTGTCTCTAAATACAAGTAATCTTGGTTAATTAATATAGGAAGAAGATTTTATGGCCTCATCCAGTAGTCTTGGACCGATCGAAGCCCATCTAACAGAAAATGGGAAGGAGGTAGCACCAATGGGTTTTGCTCTGGACCAAACCCAAGATGAACTTCATCGTGTGAATCTAGAAAGGAATCGCCTTCGTGAGAAGTTCAAAATGATAGAAATTACTACTCGTGCGATGTTGGCCGAGCCTCCCTCGGATTCTCTCACCTTAGCACACCTTACACTTAGGTCCTATGCTGGTGTGATAAGGGGCTATGTAAGGAGACTGTAACTGACTTTTGTAATCCTTTGTTTTAAATAAAAATTGGGATTTCTTCTTATGATGATGTTTATGACTTTTCAAATGTCTGGATAAATATTGTATGCATATTTTTGGTGAATTTTAGAGAAATGATATTTTAAAAAATGTTTATGTAAACCTTAAATAATTAAAAATGTGTAATGATTTTCAAAAAATGGTCTTCTACAATTATGTTCAGTACGAAATTTAGAGTATAATAAGATCAACTTAATTTTTGATGAATAGTAAATTATGAATAGTGATTTTATGCTTAGGATTAGTAATGTGACCAAATGGATTAGTAATCTCACTTAAATAAAGTATTAATATAATCTAGGCACCTTGATTAAGTAATGTGATTCAATAAAATGGTTCAATAACGGTTTCATAAATTATTATTCAAGTATTAGTTTTTTCTGGTGAATAGTGTTTTTTAATTAAAAATTAAATTAAAAATAATTAGAATATTATTTTTATAAAATGGACTTTATTTTTGAACTCAGAGCATCGATATTATGTTATGGTAATTTTTGGGGATTTTTCTGAAAAAATGAATTTTTAGTGAATAGTGTATTTATTTAAAAATTAAATTAAAAATATTTAGAAAATTATTTTTATAAAATGGAGTCCATTTTTGTAATAAAAACATCAATATTTGGTAAAGGTGAAATTTTGGGATTTTTCTGAGAAAGATGAATTTTGAGTGAATAGTAAAAAAAGCAGTTTTAGGGTTTCGGTATGTTTAATGGCATCATAACTGTGTCATGCTGATGTCATGAGATATTTTAAGGTTTGGCCGACCAAAGGTGATGAAGTATTGTATTGGGGGCCCCATTTGGCCTAACTTAATGGGAAATATCATGGGAGAGCACATGGTTTTGAGAAACCCACTTATGAGGTGTCCCTTGGCCATTAATGCCTTGTCCCCTCACTTTCCCTATAAATACCAAGACATTCTCTCATCCTTTGGACTCCAAAATCATTATAAATGATGTTATTCTCTCCTTAACTCCCAAGGAGTCCTCCCAAGGTTCCCTCAAGCCCCTCAAGGTCCAAACCTTTGAGTTTAAAGAGTTACATTTTAAGGTAAGGGATCTGACCTCTCTCTTCATTTTCAAGAATATCTTTTATGTCATTTCTTTTATACTCCATGTTATTATGTTGTAGGATGTTCTTTTATATTCATATTACTGCCCGTTTCATGTTCATATGATGAGAGACCCCCTCTTTCTCTCATCAATTCGTTTTAAGAATGTTTTAGTGGCGCCGTTAGGCTGCCGAATTTTTAAGGGATTCTTTCACCCTTCTCATTTTTCAAAGTTCTACTTTCATGTCAACTATTTCAAGTTCCTTTTTAATTGTGTTGGGGTATGATCTCTATATCTATCATACTGAACTCTTATGTTCATATGATTAGGGACCCTATTTTATCTTTTCAATTCATTTTTTTGAAGTTTAAGTGGCGTCGTTAGGCTGCAGAAATTTTTGTAACAGATTCTTTCACCCTTCCCATTTTCAAGTTCTATTTTCTTTTCAAGTCATTCAAGTTCCTTTTTATTATGTTGGGGTATGATCTATATATCTATAATAATGATACTTTATTATAATATGATGAGATACCTCATTTTATCTCTTCAATTTATTTTTTTGAAGTTTTAAGTGACGCCGTTAGGCTGTCGAATTTTTAAGTGGTTCTTTCACCCTTCTCGTTTTCATGTTCTACTTTCATGTCAAGTCTTTCAAGTTCCTTTTTATTATGTTGGGTTATTATATCTATATCTATCATTATTATCTTTTATGTTCATATGATGAGATACCCTATTTGATCTCATAAATTCATTTTTGGTTGAAGTTTATGTGACGTCATTAGGCTGCCGAATTTTCATAAGAGAAATCTTATTTTTGTCTTCCTTTCATGTTCTTCATTTCATATGGTATATTTTCAAATTTCATTACCATGTTCTTAAATCCCTTATATTATGCCCCTCTACTATTTTATGGGTGATTTATGAATATTTTACCCATTTCCCCTCTCTTTTCAATGTTTTATAAAAACCCGAAACATTGTCGTTATACTGCAGAATTCTCGTCTCAAAATGCCTCTCTCTTTTCTCAAAATTATTTTATGTTATAAATTGAATACTCAAAGTTCTTATTTCTACAGGGTTATTCATATATATATATAAAAATGTTCTATTTTAAATTCTGGGATTTACATACATGAGACTCACTCTCCCCTTCAGTGGGTTTAAAGTGACGTAAAGATCATGTCTTTAAATCATTTTTTTTCTAAAAACGTTATGATTATGAAATGAAACCCATTTATTTTATTATATATGGGTTATTTATGAAATGTTTTATGATGATATATGTGGATCACATGATAATAAATACAAATTAAGGGTTCGCCCGGATAGCGCTCCAATGCATCGGGTAATGATGTAACCACTAGAGATTACAATTTTCACGATATCTTGGTGAATAACCTTGGTAATTTTCAAATGACACCTTGGTGATGGACCTTGGTGATATGTTCATGATTGTCTATATTAAATGATGAAACCACATCTTAAAGTTATGAAAATTTTGTTTTTATTATGATATGCCACATTATTTATTTCTCATGCCTTAAAGTTTTTTTTCATGACATAGTTGATGTATCTCAAGTTCACATGTTAAATGTTTCTCTTGTTTCTCTTACTGGGCCTTCTGCTCACCCTTTCTTTTGATGTATGTCCCCAGGTTATGATATGTAGTAATTAACCTAGGATGAACTTAAGGAGAATCCTTTCAAATGTTTAAGAAGAATGTTTTATGTTGTTTTCATGTATTATGTTCCTGGTCTCCAAGACACTAAACCTTAAAGATCATCAGTTTTGTGTAATGTAATGAAAGTTTATATTATAAAAAGGCGGGATTCTATATGAATCGTTCATTCCATATGTGGTATGTATAAAGGATGGAGTTAATTAAATTATATATGATATTATAATTAAATTAAAATACACCTATATATCATTACGTTTTCATTCCATTAATAGAAATTAATGTAGCGTTCATGCGTATGTACGGCTTACCGTCTCCATGAACGGTGCAGTTCATTTCTTATCTCCAAATGTTATGTACTATTATAAATACAATTATATACTGTATATATATAATATATATGATATCTACATTAAGAATATAATTTTTGAGATAATGTAATTTTGACCACATGGAAAACTTGTAATTATAAGGAGTTCGTTTTTTATTCAGGTACCACATATAGATAAAATGACCGTTATTAACTCAAATGATTATTTATTGTTTATAACATGGTAATAAGTGATATAAAAGGAATAATAAAATTGAAAAATGTTCTTAAGAAAGTATAAATTAACTTTATTTTATTATTCAGGCGATTAAAGAATGAACAAGTCATGTAGGACACGAGGGAAGGAATTTCATCTCAATATGCTTTCATTGAGGCATACTTTCATTTAGAAAAGAATTTATTTTATAAGGTTTATAACCACCTTTGACTTTTAATTTTATTTAAAGGGAATCATTTATCAATAAATCATTTTTCTAAAAAATAATTTTTTTTAACTTACGCGGTTACAATGACCTTTCCGCCTCCTCGAGCATTATTTGATATTTTCTTTCATTAACAAGATGTAATGTTTTTAAAAGGATAATAAATACCATATACTTGGATTAAGTATTTTTCTATTTAAAATGGTTTTGAGAATGAATTGATTATTTCAATATGTTGAAATATTATATTGTGATTGCAATATGGAAATATTATCTTTCCTTTATGGTTGTTCATGTGTTATGATTATGTTATAGTTATTGGTAATTGTTTATGTATATGGGTTGTTCCATGATACACCTAGGGTAGGTGAGTCTTAGAATGCTCCACAATTCATTTGGTAACGTAACGGAGGTAAATGATATTGTTTCTATAAAGGGATATAGGGAATATAATGTGATTGCTATTAAAAATGTAACTCCCTATGTAGTTGTGAAAGCTACAATATAAGTTTGACATGGGTTCCACAAGATACCTTTATGATTTATGATTTCTATGTCTTATTCATAAATATTAGGATTTCATGAGGTGTGTTAAAGAGATTATGTATTGTATGTATTGATGTGATAATGATTTATTTCTTTATTTTATAACCCTTACTAAGATTTTTATGCTCATCCCAACTTTTTGTAATTTTTTCACAATATATAAGGCCGAGTAAGGGAAATAAAGAATTCAAGAAGATTTATATCAATAAAATAATTATTGTTTTCTTTTAAGAGTTTTTATTTTATTAACAAATTAATACTGAGTATAATTGTATACTTTGTAATATTTGAAATTTAATGTAATAGTTATGGCATAATTCTCTAAAACTATAAACCTGAAAATATCCTCAATGTGTATTCTTGACTTAACTCAAGATTATGTAATTTTTGAGGATGGGTCCTCAGAGTTTGTATCAAAGGGATATTTAGATAACATTTGAGGTTATGGTGTTATTTAAACATAAGTGACATAACCATAATGGTTAGCATATTATAGAGTTGTCGTTATTTTAGAAAAAATTAATGGTTTTAAGATAACATGGATAAGTATATCATAGTGTTTAACATCCTCATAAGATAATATATGATGATTTTACTGATATACTATCACTGACCTTTTTGGTTCTAGTAAATGGTTGGATCTAGAAGGCACCCTAGTAACAATTCATGTGAAGAAAACTGTTACTATTTTCTGAATAAGAAACTGAATTAAATGGGTGCTACAATGAAAAATGTAGTGGTTATTCTGAACCAACTATAAGGAGTCATGATTGACCACCTAAAACATGGTGATTTATCTAAGGCATTATATATGTGGGAAAATAATCCCTACGTAAGTTTGGGTAATAACCTTAAAGGTAAGTATATTCAAAAACCTAAGTGTCAAATATGGGGAAATAAACCCCTAGAAAAATGCTTCAAAGGTATGCGAACATTCTATAGATGTGGTAATGATGGTCATAAATAAATAACATGCCATGGAAAAAAGGAAGCAATCAGTTTACTCTAGTAATGTGAAAGAAGTTATTTCTGAGGGATCAATTGAATGTTTTAAATGTGGTGTGCATGGTCTTTATTCAAATAGATGTCCTATGATGAATGTTTGGGGATGGGATCCGCAGGACCATAGAAATATATGTTTATAAATACCCAATTCCATTCTAATTAAAGAATAGAAAACTAACAATGACCAATTAAAGGTGTGGATTATTTCTTTGCTAATGTTTTGACATTACTGAATCTTAGGATATTATTCATGATTTTGTTTGTAGGAAAGACGTATTATAGAATAAGTTGGGAAATAGTGGTTAATGGATCATGAAGAACGTTGAATGATTAAGAAGTCTACATATAAGGGATTCACGAGTTATGAATGATTTTAGGATAATGCAATACCTAAAAGTATTAAGGCTCTTTTGGTGATGGGATTACTTTAGAAGCCTTTATCTAGTATGTGTAAACATGATGTTAGATATGTGAAAATTTTATTCAAGGAATCATTATCTTTTCTTTTGTGGATATAGTTACAAATAACCATTTGGGTTTATATAATCCTTGAATTTGAGGTAATTATAGGTTATTTCTTTTTGTGATGAAAATGTGAGGCATGAGATAACATTTATGGTTAAAATTTATTGTTGTTATTTTTGACTAATTTATAACATTTTTGGGAATGTTAGAAAATTATATATATTCTGAAAAAGTACAACACGCAGACTGTATGATAACTTGTAACGTTGGACTAATCTGCATGAATCAAACAAACAACCATAGTGAGATTGGGATTTATCACCAACCACTGGACTACATGAAGTAACTGGTTAGTATGACTAACTCTTTTTAATTAGCTGATTGTATGTCTCATGAATAAGTTGACTTTTGGAACTTCTGTTTTATCAAATGAATATTCATAGTATAGGAAAATGATTTATTGATTAAGTGATAAAGGTTATTTTGGAAGATTTTCTCTCTTTTGGGAACACTATATGCTTAAGGAAAATATAATACTATGGGACCTCATTTGTGGAATAATGGTTGACATTTTATTTTGGTATAATATAGTTTTTTATTTTAGACATATTTCAATTTGGGTTATTTATAGAAATTATTATCCTTTAATAGAGAATATGTGATTAAGTTAATTACACTTTAGTATGAGACTTTAAGAGTAGTCGATGTTATTTGGAGATAAATGTTAAGATTAACTAAGGAAGACTATGTGATTAAATCCCTCTGATATTTGGGTTTCAATCTTAGTTTGAGTAACATTGAAGAATTTAAATTACAGTTTTTTATTGATTGTTCTTTGATGAATGTTTGGGTTTTCTGTCAAATTTTGGAGATTAAGAGTAATATTTCTTTTTATAATGTATTATCCTTTTTTGGGGATTATCTAATCTTGTACTAACCATTTTGGTTTATGTTAATGTCAAAAGACAAGGGAAATATATAGTTCATCTTTTGGTGATTAAGTGATTCTCTAGAAGTTGATTCTAGTGCTTTAGGTGTGACCAAGTCATATTGAATACTCATCGTTTTGAGAAAATATGAGATTTTGGTTGAAACTTATTAATGGATGAAACTCTACTTGAATGTTATGTATATTTCCTTATGTCCTTAATCAATCTCATAAATAAATTCTCCAACCTTATTAAATGAAAATTAAAAAAAAACATTGTATGTTTACCTTTCCTGATGGGAAACCAAAGACCGTTTAACGTATCCCAAATTTGTGGATTTCTGGTGGTAAAATTTATCCTGATCATGTTTTCTATCAATCTCCATCAAAACTTGACATTTATTTTCTCCTCCATATCCATTTTTTCATGGAATTACAGTATGGGTTATCCCAAGTGACCTTTTTACTTCTATTTATTCCTTTTAAAGTGATTGTTTTATTGACACAGTTTCCTATTTGGGACTTTCAATGAAGTTTTCAAGCTCAATTTTAAAATTGCAAGGTCCCAATTCCCAAAAGGGGGGAAGGATGTAACATCCCAGGTAAATAAAGAATATGATATTTTCATATTTATTAATATCTATGAATAAAATATTAATTTTACATTATAGGGGATTCTATGTTTGATAGAGTACCTGAAACACTATAATGGGTTTCTCCAAAATATCATGTTGCACACAATGTTGAGTCATAATGAAAAAAATATAAAAATATAATATTATTTTAAATGGTAGTTAACGCCTATAAATTTTATTAGTGGGAATGAACAGAAATAACTACAATATTAGTATACATGTTTGTCAAAAAAATTTAAATTTATCCAATAAAATTTGGAGGCTTAAAATGTGAATGAATCCAATTTTAAGCATAAATACTCTAATATTCTTTAAAAGGCCGACTTACCGTAATTTGATGGTGAACCATTTTTAAATCTAGTCTCTATAACTTTTTAATGTTATATTTTAAAAAATAATATTCTTATTTAGAATGGGGCAATCAAAATTTACTTTGGATGAAATTTTGGTATTTTCTGATAATGTTCATTTTTTAATGAATAGTGAAAAATACTGCATTTTAATTCCAAACTGCCTTTTAATATAATTTAATTATATGGGTGGATTATCTTTTTAATTGGGTTTAATGTGTAATTAGATTATATTTTTACCATTTAATCCAATTTTGGTCATTGGATGTAATTTCACTTTGAAATTGAACATAAACTACTGTCAATCTTTTGATAGTTATTATTTAAAAGAACATGTATTATAGTTTTGAAAATGGGAATTAATTTTTAATTAATTTATGAAACTTCTATGTTTTGAATTTGGAAAAATGGATTCCATATTTAGAATCATGAGGCTCAAAAATATTTAAATAGGTAAATTTTTTTAGACAATATGAATCGTAACTTTAGTAAATATTTAATTTACCATGGTTAAAAGGAAAATATGGTAAATATGTGTAAAAATTAATATTATAATAATATTAAATTACCCTAACATGTTTTATAATCCTATTTAATGATACATTCCCAACCATGGGTATCCTTGTGTCGATTTTGGGACCCCATGGAGCCACTTGAAAGAGAGAATGTCACTTTATAAAAATTAATTTAATGTTAATCAAAATGGACCATAAACATATATCTCTTAATAAAAAATTATAATGGGTTATATAAGTGAGTTTTTTGACTCTGAATATTCATCAGAAATATAAAAAAATTTAATATATCATGATATTTTATTTACAATTTTTAGAAATCATATAAATAAATGTATTTATGACACAATGATGATGTAATGATTACCTCATTACTGGATATTTTAAAGAAACTAGATTATAAATTTTAAAATAAATTTATTTTGAAATTTCTATATGCCATCCACAAATTTTATGGATACATAGAACTGGTTATCTTTGAATTAATGTAGGTTTTTAGAAAATATCAAGATATATATTTTTTTAAAGTAATGATGTGAATAGTTTATAAATTAACATAAATGTGTTTTTAAAATGAATACTATTTTATTCAATGATAAAATAATCCTAAAAATAATTGAATCGGCCAACATACATATATGATGTTTTTAATGTCATTAATGATCCATTTTTTAGTCTCTTGGAATTTCATAGTAAATATAATACACATATAATGTGAATATACAAGAGGATGTGGTAAAAGTTATATTAGTTAACAAAAGGAAAAATCTAAAAGACAAAGTTAATATTATGCCCTAAACTTGTCTAAAACCCATTGTCTAAGAGGATTTAGAACAATACACACCTTTTCATAGAATTAAATGAGTTGGGGTCCTTTTGAAGTCGTAATTCAATTTATAATAAAATAATATTTTAAAACATTCCTAAAGAGACCCGCCCCCCTTATAAAAAGTCATCACCTATAACCCTTACCCACACCTATAATGCTCCCTTGGGTTTTCCATACTCTGAAAATATAAGTACCCAACATCCCTATATTCTACCTAGAATCCTTAACTTAGTCATAAGGATCTTCAAGAAATCCTTTTGGTTCAAATAAATGGGAGTTACCCAATATAAAGGTAACATCTTCTCCATTTTTATTTTCATTTATTTTCCTTCTATAACCCCCTAACCTCTCTTTATTCCATTATTTTATAACAAAACCAGTACCCTAAATATACTGGGATATTTTTATGAGAATTATTCTAACTAAACTTCAAAAAACCTCCATTTAATGGATACAAACATAATGTTTGGGTGGACAGTGAATTACAGCCTCACAAAATAATGACTATTCAATTATCTTCTACCACCTCTTATAGTGGCCATTAAGATGGAATTGTTTTAATATGTGATGTATATTATATTTATATTTTCTATATTCTTCTGTATTTTTAATTTATATCATACCTTTATGGTTTACATAATGGGTAAATACGATAATTTCATATGAGGAAGTGCGGACCACCACCCCCTAAAAGTGATATGACTCGTTCATGCCATACATGGAATGTATAAAGGATGGAGTTAATGAAATTATATATGATATTATACTAGAATTATAATATACATATGTATCATTATTTTTTCATTCCATTAATATAAATGAAAGTATCTTTCATGCGTACGTACGAATTACCGTCTTCATGAACGGTGCATTTCATTTCTTATCTCTAAATGTTATGTACTATTATAAATACATAAATATATATATATACTGGATATATATAATATATATGATATCTAAATCCCTAATACCATTATATAGATAATGGACTTTTGACCCCATGGACAACTTGTAATTATAAAAAGTTCATTTTTGACTCAAGTAACAAATATCGACAAAACAACCATTATTAACTCAAATGATTATATAATTTTTATAACATGGTAATAAGTGATATAAAAGGAAAAATAAAATTGAAAAAGGTTTTGAAGCCAGTAGAAATTATCTTTAGTTTATTATTCAGGAGATTAAAGAATGAATGAGTCAAGTCAGATACAAGGTAAGGGATTTCATCTCAATCTCTTTTCATTGAGGCATACTTTTATCTATACAAGAATTTCTTTTATACACTGTATAACCCCCTTTTACATTTAATTTCATTCAAAGGGAATATATTATCTATAAAGAGTTTTACTAATCAACAAAATAATTTTTTTTAACGTACGCGGTGACAACTACATTTCTACCGCCGTTACCATTATTTGATATTTGGATTCCCTAATAAGCTATAATGTTTTCGAAAGAAAAATAAATACCATATAATCTTTTTACATATTTTGGTATTGAAAATGGTTTTTATAATGCATTGATTATTTCAATATATTGAAATTTTATATTTTGATTTCAATGTGGAAATGTTATCTTTCCTTTAATATTGTTTATGTGTTATGAATATGTTATGGTTCGTGGGCATTGTTTACGTATATGGGTTGTTCCGTGATAAACCTAGGGAGGGTGAGCCCGAGATATCTCTCCAATGCATTGGGTAATGGGAAATAGTGTAATGTTAATGTTTCTATAAAGAGATTTAGGGAATATACTATTATAGGTATTCCAAAGGTAACTCCCTACGAAGCTATGAAAGCTACAATGTATGTTTGATATGGTTGCCACAAGTTACCTTTATGATTTATGATTTCTATGCATTATTCATAAATATTATGACTTCATGAGGTGCATTTAAAAGCTTATGTATCATAATTATTAGTGGGATAATGATTTTATTCATTATTTTATAACCCTTACTGAGTATTTTATACTCATTAAAAGTTTTTGAAATGCTTTTCATAGGATACAGGGCAGGGTAAGAGAAATGAATAATTCAATAATATTTATATCAAGAATAGATTTATTTATTTATTTTAAGAGTTTTTATTTTATGAAAAAATTGGATACTGAGTAGAAGTGTCTACTTTATAATATTTGATATGTAATGTAATATTAATGTCCTAATTTTCTAAAACTATAAAAAATAAATGATCATCAATGTGAGTTTTTTACTTAAATCTAGATTAGGTAATGTTTAATGATGGGGTGTTATATTTATATTAAAAACACGTAAAATAATTAATATAGAATTACATTAAAAAAGTATATTTTAACTTTTTAGTTTCAAACATATTTTTCTTAAGATTATTTCAATATAGAATCCTCACTACATTTTAATTATTCAACTTGCATAGAAATTTTCTATGATATCTCTCCACTATTTTAGCAATAAAATTTAATATTTCATGATTGAAAATAAAAAATATTTTATAAGTATAAATGTTTCATATTTTACTTACTATATTTATATTTTTAAAAATAAATTTAGAATAATAATATTTATAAATTACAGATAATGGATTTAGAAAAATCATAATCATTGAAATTGGGAAATCACTAAATAGATTAATTTATAAAAACTTTATCTATAAGGAAAACCTATAACAAAAGATT
The DNA here is from genome assembly GCA_963277665.1 of Viscum album. Classification (NCBI taxonomy): domain Eukaryota; kingdom Viridiplantae; phylum Streptophyta; class Magnoliopsida; order Santalales; family Viscaceae; genus Viscum; species Viscum album. The sequence continues at coordinate 922,195,833 of OY728159.1, forward strand.
TTCAAAAATAATTGTTCCAATTTAAGTACAAAATTGATTTAAATAAATATTTTATAATAACTAACCCCATCACATAAACTGAAAATAAATATAACATAAAAAATAATGTCATTAAAAGAAACAATTTAATAAAAAAAATGTATTATAAAATGAATTTTCATGTAAAAGGAATATTAAATTTAATAACATGATTTCAAACTCGAGTAGTGATTTTTCTCAATATGAATATCAATTTTTATTATTACAATTAGGAGGAAGGGTCTTCTCAATATAAGATATGGATTTCTATTCAATGAATCTCCAATCATGTCTTGCATATAAAAATAATACTAAAACACTAATTTGTTGACATAAATAATAATTTATTCAAGAAAACTAGTTTTATTGTCGTATAATAAAATATTCGAACCTAAAATTCCAAGAATTAAATTAAAAATAGAATTTGATATAAAATTAATTAAATATAATAGATCAACAATTGATTTTTCAATAATTAACTTCCCAATTAGATAAAGCTTGATAAAAGTCCATAGGTCTTTATATTAGATAGGTAGCTCAAAGTGACACACATTGTGAACAATTTTTAAAATCCATATTGTTAAAATATATTTCAACAAAAAATAGAATATTTTGTAATTTTTTTTAAAAACATCCACCTATGAAGTAAAGATATCACATTTCTTAAAATTTTCAAAAGAATAACCTAAGTATTAATTTTATTTTTGGTTTTACTTATAGGAGGAAGAAAACCACAAAAGGAATATGAACAATTATTTTTGAAACCATATTAAAATTATTTTTTTCATGGTTCAATGTATATTTTTTATGAGATATCTTAATTTACTATTCTATATCAATTTCAATTTTTTTAACATTTTTTATAATTTAATTCATTTTTATATATTTTTTTGATATTTTGTTAGATTCGTTCAATATTTGACTTATATTGGATTGACCAAAATACTTGTGTAAAAATTTGGTATTCAAGGATTTTCTAATTATTTTCATACAAAAATTATTATTCTTGTAGTTTTGTTAATGTTCCACTAGAATGGAGGAAGGGTTATATCCTTAGGAAAAATAGTTTCAAAAACTATTTTCTAATGTTTTTTTATGTTTTAATGGTTATAAATATTGACAATCAAAGTATATGAATTTTTTTAATATAAAATTAAAATTTCATAAAATAAGAAATTATAAATTAGAGGAAGCCCACCCCTTCACTTCAAATTACACACATAATAAGAAGAGTGAGGAATGGAGTTTAGAACTTTATTACCATCCCTTTTAACAAAAGAAAATTTCTAAAGTAGAATATACGGTCCCTTAGAAAGAATATGGTGAATTATATGTCCCAGTGAATTATGATAATAATATCAATGAGAAAATTTTGTAACAACTTATTGATTTTGATTTTCAAGAACACAAAAAGTCCAACCCAAAGCATTCATGTTATATCCCAGACTCCAAAAACCCAGAGATTTTGGTTATATTAAATTTTTTGTACAATATAAAAGGTTTCCCAAGTGATAAATTATATTAGATATGTAGTATAGGATTAATATATACATATATAAATTACAATTTGAAAAAAGTAAGGTATAACATGAACATGTTGTGATAACATGATTATCCCTTCAATTATATCCCTAAATATTACTCAAATTCTTCCTTTAGGTTTCCTATAGAAAGGAAAACATATTAGGGTGAGATCATATGATTAGTAAGGAGTAGAATACAATGAAAACCTAAAATAAATAAAAATAACATAAGTGATATGGAAGGAATAAATAAAAAACATGAATCCATAATCAACTGAAACTAAATTCATTCTATATCGATGATACTAAAAAAATAAATGGATGAAAAACAATGATATCATATTGATGGACTGTATAATGTTGAACATAAAACATTTGTTGTCAAAAACATATCCTAAGAAACATTACTTGTTATCGAGGCCACATTAAACATGTTATCCTGTTATGAGATGTGGAACACACCAAAACGAAACTTGTTTTGTTTAATTAGACTTAATAATGCATCAACGGGTTGTATAATGTTTGGTCCTAACGACAACTTGATGAAGTAAAATTCATTCAACATAAGATTAATCAATAATTTTTATAACATTCCATGAGTAACCTATTATTGAACAAAATTTGGCTATTTGTATAATGATAAATATAGTTAACAAATACTTCCATATTCAATATAATAATTAAGATGTCTATGATAACATTTTTAATAAATTTAGAATCCATGGCGTATCATAAAAGTAGAATTATGTACAATTATTGAGGAAATATAATGGTGGGGTAATAAAAATATGATAGGTTATTCTTGGAATATGGTAATTGAATTAAATATACTTCATTGGTAGTATACAAATTAAAAGGTTGGAAAATTCAAAAATCATTATTCATTAAGAGTGTGTGAATATTCCAAATCATATCTCTTTGGTGTGTCTTGTCAGGTGTGCAATCTTAGTCCCACTCATTTCTAATTAGGGTTATGATTTATTCAATTATAAACTAACCCTTTTAATGTCATTACCCATAGGTACAACTATTCCAAATCTGTATCCACATGTTAGTATTTAAAGGGGGATGAATTTTCTAGGAAATTTCATGCACATTTACTTTTCCAAAACATAGGATGACATTTCCATCATGAAAAAAGGTAACTATTTAATCAAAATAATAAGAGATATAGGTATCAATATATAAATTTAAAAAAAAATTATGATAAACATCAGAAAAATTCTTTCATGAAATGTTCTATAGCAAAAAAATAAAAATTATTTGTGATTATAAACTGAGTACCCAAGAATGAAAATTGAGAAGGAAACCCCCACTTACAGATTGGGTAGTAATTCAATCATAATTTATTGGAATATGGGGAATAAAATTGATCTTAAAATACTATAAATAAAGGAAATTCACGATATAACTTCTCAAATATGTAGTATATACACCACAAAATAGAAATTAGGTGCGTAATACAAATTAGGTCTAAATGGAAAGAATTTGAGATTGAAAAACCCGTACCTATTAACATGAATTTTATAAATATAATTTAACATCACTTAATATATATATATATATATATATATATCTTAATAGATTAATTTATAACCTTAATAATATACATTTTAATTAATACTCTTTACAAAGAGCTATTCTCTAACTGAATTATACTGATTTTCCACACTAGTTTTTAATGTTTTGATTTTTTGTACTAGTTCTATAATATTGATGTTATTATTAATTCATATTATAATGTAAACTATTAATATGTAATTATAGATACTTTTATGGAAATTTTTTAATCAATAATTATGTTTTCAATTCCTTTCATGAGTGTTTTAGACATTATCCTGGATGATAAAGTCGATAAAAAGCATGTTTTGGTGTATTTAATTGAATGGACGGTGTTTAGGTAATCAATGAAATATATAGTTATATTATATCATTAGAAAAAGTAATTATTTATACATATATATTATTTTATACTAGTAAGAAAGTTCTCAATGTCATAAATCGTTGAGTCGATAAGTTTTTCCTTATGAATATTCTATTCCTTCATACTTGGGGGAGATTGTTGAGTCATTAAGGTTTCCTTATGAATTTACCATTCTTTCTTATTTTGAAAATCACAAACACCTTATATCGAGGAAGATATCTTTTTTCCTTGTGTTTTTACTTCTATAAGGAAAAATTTCATTCCCCAAGGAAATTTATCCTTACCATGTTTTTATTGTTCATATCATAATTTTTCTAAGTGTAAAATTCAATTTATAATAAAAAACTCGAAATCCTATAATTACCTAGATATAAAGCATTATGTTTTAGGATCCTAATTCTAAGAATTCTACTTATGAACTCTTCTGAGTTCTGACTCCGAATTCTAAATATGAATTCTGGTTATGAACACTTCTAAGTTCTGACTTAAAATTCTGAATACGAATCCTAGTTACAAATTCTTCTAAGTTCTGACTCCGAATTCCAAATACGAATTCTGGTTACGAACTCTTTCGAGTTTTGACTCTATGTTCTCTAAACACAGACTCCAAACTCTTATGAGTTCTTACTACAAATTCTCAAGAACTATGACTCAAAACTTTATAAGTTCCGGTTCTGAATTCTTATGAATCCAGATTCTGAATTTCCTTGAAATTCAGACTCCAGAATTCTATAGAGTTTAGGTTCTGAATTCTTAGAAAACAGAATCTGAATATCCTTGTATTATAGACTTCGGATTCATTTTTAGTTGGACTCCAAACTTTCATTTTCTTACATTCCGAGTATTGGGTTTTGGTTATGTAACCATATTTTTTCTTACACTTGTTTTTGTTATAAAACGATGTCGTGCTTTTAGTTACTCACTAACCATTGTTTGAGTGACATGTGTATAGGTCCCTCTGAAATTAAAGGAAAAATATGACCGTTGGAGGAAGGAGCCGACCATTGGAGTTGTTCCTATAAATATAAGCTCATTTGAAAGATCTCACAACAAGTTGATCAATCTAGAGATTACATGGTGCTGAAGTGATTTTTAGAGAGAGAGGATTTATTTCATTGTGTGTACTAAACTTCTTATTCAGATTTTCTTTGTGCAACTCCGATTGTTGTTGTGTACAATCAATTACTTCCGGGGATAGGAAGACAGAGGTGTCGACTACCTTGATGTTGAGGGCTTCTTTTCTGAGGAAGACAGAGGTGTCGACTACCTTGAAGTTGAGGGATTTTGGGGATAGCAAGACTGACTCCGATATTCATATCGAGGGCTTACCCTGGTGTGGGTAAGATAGAATTTCTTGAAAGTATAAATCAAGGGACCTTTATTCAAGGTTTTTGGATACCCTTCTCTTTAGGTTAAAATATTTACTACATCCTACTTGTTTTGTTACATGTTTTCCGCTTCATTTTTATTTTTGAGGAAAGTATAACTATCTTATACTTCCTTATACTTGTACTCTGATCTAGTTAGATTATATACACTTTAAGGCAGAATCTTTGTCTTTGTTAAATTTCATTAAGTTTCATTTTCCGGAACCATCTTTTCAAAATTAATTTCTCAGAATCATATTTCCGGAATCAAACAAGTGTGTAGAACTAGAGGTTTTGTGAATTACCTTGTTTAACCATGTTAAACATAAAAATCTTTAAAAGTTCCAAAAGAATTTTTTAAAGTTTACAGTTCACCCCCCCCCCCCCCCCTTTATATTGAGCATCAATAGATTCTCCATATTTTATCTCTTTTATTTCAATCCTACATTTGATATTATAGAGTATATCATACTCACATACCATCTCAACATAAATGACATAAATGTATAGTGATTTTCAAGTATGTGGTTAAATGGACCCAAACTTAAACCTACCATGATTATTGGATGATTATGAGGTGGTTTAGTTTTTATATCATTATAAAAATATTATAATTATATCAGTTAGTGTTTATTACTATTAAATATCTTAATTAGAAATAATTATATGAATAAGTAATCAATATGAAAATATTATTCACTTTTAATTGATAATTAACCTCTTAGTACGTTTATTTTAAGTAATTAAACTAGTGATAATTATTTATGGGTTATATGATTAATAATTTCTTTTTATCTCACAAAATATTCTAATTATATCATAAAAATTATTATTATACTTTAGTAAAAACCTTATATCCATCATTGTATGGTGTAAAGGTAAAATGAAACATGTTATATTGTGGAGGCGATAGTATGTATAACACATGAACAATACTTATGTTTTTCATAATAGATGTGTTATAACAATAAAATTTGTTATTAATGTTATTATAATAATATTAAATATTATAAATCATAATAAAATAATTATATTAGTGTGGATAGAATAAATTTTAAATAATACGATTAAGAAGATAACTAAGTAGTTGATAATACTCACGATGGGGATTTGATTTTTCCTTAGAAGTCTCATTGAATTTAAAGGTATTTGGATAAATTTTAGTGAAAAGGGTATTATATTATGAAGTTAGGTTTCAATGTATTGGAAAATTTTTGAGTTACAAGGATAAATTACAATGGTAGAAGTGTGTTGAAGTGGAAAATATGTTCAACTTTTATATGTGAAGGGAAGGGTATTTTTCTAAAACATTGGCATTTTTAAATAATTCCATTGAACTAATTGTGGTTAAATGGATCAAAAATAGAATTTATTTTAGTAAAAACATGTATTAGTTGATCCGAATCATAAACACTTAATTCTAGAAACTTTTTACTACATGTTTTAAGACTTTTACACTAGGATAACCTCAGTTTAACCCTTTTAGTATTACCTTAGTAATTATTTTCTAATAGTTTTAATTAATTTCAATGAAAAAGATTAATATTGACAATATTAATTATATTTATGAATATAAATTAATATTCCAAAATAATTTTATCAAATAAAATTTATGATGGTGTGAATAACTAATTTTAAAATTAATCTTCTTAATCGGGTAAATATTATTCACATATTTTTTTTTATTTTTCTATTTATATATAATCTAAAATAATTTTTTTAGTACTTTTAATAAACTAAATTGATTTATTATAAATGAAATAAATTTTATCAGTATTTCAAGTAAATGAAAACTGAATCTCCCTTGAAAATACATTATTCATTTAAATGTCTGAAAACAGTTTTTATATTAAAGTAACATTTTAATTTGTTCTAAAATTTTTTTTGATAGAATTCACAAGATCAATGAATATTTTAAAATATATAATGTTAATTATTAAATTAATATTTTATTCCTAAAAATGGGTTCTTAACGTATCGTTCATTCTTATATAATGATAAATTCATTCAAATTAAATGATTTTTGAAAACAATAATTTTTGACTATAAACTATCCTTTTTAGAAAAATAAAAAAAATTAATACTAAGATAATTTTGATATGCTAAATTAAAAAATGGAATTATTTTGGTCAGTTTTATATTAAAAAATATATATTTTAAATAAATTCTTGTATACAGGCTCTTTAAAGGTTTCATTTATGAAATAGTTCATGATATAGTATTTACCTACTATAGTGTAGTCTCAGGTGTTACATTTCAGTAAATAATTTCATATTTAATAGCCTTTTCCTCTTCATTTAGAATAATATATGTTTCCTATGAGGCATTAACTCTTTCAATGATAAAATCCCTATAATAATTCCTATGAAAAATCCTGTAAAAACTAGTGGCATATCCAAAATGTCCCAACCCGACCCATCGAGACCTTCCTAGATAGTGGTAAGATGAATGTGACACCCCAATCCCACATCTAATACTATGTGGGATGTAGAATAGAATTTAGTTGGAATATCACACACATGGGAGGCATTACCCTAAATAACCTTTATATATGAACACATCTCTATACACTAATATAATGCGAAAAAGATAAAGAACCCATACTATAAATGTATTAATAATAACTTTCCAACATCAAAGTACGAAACAAGTTTGAGGAAGCATAAAGAGATAAATAAAACCCCACAAAAACTAAAAAATATTCAAAACTTCTAGAAAGGAGGATTCCTTTATAAAATTTGACTCATGGAACCGATGATGGTCTATCCATCTCAACTATTCTCTTCTTGCTTCTTGTCCATGTAATGCTCCATTGAAAAGATTATGGTCTGCATAAGATATGACATGTGTAGGTAGAGTCCATGTAGGGGTGATTATACACATACCTAGTAGGACACTCCAATATCACCATACATAATCATCAAGAGAGTTGTTAGATCATCATCATGAATTTATATCAATCATAATATAATATAATAACAATGATAACATGGATTTACTCATGGTAGACACTAAGTCTCATGTTAAGGGTCACAACCAAATAATCATCTGAGGATTCCACTCGAGGATTCTAGGTAAAGATCATTGGTGTGAACTAACTCCTGGTGTATTTCTATCACTGATGGAACTCCTCTAAGAGGTCATTCTCATTGGGCCTCTCAAGGAATAATTATATAATTGAACTCAAAATATATGAATCCATAGATTGGGGATCACACCTTGGGCCAATGTGGGATTCAATACCTCACTCAGAGTAATCCCACTAAGAAGGGTATCGCATTCCCTAGAAGTCGATATATGATTATTGAACCAATATAGGGAAGAAATTATTGAGGATAACATAGAGGGCCACACATAGTGATATATGAATCTACATTAGACTACTCCTATAGAGTTGATCACATCATTGGATCAAGATTTGATGCCTTATTGTATCCTCAAAGGGAATGACCAAGGGGATAGACCCTGAAGATACTAGTATAAACTAAGGATAATATGGTTCTCAACCTACCCTGGTAAATTTATATGTCATGTAAGGGGAGTACAAGGAATGTATGGCTAATCCCAGACCTGCCATTCTTTGTTCCCATGTTCATCAGCTTATGCATGTATACTCTAGTCATGCCAATGTACACTAGCTATGATAATTCTCCTGTACTCATAGGTATATGTTGGGCCTCTATTCATGGGTTACATGAAAATTGATATTTGAATTTGAATTTAAACCATATCCACCATAGTATGGGAACATATGATGTGTATTATATGAACTACCTGGTATGTAGATTATAAATCTACAAAAATTATATATTTTTCTATGCATATTTCTCATGAAACTAAGACACTAATTACTTTGATAATTACACCTATAAATTGTAGATCATGGGTTTTCCATGCTTGAGATATCACTCGTGGCTATATTCCAACAATCTATCCACTAAAGAATTGTCTCTTATCGAACTACACTACCACATCGATGTATTGTGGATAAAAAATACCTGATTCAAACACCTAATTTTTCATCATAGTTATCCCACCTCATTTATGCTATCAATCCCAAATCCAAACCAACATAAATGGTCTATTTAATCCTAGATATAATTTTTAATTATTGGGTTCTTAATATTTTTGAACTAATGGACAAATTAAATACTATTGATGATTATAGAAAGTATATGTGGATAAAATCATGATATATAAATGTAGATAATATACATCAACCATTTATTTTGGCTTGGATTCCATTTTTTGGTGAGTAATTCAGTTTTTATATACAATATAAACAAAAATATCTATTCCTAATTCCTGGAAAATAAGAAACTTATAAATAAATAATCCAACCAAAAATTAATATTTCTTCAGAAGGATTGATTCACATTCAAAAAGTGATACACAAATCATTTATTGAATCCAACAAAAAAATGTCCTACCTCGATTTGGGTTTAACCACTAAGGATGAATGGTTCTATGGAATTTTCATTGGAATGATCCATGAATTCTTTATAGAATATGAAATCCTTGGAACATCAATCATCAACCCAATATCTTATTATTGTTTCCCAATGGTTCTCCTCCAAAACTCTTATCAACTCACTAGATTTATGAAGCTATCTCTAGTATTTTTCATAACATGGTTTATAAAGAGGAGGATTACTCTTAGGTTATTTAAAGAAATAAAAATTAATTACTCAATTTATTTAATGACTATTTCATCCATGTTCGCTCTTAAACCAAACTCCCGATGCGAAAAAGGGTTATGATATGCATGGGGTAAAGCCTGCATTTTGTATTTGATGGATGTTTCATATTTTCAATTTGGAATACTATTCATATGATATTTAATCATTTCAGAGAAACTATGCACTTATGATATAATAGATTTAATATTTTTATTATATTAACATCGAGGCTCCCGAGGCCCTAAAATCTAGTTCTGACTCAGTGCATAGATTAGAAAGTATTATTAATATCTTCTAATGTTTTAAAAGGTAAAAAATCATGAAATTCTCCCCACCTTAGTGATATTCCTCCCACGAAACAAAAACATACTCAATCATGCGATAGTAATATGATCACATTTTTTTCTCCCACTCCCAGGTTCTCTCCTATAGATTTCCCCACTACCACTAAACACACCCCACGGGAATAAATCTCCCATAAATGATTTTCTCCTAAAAATCTTTGATCTCTTCTAGTTCCATTGTGATGTGAGATCCATCTTCGATTTCTAGATTTCCATAGTTGATAACTTTCAACTGGTCATGAACATAACTCGTCTACTATTACTGGTGGAAGATATCATGAACCCAATCATGCATCAGCAGTAGGTCTTTGAATTATGCCACCAAGCCAACTCTACACAGTCTCTTGTAAGGTCCAATGAATCCTAGTGATAATTTCCCACCCTATCCAAAACCCCATAATCCGCAAAAAGGAGAGACCCTCAGGAACACATTGTCTCCCTCATCAAACTCCAAAGGCCTCCTTAATCAGTCTACATAATACTTATTATGGATTTTTGTAGTCCTTATTTGATCCTAAATAATACACAGCTTCGCTTTTGTTTCATAAACAAACTATTGGTCCATGAGTATTGACTCCCCTAGAGCAGTGCAGCATAGTGGTGTCCTATAGGGTCTCCTATAATATTTCTCAAATGGTTCAATACTGATGGTTGAGTGGTAACTATTTTTATATGATAACTCCAACAAGGATAGGTGATCCTCAAAACTATAGTGAAAGTCCATCATGAAATCCTAAAGAATATCTTCTAGATCTTAAATATTCTGCCCATTCTAGATATTTATTTATGGTTGAAACACCATTCTCAACACAAAATTATCCTAAAAGTCCTCTCGCTATATTCTCCCTAATCATGTCATTATGAAAGAGTCACGAAACGAAATGATTTTTTAAACAACTCCATGAATCTGAACTATAACTTTTACATAAAGGTATCCCATAATATCTATAAAACTCTGCTCATCTTTGTCTTGGATGTGTCCTGACTTGGTGAGTTATTCTATAATAACCCATATTGTATCATGTACTCTAGTTCATTGTGTAAGCCACATTGTGATTCTTTTAGAGATATTATCCCACACCCACACTATCACCTCAATTTGTTGAGTCAAACCTGTTGAAAACTGGTTCTCAACCTTTCCTTGCTAAAAAGAAAGGCTTCATAAGATAGACTCAGTTACACACATCTTCATCCCTAGACATTTAAACTGATGTCAAAGGTTCTAGTATATATTTACCACTCCTAGATGTTCTTCTATGTTGGGATGTATGATACTCACTTGAAACCTCCTCTCGTAGCATCAATGGTAATATAGTGTGCCCATAGAAAAGTATGACATGATCCTCACTTTGAAAAAAACCATCAGAAGCATGTTTAGTGGATATTTTACCACATAAGGTCTCATTATTGGTATCTCCAAGTTATGCCTCCCTAACACATTGAATAAGCGGTGGGCAAACAACCAACAACAAGAGGTATGTTGCACCATGCTCATCTATAGAGGACAACTATAATGAGGTCAACACCTATGATTCCTTAGTCAAAATATATGAAGAAGAACTCATACTGAGATAATCTATCACCACGTTCCCCTTCTTGGGAGTATAGAATATCTCAAATTCATAATATTGGATGAACTCTAGCCATATCCTCTATCAAAAGTTAATATATTTATATGATAATATATACATGATAATTTTATGGATAGAATTGATAAAAAATTACTCACCCATATGGTTGTGTTGCGACATCATAAAGGTGAATACCACCACATACAACTCAAAATTATGGGTCATGTAGTTATTCTCATCAGGTATCAGTTGTCTAGACCCATTGGTATTCACCACCTACAACTAAATTAGAACACATCCAAGACTAGTTCTGTGGGAATCACAAAATAATACATACTAATCGCCCTCTTTAGCCAGTCTCAATATGGGTATACTCATAAACCTAAATTTTAACTCTTTAAAAGGATATCAGAACCTCTCTTCCCAAATGAAAAATTACCCTTATTTATCAAATAAGAGAAGGGTACTAAAATCCTTGAGAAATAGGGTATGAATTTTTAATAGTAACCTACCAAACTAAGGTATCTCTACGCCAAAGACACACTCTTGGGTGCCTCCCAAAATTTCACTACCTCAAAATTTAATGGATCTATATCTACTCCTATGATGACATATCCCTGAAAGTAAACCTCTTGAATTTAGAACTAACACTTCAAGAGATTCTGGTAAATCTAGTTCTTTCAGATTATGTCATGGACCATCCTCAAATGTCTCACATAATGATAATGTGATTCCTATTAGACACATATATTATTGATGAATACTACCATGAATTAATCCATAAAAGGATGAATGTTCTTGTTCATAAGTCTCATGAACACTACTAGGGTTGTTTGTTTCTAAAGTGTGTCACCATGTACACATTGTGAATATAACAACAATGTATATTCATCTTTGGTATATCCTCTTCATGAACCTAGAGATGGTGACATATAGACTTAAGGTAAGACTCCAAGAAACACATCCACCCTCATAACTGCTAAAAGAGATCATCAATTCATAGATGTGGAGAATTAAGGTTGATAGTAATTTAATTCAGGCTATGATAATCCATACATAACCCCCAGATTATATTTACCTTCTTGGGGAATAACATTGGGGATTCTTAAGGAGAAACACTAAGTATAACAATTCCCTTCCTCTTCAAATAATCCAACTGTACCTTCAAATATTGAAGCTCTATGAGACCAATCTGAGATACTGACACAAGTATTAGGGAAGTCCTTCAGTGAAATTCTTTGTAGAATTTGATCTCTTTGGATAATGGGTATGCTTGAAAATTACTCCAGAAAGACACCCCCATACCCAAATACCACTGAAGTAAGATGAATGATCATAGAATCTACTACTGTGAGGTTAATATTATCCAACTAATGAATAATTATCAGTATCCTCTTGCGTACAATCCCATCTTACTATTCCTATACTTCTTTGTCACCAAAATGGAAAACCTTGTCTAGTCAACTCACACACACCATATTATCCATCTAAAATTCTCAATCTATACATGAAACATGATGATAAATTATATACCCTAAAACACTCTATAAGGAATCATTATGGGTATGAAATGAAAATATAATAATCTATCTACTCCAATTTTCAGGTCACACTATCGTAAGAAATGTTTGATCATTAAATATTATCCGGTAGGAGTATCCAAGTGCATGGGTTGAGGAAAAGGATCCACTGGAATATTAAAATCTATAAAAGGGATGTGTAAAGTAAAGAGTGTATCTCACCCATGTCTTTCAATACTATAAATATTACACTTTGAATCATATGAGGATCCTTTATGTCATAAGATTCTGTTGCTTATAGTTGACCTTATCCCTAACGACCATCTCCCTGAGTCTTGTGTGGACCACATGGGGGTGTTAGTAGTAATAGATAATATCCTTGTCCCATGATACCTACTCTCTTAAATCATATTCCACATAAAAAACCATGCAAATCTTCCTCCATTGTCTACTTTCTTTACCTAGGTGGTCCATCAACCATCTCCATTCCAGTCGCATGATAGGTCCGAAAATTGTACATGATATTTATGCACCAATCATAGGAGAATCATGAACTATCCCTTGGCTAACTAGAACTATCATGAGATCCAATTACTATAGAAAATATATCCTGATATTATCTATTGAATTGCCTACCAATCATGGATCCATGTGTATGATGTCATCTACCAGCTATTGATGCATCTGCTCATGGGTTCCTACTGATAGCACCATCTATCAGTGACTGCTCTTCCAGGAATCCCTCCACTACTAGATTTTGATCTAGCATCCCCCAATATATATATATTAATGAAATAAAACATCATAAGAAAATATATATATATATCAATTTATTCCATTATCAAAGGTCTATTCTCAAAATAATAAATCCCAAACCCTATTCATGGAGTACCATGATGGGATAGTGAACCTTATAACATACTCCAAAACAATCATCATTCCCGGATAAATCATTAGAAGATCCTAGATACATACCTCTATCAATGTGACTGAGTGTAACTCCTCTATAAAGAGATGACCATACTCTATCCATGATATATTCACCTCCTCATGAATATGGATTACCAAAATCCACCATCACTCTATGGATCCATGGTAAAGCCTCACCCCTTACACCACCATATGATCAATAGGGGTCCTAATAAAGTATAAATCCTACCCAAATATATTGATCCAATCCTCTACTACCTGGAAGTCTAACTCAACAAAATTCATGTGGGGACTCTACCTCTAAAAATCATGAGGTGTTATTAGCATGATCTCTTAATTCTATAATACTTCTGGTTCATACTACTACTCAACATGTGGTGGTAAGACAAAGAACCCCCAGAGGTAGAATCTCTTATATTACACCCTATACCAAAGACTTATCACTATACAGATCATCACCCCAATCCTTCTATAGAATACTTGTAGGTTGGTATCTTTCAGTCACCCTTGAATGTTAATATGCACCATATTCATTAAGATTATTTAGGTAGATGACTCATGGATGTTATGGAAACCACAACCAATTCCTATATTATGCATTCACCAATGTTTCCTCTACCACTATTTCCTATAAGTAATGAGTCGGCAAGCAAGTTATCTGAGTCTTGGTGAATTGACACATCGACTAACATCGAAAAACTAGGTTCCCTATATTGAGAGTCAAACTCGAGACTTGTCAGCATTATTTCCTTATTTCCCAAACCAAACCTCACAGCCAAAAAATCTCCAAACTTCTATCCTAAGATGACCACCATATATACCACTACATCATTTGGTCCTGACTATCCATTGGTCAGCTAAGTGTGACACCTCAAGCCCACCTAAAATAGTCTAGGGTCTAGATACATAAATGTAGTAGGTATATCACACATATGTGTGTCCTTCGCCTAAAACTACACACACACTTCTACATACACTTGTATAAGGAAGAAAAGATAAAACACTAACATAGAATATTCATGAGAAACAACTATCCCACATCAGAGTATGAAATAAGTAATGGAATTAATAAATGGAAAAAATCAGGCCCTTTAAAAACACAATAGAGTTAAACCCTATACAATATAAAAAAATAATTTCAAATGAAATTCCTAAAACCATTCTAGGTCTTTCTAGATCAACTAGGATTTTCCTTCTCTTGGTCCACATAGGACTCCATAGAAATTCCTATAGTTTATATTATACAAAACATGTTCTGGTGGATCCCATGGAGGGGTGATTATAAAAATACCCAATATGATTTCCCAAAACCCCAAAAAATAATGCTTTAAGAGAGTAGTCATATCATTATCATAAAGCTACGTCAATTAGAATATGATACAATAATAAAGACAACCCAGATATACTGATGATAGAAATCAAGACTAAAGGTAATGGTCACAACCATATATACTTCCTATGATTCAACTCAAGGATTCAAGGGAACACTCATCTAGGAGTAGTCAGTGCATAAGTATTTCTATCACTGATGGTGCTCCATCAAGAGGTCACAGTTGGTGGGCCTCGCTATAAATAATAACAGAAAAGAACTCTGAAGTCCTCAATATATTCATAGGGGTCTTCACATGGGGATTATGGTAGATTTCTAACCCTACTCAGAGTAAACCTTCTTGGATGAGGATCAAACACCATGGATGTTGGTACAATATACCTAGCTTAAACTAAGGGAGAAATTATTGAGGATCCAACCCCAAGCCACATGAATGGATACCTAACTCTATCAAAAAAAATATCTCATTTATAGGATGACATCCTTTTAACTAGACATGATGCCTCATTTTACCCTCATAGGGATGTAATGAGGGGAGGCGCCCTATAAATACTGGTTTGAACTGAAGATAATGAGTGTATTAACCTACCCTAGTAAAATTTAACAGCATGTATTGGGAGTAAAAAACATGTCCCACTAAGTACAGACCTTCACATATCCATTCCATTATTAATAAATCAATGGTCATGTACTCTAGTCATGCTCAAGTACATTGATGATTTCTCATGTATCTATCCACATCCCTATACCTATCTATGTATGAATATCTGGTTGTGCCCATTTGTTCGTGCTCATGTAGTAGGTTATTCCAGCTCTAATTTTCCCAGATATATGCATAGTGTTTTCATTCATAGGTCATATAATGTGTGATATTTATCTCTACATATAATCCCTACACACTATGTAGGAGAACACATTTCTTGTATTTTGGAAACTTGTATAATTTCAAGATTATTCTATGTGTCTCACCCATGTCGTAGTTGATTCAATCAAGATTCGTGCATGTATATCCTAGATTTAGGTTTGACCAAACCTAATACATCTCCAATGGTTGGATTCCAACCTCCCATCCACTCAGGAATATCCTCCCATTAAACAATACCACTTCTTCACCAAACCAATAATAAAGAACAACTAATTCAACCCCTCAATATTCCATCATCATTATCGCACCTCAGTCATGATCTCAATCACAAATCCAAAACCATGTAAATAATCTATTTCTCTAAATATTATCTTCCAAATTATTATGTTATGGTTATTTTCAAACTGCCAAAAATGATATATCTACAATGATCGTAAAAAGAACTTAGGGACAAATGAACAAAAAAACAACATGGGGAATGGTCACTTTCCATTGTTCATGTTGGATTCCATTCATCATTGAAGAAATTAGTGATTGAAATGAATAACCATAGTTAAATAATAATATCCATTTCTAATACTTGGAACAGAAAACAATACCAATAAATCAATGATCAACTAGAAAATCAATTTTATAAAAGTATTTATTCAGGTTTGACAAGTGGTAAAAAACATGGCATAAATTTAATCAAATAAAATGTTCTAAATCACTAAAGAAGAATAGTTCTACACCATTTTCATTATCATGATCAACAAAATAGTTTTTTGATGTTTAACTCCTTGAAAAACTAATCATCAACCCAAAATCTCATTATTTTTTTCCAAAGGTTTTCCTCCAAGGTTCCTCTCAAATACCTAGGGTTATGCACCTAACCCTAGGGTTTTTCCACAACATGGTTTATAAAGAGAAGGGTGTGGTTTAGGATATTTAATAACATATAAATAATTTACATAATAAATTAAATTATTTTTCAAGGGTAAACCTATATAACATATTTAGTGGAAGTATCAAATTTCCAATTTAGAACACCATTCGGCAGATATTCCATTATTTATAAAAATTATTGCGCATTCATGATATAATATATTTAATATTTTTATTATATCAACACTGATGGTCCATGGGCCTTGTAATCCACCACGAACTCAGTTCCTGGAATTGAAAACATTCCTTAAAATATTCCAATTCTTTTCTGGGAAATAATTGAGTCATTACACAAAATTTCATCACCCATATTAATCACGATCCTTGGAGCCTGAAGCCAAGAGAATTTCAAGGATATATCTTAAAACATAATTCCCCCAACATAATTATTTTTAGTTGTACTCACCTCTATATTTCACAATGTATGTTCAATCCATATTGAATTTAGAAAAGTTCTGATTCATTAGTTTTTCTTACCATTTATTACAAATAATCCATGAAATATCATAAGTAAAGTGAAAAAAATATTTCTTATGTTTTTATTTAAATACACAAGAAGAAAGAAAGGAAAATAATCCCCATGAAGAACATAGAACTATTTTTATAAAACTAATACCAAATATAAAGAAAAATTTCACAATATAAAATAACATGATTATTTGACTCTTCTCCTCCATAAAATTTTTTACAAACAAGAGAATTAAGAATGTACGAATTATGAAGGGCTTCACTTGAAGGATTAAAATCATGATAGTTTAGAAACTAAAAATAAATTACCCTTAGGATAATTTTTTTACTAGTTACATGATTTTAGAATTTACCTGACTAATTATATGGATAATTCATAGAAAAATGATAACCCTGGAATACTTAGTAATTTTAATGACTATTAAATCCCCATAAGTAATGATTTTTAAAGGTTTCTGGACAAATGGAGATCACAAAAATAAGGTTCTTGTCTCTAATATTAGATAATTGAAATAATCTCTCATAATTCAAAATAAGATTAATTTGTTCAAAAAATCATTGACATGTATATCTTTTGAAAAAAATGGACATTGAGTTTAAAGAAAATGGTATTTTTATATTTATAATCCAATAATTTATAAAATTTTTAACTTGAGTATCATTCCATTCTCCATGATGGGCCCTCCCAAATAAGAGACTTCAAAATCCATATTCTTCCCTAAAAAATATTGTATGGAACCTAATCAATACAAAATAATATCATTATTTGGATAATATTTATATTTGAAAACACTTTCATAAAGAGTTTTTGGGGATTAATATGGTCACCACATTTGTTTCTCTAAAAGATCCAAATTAAATAAGCTAAATTTATAAATCCTAATCTATATAACTTTTGTGGAGAGTTTCTCCCATAAAAGATCACATATACTATTCCTGTCTCCTACCATACCACACCTAATGCTATTCAAAATCATATAAATATTATTCAAGTGTGTATGATTTCGTTTTAAAGAAATTCACATAGGTATGAATAAATTATTCCACATATGGAATAATAATTTCCTTCATTACCTATGAAATATTTTTACAATTACAGTTATTTAACCTTTTAAACTCTACAAAGAACACTATAAAAAATATTTTTTATATCCTCAAAGATAATTAATAATACCCATATATTTATTATTCTTCAA